>CM075851.1:90820107-91420107 GCA_037975125.1 Latrodectus hesperus
CAAACATACAGGCTTCCAAAAAAATTATTTTTTCTGTGTAGTAAAATTCAGTTGATACCGTAAAGGAATGAGCATCTTATGAACTAAAGAATCTCCAAATATTTAATCTTTAATTCTTACTTACCTTTTCAAAATTATTGACAGGATAGCATATATTGCTTCTTTTTTTATTAGGTTTTAATTTTGCTTAAATGTAAAACAATTAATGGATTATTTAATAAATTTTTTACTTAACATTACAAAATTATTTAAATTTTATTCTGAATTCTATTTATGTAAATTTTGAAATGCTTGATGATATCCAATAATGTTACTCAAGAAATATAACTCAAATAATATTACTCAGGCAGTATTCTGAATTCTCTTATTGAGCTATTTTAACATTATAAGAAAACTTTAATGTCATACACTTTTGAAATTGAGAATGATACTAAGCTTGAATGTTTAAGATGTGAAAAAAATATTTATGATTCATTTTATTGATTTTCTAACTTTTTTTATCATCTAGTAATTCTTTACAACAAAGTTGTTAAATTTGAACTGCATGAAAAATAAACTTAGGATTTAATACATCCATCCATAAAGATAATTGTTTAAAGGGGAAAGATTCTGTTGGGATATCTTTGGGCAGTGACAGTGTCACTGATAAAGAATTTAAAATCTTAACTAATGAAAAACTCAAACTATCTAAGGGTCCTTGTGATACCTTTGGCAATCAAGTAGCTTGATAAGGAAATTAAGGTCTTAAATGAAAAACTCAAACTATCTTTGGGTTTTTGTGATACATTGGCAATCAAGTAGCTTGATAAGAAAATTAAGGTCTTAAATGAAAAACTCAAACTATCTAAGGGTTTTTGTGATACCTTTGGCAATCAAGTAGCTTGATAAGGAATTTTAAGGTCTTAAATGAAAAACTCGAACTATGGTAGGGTTTTTGTGATACCTTTGGCAATCAAGTATCTTGATAAAGAAATTAAGGTCTTAAATGAAAAACTCAAACTGCCTAAAAGTAACTGACACACTTAAAAAAATTCCTTATGTTAGAAGATGTTGAGAGTTAGTCATGACAGCATTTATCAAAAAATTCAAAAGTTTTTTTAACTACACAAAATAAATCTGAACTTATTTTTAAGTTTAGTGGTTTGAGTAATCTGTTACGTACCCAATATTTTTGTGATTTTAATGTAGATAAATGAAATGTTTGGTCAGTCGAATGTAAATAATACTATTTGTTCAGAAATGCTTTTGTGCGTATGTTTTCTTTGTTTTAGTTTTATGTGGGATGATAAAATTTTTATAACTGTTATAAGTGCAAAATTAAATCAAATAGATTTATTCTTGTCAAAAATATTAACTGGTGTTTGTTCAATCTTTTTACTGTCAATTCCTTTGTTTTTTTTATTAATACGATTCTTTGTTAAAGGAAGTAAAAACCAGGAACTCCGATAAAGCTAATAGCTTCATAAAAGAATGTTAAGATTTTTACATGTTCATGATGTTCTGTTACTAATTATCATCTCAGTTCTTTTGGGTTTAAGGAATATAATAATTATTTCAAATTTTTAAGCTTTCATCATTTGTATAAATTACTAAAAATTTTCCAATATGCTTATTTATGTAAATAGAATTAATATTTCACAATTTTTTGATTTAAAACCAAAAAAGGACTCCTCTGCTATAATTTTAGATTAATCTCTTTGACATGCATTTTGTGAGCAAATTGACCAAATAATTAAGGGTTGATCCCTGATAGTTTTACTAGGATACTTGTGGTCTAAACTCTGAGAGACAGTGGCTTCTGACGAAGTTATAATACCACCGAACAAATAATAAGGTTAACACAGCATATTAAGGACAATTTATATGAGAAAAAGAGCTCTATTACCTTCTTGGAGGATTTTAAAACAGAATTCCACCGTGTTTGGCGAAAGACGTTCTTTAAAGAACTTTTGCACCATTTTTTTCATCCAAAATTTCAAATTAGCTTTTTAAATGGATCAGTGACTTCTTATCACAAAGATTCATTAATATCAAATTTGGGAATTTTTGTTACGGTTTTGGACAGATCAGACTGGGCCTCCCACATGGATCAGTCTTAAGTTCTGTTCTATTTAACATCATGATAAATGATCTAATGAGTTTCATCTGTGCTACTTACCTGGATATCAATCTTGTCACTAAACTAATCTGGACTAAACATGTAAATAAAGAGGTTGATAAAGTGACAAGTCGTTCTAACCAGTTAAAAAGAATATCTAAAGTAAAATAAGGAGCTTCCAAAAGTTTTCTTGTCTTAACCGTTTATTCATATATTAAACAAGGTTTTGATTATGGTGCTGAGCATTTTATTACAGTCTCTGACAGTGCACTATCAAAGCTTGACATTGCACAAAACAAGGCACTGAGACTCATTACTGGAGCTGCTAATTTGACTCCTATTACTGCTATGAAATTACAAACAGAGATTTATAGTTTACTAACGTATCTATAGTCCCATATCACTCAGTGAGAAACTGCTTGGATATGAGTTTTTTTGGCCCAACTTAACCATCAACTTGCTAGAGAGATTGATTTTTTAGATCTGAGATAGCCCATCTTTAAACCACCTTTTTTCCCCTGTACTTTAAAATTTTCTATTGCAAATTTCAACTTGGTTCTGCCTGTTCCCAAACATATTTCTATGCAAGCCAAGCTAAGGGCTTCTGCTTTGAAAAATCATTCATTAGTGGTACCCTGTTCAAAACTGAATTCATCTTTATAATCGTGGGTCTGCATTGGCTTTTTCTGGCAGGGCTGTTGCTTATTCGAAGATTTTCAGTTTCAAGGAGCCTCTCAGTACATGGGCAGATAATCTTGATAGCTAAATTTATGCAATTTTTAAGATCGTTAAAGTTATCACTGAGATTCCTCACTAAAAAATTGTTCTTTTGATGGATTGTCAAGCAGCTAGCTATACGATTACTTACTGATTACAGTCCATTTCCATCTGAGATTGAGTTTCAGTGTATGCAGCTTATTGTCATATTTCTTAACATTGGAATAGATGTCATTCTCCAATGGATTTCGCCAAGCTGGCAGGCGAATGGTTAGCGCTCTTGCCTTCGGTTCAACAGTTCGTGGGTTCGAATCCCATCTTGGGCATGGATGTTTGTAGTGGTTCGGAACCCACTTTAAACCGTAAGTTCCGGTCTAATTAGCCCTCGTGTGCAACAAATGACCGTTGAGCGACAAACAAACCAACCTCCAAAAAATATTCTCAAACAACTGTTCAATAAATTTTTATTTTCATTTGTATAATGAAAATTAGTGTATTCTCTATTTATTAATTTTTTTGAAAAATCAAGAATATCTGCCCATGTATCGCAATCTTTCTATAATAAGAAAATTGATACTAATATTGACATAATATCTAATTTGAAACTCCTATTTAAAAATGATATATCTTCTAAACACTGAATTTAGTCATGAAATTTAGTTTCAAAATTTAAAATTTGCTTATCTTAAGACACTTTTCCTTTTGAAGATCAATTTAATTGTTCTTTATTTTGATTTTATTTAAAATATTATTAAATTTAAAATAATATAATTTATTTAAAATATCAATAATATAGAATATTAAAATAAAATTAATTCTATTCAGTCATTCGTTTTTCCAAATTTTTATCTTTATTAGATTTAGTAAATTTAGCAACGTATCTTCCGATAAAACTTACTTATGATTTCACAGATATTTGTAATATTTTTGATTTGCTATTATTTATGTACTCTGCTGTCAATGTTAATTTGTTTCATAATATTTTCAGATTGCTTTAATTGATCTTTTATATGCTCTGGATATTCATCCAAATGGTATAATTGGTCACAGTCTTGGCGAAGTTGTAGCAGCTTATGCTGATGGATGTCTTACAGCTGAGGAAGCTGTGCGAATTGGATACTTACAAGGTTCAATTTCCGAAGAAGCTGCGGAGACTCTAAGGGGAGCTTTATATGTAGTTGGTAAATTTCTTAGTGTAATTGATCAATATGTATTTGTGTAGTCAATTGCAAGAGCCGAGGTAGCCTAGTAGTTACGGCATCGACCTTCCATGTGGAATGCCTGGTTTCGATTCCCAATGCCGCCAAAGACCCACCGAGTACATGTAATATACGCGCTCCTTAAATCTGTGGAATCGAAAGTCCTATGGTAGGTCTTTGAGCTGTTACCATGGGTGTCTGGTAATTTGGATCAAAGTCAAAAATGAAGAACGTTACCCTATGGTGGTGCCATCTATTGGAAGAGTCTTTCAGCAAAGACATTGCTTTGATTTTGGTTCTCTGATTAAACAAAAGACGCACCCTTCTGACTTAATTTTGTATAGCCGTCGTCTAGCGAACTTGGCTGGTCCAAGTGTCATAAATAAGAACAATAATAGTTAATTGTAACATTAATTATATTCTTCATGTTTAAATTCAATTAAGCTTTTAAGAAGTAAAATGTGTATCAAAACATTTTAAGACTATAATTGTGAAATATTTATGAAATATGAATATATGTAACGCAATAAATATTTAAACGTTACTGCGTTAGAGATTCAGAAACGTAGTCTCTTAAATACTATATCATATTAATAGTTTAAAAATCAAATAAAAATTAAAAAAGATATCAGACCATAAAAATAAATAATAAAAGTTCTACATGTTAAAATCATATAAATTTTTAAGTAGTTCGAGATCAAAATATATCTAGAATCAATAAGTCCAAATAATCCATTAACATTAAATAAGATGAGATCTGATCTATTCTTTTTCATTATCTTGTCTAAAAATAAATGAAAAGCATTCGAATAAGAACATTCTTTTCAAAAATCCAGAATTTTTTTTTTATCCTACGTCGAGACAGCAACCTTATCGGCCATGAATCCTCTGGCAGCCCAATAAAAATTAGCCTTATTGTGAAAGTTGTAGAGAAAAATCCAGACTATGTAATGTGATTGCTGCTGTGAAATCTGTATTTTTAATATGTATTAAAAAAATTTCATAACATTCTTTGAATATATAATACATTATTTTGTTTAACTTCCAGCCAACATACACTTTTAAGCTTTACATTAAGATAAACAAATGGCATTTATTTTCGGTGTAAAAGTCAAATATTTTTCAATATTACTTGATACTTTAAACTTTAAGAGAACAAAATTCTCATATTTATGTTTAATGCATGATCTTTTGAAATATTTTCTAAAATAAAGTTATTTAATGAAAATTTTCTACTGTTATGAATGTTTAATGAATAAAAATGTTATGCTTTAGTTTATATTTCTAATCGAATTATTAGCATAAATTTTATATTAAGCTACAAGTTGATTTTTTAAATATAAAATAGTTCATCGATACTTCTTGCAATAATGGCATTTTTAAGGACATAATAACCAAATAATTGCTAAAATTACATTATTTATAAAAAGTGTCATAAATGTTGTAAAATGTTTACATGATTCATAAAAGGAGTTATTCTACTTCAAAAATAATCATCATGAAAATGTTAGTTCAAGTTCAACAAATTTATGTAACAGAAGATAATTTTATTAGACCATTAATTCCATTCCTTCTTCACCAAAAAATTCTTCTTTCTACATTTAAGTTTACTATCTTTGAGGTATCATTGATTAAGAAATATTCAACTTAATTATAAAATATATTCTAGAAATATTGCTTTATATTTAATTGTATTTTAAGAATAAGAAGCATTTTGATTTGCATATTATTTATAACATTTTCTGACTTTAAAAATCTTAAAATTTTGACATGGCCTAGTTGGTTTGTGAATAGAATTAGTAGCTGCAGAATGTTTTTGATACTTAAAGATATTCATCATAATATACACTTCATCATACTCATTTGTATTTAAATTACACTAAGCATCATGCTGTTTTGATACAACAGAACTCCTATTATTGGAATCGTTTTTAGAATTTCCGAAAATTAAATTAGACTGGGAAAGAGAAGGAAAATGAGTAAAAGAAAAAAATTAAAGAAAAGGAAAGGGAAGAGAAGGGAGAAAATGAGAATGAGAGAGAGAGAGAGATGTGCCACTTGAGGAACTCAAAAACTTTCCTTTGAAAATTCCGGGATGCTCAGAAATTAGTGCTGAAGATGATATAGGAGAATGGACTATGAGTGAGACCCTAAATTTCAAATTGCAAATTCAAAGCTCCGAAAAAGAAAATGGCCTTAACGTCCAAGTTGAAGCAGAGATGGGACCATCAGCTAGTGCTGCATTTGCTAGTTTTGAAATTGCCTTGAAGTAGATGGAACATCAATCCGAGTGTGACCACATGCCAATTCTCTTTGTCAAGTGGTTGCAAGTATTGGCGGTCCGAAAGCAGATGAAGGCAGTGAAACAGCTCACTGTGACCGAGATGTACAGCAAGCAATGACTTTCTTTTACATCACTGTAAATACATAGTGTATTAATGTACAGTACGTTTATTTAAAGAAATATAATTCTTTCTCCCATTTTCAACGTACAATAATTAATCAAAATGGAGCCTTTAAAAAAAACTCCAATTATCCAAGTATTTGATTATCAGAATGGAGGTCCGGATCACAAAATAAGCACTTAAAGGACAATAAAATTGAAAATTATTTTCCTTTTGTTAATTAAACAAATATGACTTTTAATATAAATGTAAGTAAATGTAAAAAAAAAAATCTGTAGTCTATATTCCTGCTGTTGTGTTAAAGTAATTTTTAAAAACGCAACTTGCTTGTATAATGCAATAAAGTTTAGTGCATTATATAAGCATGTTTAGAGACTAAACAGTGTTAGAAAGCACAGTTTAATGAGTTATTTTCAAAATCCAATTATGTTATGTAAGAAATCAATTATAGTAAATTTTTACTAGTTCCTTTGTATTCAATATGACTAATCGGATTTGGTTATACAGTATTTTTATCGTCAATGATTGAATTCTGTTCTCCAATCAATTTTTTTACTTCGCCCCATTTCTTAAACTTTCAGAAAAGGTTATTTTAGTCAAAATATTTTATGACCCAAGAAACGATAAAAATTTAATTAGTATATTAACTGGAAATAATCTTAATCAATCAATGTATTAAATTTGACGAAGTTGTTACAGTTTGTTTAATAATGAAACATTTTATTTCCTTTGGACAATTAATTATTATTTCAATTTCATGATTTAAGCCTGTGTGCATTGTTTGTTAATTAAAATTGAGTTAAATTTTACTTAAATACATTTGTTAATGTCATTTTTATATTGAACTTAATAGACATAAAAATGTAATTTTCAAAGTAGATTTTCCAGAATTTAACTATTCCAGATTAAAAGTGACACTTTTTAATTTATAATAATTAATTTTTGTAATTCAGGATTTTGGATAGAGCTTTAAATCTTCGCTCCTATTCAAAAAATCTACCTCAAATGTTTCATTCATTGAATAATTTGTTTTTAATTTATGAAAATTCAAAATTTAACTAAAAAACATTGAAGATGGTTATTAATCATTGAAGAGATTTATCTAAATATTAATGTAGGACAACATCATTAGAAGTTTACAGGTTTTGACGAATTTCTCTTTCAAGGAAATCTCTATAATGGTAAAATTATACACATTCCCAAGGCCGTGATTTTGGCACTTGAAGTAAAGATTTGTCTTTAAATGTACACGACACTAACCAACCAACCAACTCATGTAGGAAAAACTCATTCATTAATTTTATTGTTTAATACACTTACACTATTGATTTGTATTTAAAGAAACAAGTTTTATATATATATATATATATTCACACACAAAGCATTTAAGAATTTTTTTACACATATCGGTTCACAGATTCTGGCCAAGGAATTAAAATTCCAAGATCAATGTTTTATTCAACCACCTTTTGCACACATAATAACCATTTGGAGATCAAATTTACATGCTTTTGGAGATGAACGTGGTGACCTGTTGATTAAGGCACCAGTCTCACTATCAGAAAGTAGTGAGTTAAAACCCGGTTTTAATTGTAGTGTTTAAGGTTACTGGGTATTGTAGTATTAAAGGTTACTGGGACACGCTAAATAGGTTGTGGTCGCAATGTTCTTCGAGTGAAATGATACCTCTGAGGAGGCAGATTAGGAAATAGAGAGTCTTCTGCTTGATCTCTGCTTCTAAACTATGAAGACTCCTACCCCGCTGATTCCACTAACTGGTAGAATCCAACTCAGAGCTAAGTGCAGGGAAGCATGCTGGTGCAACAACGTGTTTTGGAATGCATTTATCTCCAGAAAACACCATACATCGGCTAATAATTTTAGATCCCGTGAATTAGGTGGAAAGAAAGAGTGCTGTCGTGTCTATCTTCCCATCATATCCCATACATTTTTAACGGATTAAAATCCAGGCTATTGTGACCAGGGAAGATGTTCGAAGTCTGGTTGATGTTCAGCTACCCAATTTTGAGCCTTTCCGGCACGATATATAATTGAATTATCTTCCCTGAAATTTCTATTGCCATCGAAATTAATAGGCAACATTGGAGGTTGCAGTTGTGTGTGATTTGCTAGTATATCTGTGTATCTTACGGCTGTTTGTTTACTCTCAAGAATCACCAAAGCATCACTTTCATGTCATTAGACTTTCATGTCCTTTGCACACTGTGAATAAGACAAGATGAATTCATAATTTTGTGCAGTTCTCGCCAAATTTGACATCTTCTGACAGTACAAAATGCGGTATAGCGTGATTCATTTAACCTCATTCTTCGTTTGCAATTCTCAGATGTCCAATGCCTTCTTTCCTAATACTATTATAATCGAATTTTTGTATTTTAAGTATAAAAGAATGCTTTTTTTACACAGTTATGCATTTTTTTATTCTTAGGGCCCAACTTAGCTTTATTGGATCCCTGGGCAAAAACTTTTCTTGGGAGTCCCCTCTGCTTCACAACATTTATTTCCGATTTGGATAACGTTTCTATTTAATTAACATCTTAAAATAAACTTTCCATTCAATTTGGAGGCCCCCTCTGATGTGAAGGCCCGGGACAACTGCCCCAAATGACCCTGCGTTAATCAGGCTCTTTCTATACTCTGAAATCCTCTGCTAAAGGTGGCTAGCTGAACTCTATTAGAAGAGCCGTCGTTGATAACTTTTTGTTATTTGAAACCAATTAGAGTCTGTTCTGCCATATATTCGTCAGTGATAACGCCAATCATTCTTTCGAAATGGCACTCAAATCATAGTAGCCTTATTGACAATAACTGTGGGCTCTGATTCGAGCGTTTGACAGCATTTTATATGCTTGCTTTGGAAAACTCGGTGAAGTTTGTTCCCTTCAAAATCTCTGCTAAACAAGCACCAATAATAAGCCCTTTTTCAAGAGGCTGAAAAATTATGCTTTTTATTATTATTTTTCTTTATTTACCATGAAAGGCACTCTTACATCTTACTTATGCTAGCGTTCTAATTGTAGTTTATTTAATCCAGTAAAAAAGATTTGCATACATCCCTCTTGGCAAGAATTTAAATGAAAATCTCAAATATTTTAATTCGTCGGCCTTTGTGTGCATATGTATTTACATAAAATGTAGAACATCGCTGGGCTGTCAGCTGAATAGTTTTCACGCTGTTCTTCAGCTAAACAGTTCATATAAATTGTATTCATTTAACTTTAAACTGTAGGTTCTTTGCAAATCAGTCTTCGTATGCAAAATATAACCATAAAGTAACAAGTGAACCAAGTCTATTAATTTCTTTAAATCAAAGACAGTAAATTTTGTTATTTTGAATATGCATACATCAAAGACAGAGTATTCATAATGTTTCTTTATTTAAACTTTTTTTTCAAGAAGTAAAATATTCAAATTTTATACTGGTGAAAAATTCGAAGCACCTACTTTGTTTAGTCTCAATGGAAAATTGATAGCAAAAAACATTTTATATTTTAATTAGAGTATACTTTTTCTTTCATATTTTTTCCTTTAAGAATGAATTTTTTTATCAAATACATCTAAATTGTTTTATTTATGAATGGTATGAGATTTTATAATCTCATAACGATAAAGTTGAGTATTTTGACACCAGACCTAACTGAAGATTCGTCATATTCACTAATACCACCTGTTGCTCACAAAATAGGTTGTAGTTGCTATGTCCTTTAAGTGAGACATTATATCTGAGGGAGGAAAGCTAAATCTTGAAGTCTTGCATTTATTCTCTGCCTTCAAATAATGAGAACCTACCCCACTTTTGGGTTTGCAATGCTTGATTAACTTGTTATATAATATGCCATCAATATAAACCATTAATATAGGAACGAACTATATAAAATATTACCAATTCTTCACCTTCATTTAATTCAACTTCACTACAATTAATTGTAGTACCAAATGGGAGAATATTTCTAGAGGGCAGGGGCTAAAAAAAAAAGCCAAAATATTTTACAAAATATAGGATTTTATTTTATATAGGACTAAATTTTTTCTTATATCACTTATTTCTGTATTTCAGGCCTTACTTGGAAAGAAGCATTTGAACGTTGCCCTGAAAATGTCTTTCCTGCTTGCCATAACGCTGAAGATACGATCACAATAGCCGGATATAAGAAAGAGCTGTTTGAATTTGTTGAAAAATTGAAGGAAGAAAATGTATTTTGTCGATCTGTTCCAACAAATGGTTATGCTTTTCACTGTCCAATTGCTAACAAAGTTGTTCCTAGATTTGTTAAAGAATTCTCTGACGTAAGTTTTGATTTCAAATGTGTTTCCTTTATAATTGTTAAATACAAATTTGTCATATTTAAATAAATAAAATATAATATTTTAATTTCCAAGAACATTTATGAAAATTATTACTACCAATGATAAATTTGTATTGAATTACAACTGAATATAATTACATCAAATATTAATGTTTTGCAAATTTGTTTTGATGTTATTTTTTTGTACTATAAAATTACTTTATTTCCTTTAAAAAAGCAATATTCGATTTTTGTAACAAATTATTTTTTTCAATTTTTTTGAGCGAGTTCTTAAAAATGTATATTCTGTCTCTTCCGACTTCTTTTAATTTCTACATAAACCTATTGGAAATTATATAATTTTGATAAAACAAAATTTTATAAATTTTTTCTTAGGCATATATTTTACGAAACCATATCTCAGAATATTTTCTTAAAATTAAATTGATTTGGTTAGTAACAAATATTTTTTTCAAATTTCAAAATAATCATTTATTTTTGAAAGAATTCACTTTCTAAAAGATCTGTTTTCTTTCTTTTAAATTCATAAAATAATCATTTTTTTTACTTTAAACTATAAGTTCCTTGATTTTTACCATCATTCAAATATTTTTTCTTGTGAATCCCTCAAGTCTCTTAAGTTTTTAAAGAATTCTTATTTATCAATTTATCCAATTATGATTCAAATTCTGGAAATTTGAAACTCTATTTTCTTTCCCGCAGGACCAATAAATCATCAAAATAATTTCTTTACTTTTGAATAAATTGGAGGTAGTTTAATTTCAGTAGTACCAAAATATTTTTGAGAGTATATTTTATATCACATTTTTTCAAAACCTTTCTAGTTTTAAATTTATGCATTTATATTGAATCATTACATTATATTCAGATTGATGTAATTCTTGCTGCTTATCTTACTAGGCAATCTTGAAGAAATTCGTAGAAAACTTTAGCAATATAGAATGACTGTTTCTCTAATTGCTCAATAAAGGATAGGAACTGATTTTTGAAAAACTTTAGCTTTGATTATTATCTTGCTTGCTTTGAATATCTTATATTGATAATCAAATTCTGGAATTTTCAAAAATCTTTTGAAAAAATATTCTTTTTTATTATTTTTAAATGATTTCAGGTACTTCATATTAATTCGACTTTAAAAGTGTATAAAGGAATGAAATATTTTTTAAATTTTTTAATTTATTATGAAATTTTTTGTAATTATATAAATTTCTTTTTGTATTTCACTATTTTATTACTTTGCATGTATTCCGTTATTTTAAAATGATCATTTAGGTCTTAAAACAACCCAAGCCACGATCAGAAAAATGGATTAGCACCAGCTACTTAGAAAGCGAATGGGAGAATCCAAAAGTTAGAATGGCAGGACCGGAATACTTTGCTAATAATATAAAATCGCATGTTTATTTCAAGGAAGCTACCAGTAAAATCCCTCCAAATGCTACTGTAATTGAAATTGGACCACAAGGTTTATTGCGAGCTATTTTGAAGAGAAATCTTGGTCCAGAAAGCACGTGCTATAGCTTGACAAAGAAAAACGAACCAAATGGGTTGAAGCATTTTTTTGGTACAATAGGAGAGTAAGTATTATTAAAAAGTTATATTGGCTTAAAGATTAATTAATGCAATTATAATTTTTAATCCTTTTCAAATTATTTTTATTTTATTTTTCTTAAAAATATACAGATATTGATAATGCATAAAGTGGTTGATTTTATGTTAATATTTTTCTATTTTATTAGTTAATCATGTTTTTTAATATACCTTCAGTAAATTTTCAATATATGTGAATAATATATTTTACAAATATTTTATGCAACATGGGAACATATTTTAAATTTTGTTTCAGTTTTTTTATCATATTAACTGCAAATTTTATTTTGTTCTTCCTTTTATATAAATATACATTATTAAATTAAAATTGATGGAATTTTTTAACTAAATGGTAGACTTTCTGTTTTGTCTATAGCCTGATTTTATGCTCTCATTTTTACCCATACTTAAATATTTATATATGGTGAAACTGTTTATACATATCTTTAAGAAATTTAAAGAAAATACCAAAAGTAGATAAATTATAAACATGGAAATTCATAATAATTTTTTATAATTATATATCATTAAATCTTACTATATTTATTATTTCCATTTTATTTACTTTCTAACGATTTCCGATGTGTTATGACGATATTTTTCCATCCGCAAATTTACAATTCCACCTTATCACAACAGAGAAATATTAATAGATAAAATTATATACTTTTATAAATATTTCTCATCTGCAAAAATCGTATAATACGGAAAAACATTATGAAATCTTTCTATATTTTACATTTCACAAAATTTTTAAGAAAAAAATTAACTTAAAACTCTGGTTTAAAATATTCAAACTTTGAATGAAATGCTTTACACTTATTTTTTATGATAATAGCAGAATTTTAAAAAGTACATAAATCTATTTTAGCAATATTCGATTATATTCTCGAAAAATTATTAAAATCCCACCAGTTTCTCAAATTTTAAAGTTATTAAGAAAGAATAACTGTTTGTGTGGATAAGAGGTTTTTTTTAAATGGTACATAATATATCCAAAATTACATAACTAGGATAATCAAAATTATTTATGTCCCTACTCATATTTACTGAATAAATGGTTTCAGTTAAAATGTCAGATTCAACAAAATTCCTATTTATCAGTTGGAGAAAAGCATCGTGCTTGTAATAATATTTTTTAAAAATCTTTTTACATACATTTAATTTTGAAAATCAATTCGAAATAATTATTTATTTATAATTCTTTTTAAATTTATCTTTAGTTAATCTCCTATAATGTGCAATTTAAAATTATGTACTTTTAGAAAAACTTAGTCAAAATTATTTTTCTATTTAGTGGCAAAATTTAAAGTCACTATCTTTAAAATTATCTCAACCCAGTTGTTATTTTAGATGACAATTTAAACAAAGGAAAAAATAGTATTGCTACTCAATGGTGATAAAGTGTTCAGTTTGTTCTTTAATTGATATTAATTTAAATTCTTATTTTTATAATAATCATTAAATTTGTTAGATAAGGAAATAATAACGCTCATTGTAAAATTTTATTACAAATTAACAAAAACATTCTAAACGAAGTTTACTAGTATTTAACATAATGATCCTGTCAATATTACTTATTAATTGTTCATATACTTTATAATTACTTATAGGTAATTAACATAATATATTATATGTTTGCATTTCAAATCGTGAATTATTTTTTATGAGAGGTTGAATTGAGACATTGAATGAGGATAATTTTTGAATAATTGTTGGTGAATCATATATCGCTCGTAATTTTCATCATTTAAAATTTGAAAAGTTTGTAAGATTCAAATTTTCAAATTATTTTATCCTTCAGATTGTTTTATTAAAATGATTTTATATGATATATATTTAAAGTTATAAAAGCTTTTAGTTTAAAAATAAAAATTAATAAACTTTAAAAACTAGATTAAGTGTAATATAAAAGAATAGGATTTCAAATATACATTTAAATTTTCTAAAAGAAAAGGTATTAATGAAATTTAAAATTTTATGTACTACAAGTTACGTTAATTTCATTGAATGATCATTTCTTTTTAATCAAAAACATCTCATAATTTTTATGTTCAAAAAGATTTTTTTTATTCTAAGAGCAAGTAAAGAATTTTTGAGTTATATAAGAAAATTTTTAGAAAAGTAAATATACACTTTAACACAAAAGTTTTGTAAAATTCATTTTGAAGCATAGTAAAACTCAAAGTCATCATAAAGCTTTTTGATTTGATAATATTTAATCGAAATAACTTTATGATAACTTTGATTTCGTTACAGTAATCATTGCAAAGATGATTACAGTAAATTAAAAGTTAAATAAATAATATGATTGCATGCTATATTTATGATTAGGAACTTTGTTTGAATGCATATAGTTGTGTCAACATTTTAAAATCAACTATTTGTGACATTTTAGTATACTAGTTTTTGAAAGATTAAGGGAAATCGTCTTAAAATTTAAGTTTTTAAATTTTACATCTCCAAAATTCCAAAGTTTCAAGAATTTAAGTGTTTAGATTTAATTTTATTGATAATCCTTTGAGGTGAGAAGTCACTATGCAAGCATTTGATGTGATATTTTAAATTTTCACATATTAATTTCATTTATAAACACTTTGATAATTAAAAATATTAATTATCTTTTGTGATCAGTTAATTCCATAATTTAATATGATTGTTTACGTATTTTTTTAAAAATCAAATAAAGTTCAATCTATTAACCATTTTATTTCTTATTTTTTTTAGTATAAAAGTGTTATAAGAAATATATATTATACATACCATTTTTATTTTATCTATAGGCTATACATTGACGGATTAGATCCAAAAGTAGAAAAACTTTATCCAGCTGTAAAATTTCCTGTATCGAGAAACACTCCAAGAATTTCTGATTTGATAAAATGGAATCATTCTGCCTCATATGATGTACCTTGTTGGAATCCTTCTCAGGCCATTACAACGCGCAAATTTTCAATTGATAAAGAAGACAAGTACCTTTTAGACCACTGCATTGACGGAAGGTCACTTTTCCCTGCCACGGGCTACGTATGTTTAGCTTGGGAATCATTTGCAAAACTGTTTGATAAGGATTTCACCTGTTTTCCTATTGTGATTGAAAATTTGAAGATTCACCAAGCAACTATCATCAGCGCTGCATGTATGTTCAATGCTTTACATGGCATTAGTTTTGAAAATGTAACTAGCTTTAGCTCATTCTTCCATAAAATAGATACAGAAATACTCATTTCTGTATCTATTTTACATATAGATTTGATGCGAAATTTAATTGGAACTTTGCAGTAAGTTCCAATTAAATTTCGCATCAAAATATTCTTCATCACAGCCCATCATTTTACTACCAGAATCTATTATCTTAACTATAAAGTTTCGTAATGGTTATGATAATTTTAAGAAAGTATAAACATTTAACACCTAAAAAGGTCTAAACATTTAACATCTAAAAAGTCTAAGCACTTAACATCTAAAAAAAAGTCTGTACAGTTAACATCTAAAATTGTGTTAACTCTTAACCTCTAAAAATGTCTAAACACATAGTATCTATAAAAAAAACTGTGCACTTAACATAAATTTAATTCTTGTATAATTATTGTTTCAAATAAAACAAATAAAATTAATTTCAATAAAAATATAATAATCAGTAACTTTTTTCAGTATTTTTTTCTATTAATGTAAGATTTTTATTTGATAAAAGTGTATTATCTGGAACACGGAATATTTCTGAATGTTTATTGTAAATCTGCTTAATTCGTAAATAATTTATCAGTAGGATCAATTGTAAAAAAATAAAAAGAGTAACAACCTTCCATTACAAAGTTTGAGAAGTACTTTGAAACTGAAACTATCCATTAAAATATTTACATATGATATCAATTTCCTCTTAAACTAAATAATGGTTGGTATTTATCATAAAGTGTTGTATACTGTCTTGTAACATTAAAATAAAATGTGTGAATAGTGTTACTTTTTTTTACTTCCTTTGTTTTATAAATTTTAATTATAGTACTGCAAGTTTAGTTTGAAGGCTAGATTCAGTTGGATGACTTATAGCATATATATCACTGGTACAAAATATATGAAACATTGAGTTTTGAATTATGTCAATGTAAAATATAAAGTACTGCTGCTGAGGGATTATTGAGCCCTTGTGTGTTGTTGTTACTCATACCACTTGGACAAGCCAAGCTCACTATAGCATTGGCTATGCGAATCTAAGTCAGTAGGGTGCGTCTTTTATTTAACTTGAGCACAACGAAGGTGGAAGTATGAGTTTCTTCTAAAATCCTCCGGTAGATGGCACCACCAGAGGATACATTCTTTCAATTTTGACATTGACCTGGAGGGGGAGGAAAATTTCTCCACACCATTACACTTAAGGTAATTGCTGAACGACTGACCACAGGAATTTCGATTCCACAGATTTAATGAGCACGTATACCGCCGAGCCCTTGTGTGGCTCTCAAATATAAGGAGATCTCCTCGCGTAGGAAGATGGAACTAAACCGATTTGGTAAGATTCCTCCCAATCACCTGTAGTACTTTGGGAAAAACCCAGACGGGTATTTTTGACTTTCGCGAGGAAAATATCGAACAGTATTTTGTGCTGCATGAGTGGCCATGTCAGAGCACTCCCTTTGTAACAGGGACAGGAGGTCTTCCCTGAATGCCATTGGTATGGGGCTGAGGTGGCTATCCAGGCACATATTTTAGTTTGCTTGGATTTTAGAAAGGACGAGTTCCTTCAGGATTCTCTGTTACTTTTAAACTTTTTGTATAGTTTTGCATTTATGGAGATCGTCTAACTTTGCAGTCTGGCATTAGCAGCAACAACAACCAAATACAAAGTTGACATTTTTGGTTTTTGTCTCAAAACGTTAGACAGCATATTTTGGGCACAGGTGCCGTTTAATCCAGGATGCCAAATTCTGAGATTCGCGATTTTTTGGCGGATTTTCTTATGTATCTGGGCACCTCATTTTTATTACGTCATAAATATGGTGACCTATAAGAATTATGCAGAAAAATTCTGTTTTGGCACCCTAGCATTTACGTCATCGCGCACGTCACGATACGTCATCTTCGCAACATTACTTCATCGCCACAAAAATTCAGAATTTGGAAATATGGATTATACGGCACCTGTGCCACATTTTGTATCACGGTTGAGGGATTAATTGAAAGATATTTCTTCCCTAAAAATATTCATTGATGTTCATTAGATTAGTATTATATGTAAAACATTTTTATTTGTCACACACATAAAATTTTCACAACTATAATCCCCAGTTTTTATTTCTTCATCCAAAATTAAAAGGTTCCCTTCAAGTTTTTTTTCAGAAAATTTTTTATTATTTATAATTTTGGGAAGTAGAATTTAGTAGTAAATTTATTTTCAGCAAAATTTTTAAAACTTGATATGTTTAACCACTTTTATGAAAGTGAAACTCAACTGTAGTGCATTCTTTAATTCATTTAAATGAAACTTCTTCAAATGTGTTTTATTTCTTGACAATAATAAGAACATCAATATTAAAAAGAAAACCAATATTTTCTGGTTACTTTTTAAATGCATCAAGTATTTATCGTCATTTGAAAAATAATTGCTTTCCTGTTAAATCAAAAAGAGAAAATTGTCCTTTAATACTTTGTTATAAATTTATTGCTTGTTACAGTTTGACGATTCTTTATCTTTCATATTTTGACAGTCCAAGTATTTCAGTATTTCTTGGAGTGTAAAATTTGAATTTATAATAAAAGGAAGTATACTTATATAAAATTCATCAATAACACATTTATTTTATTATGTGAAAAGCTTAATATGTCTTAAACATTTAAAATGCATTTAAAAATGGTATTATTTTAGAACAATATATATGTATATATATATATATATATATGTATGTATGATATATATATATATATATATATATATATATATATATATATATATATATATATATATATATATAGGGTGTCCCAAAATGACCACATAAGCTCAGCACAGCTTGATTCCTTTTTGCGAGTACATAAAACCTGCCCAAAGAAGCATTCCTGTACGATCCCTAGTTTACGAGAAAAATACAAAAAACAAAGTATGACGTCACTGCCGGTGCAAGAAAAAAGCATTTTATTGGACATATCAACAACAGCATTTTCATATCTTTCCAGACAATAATGTTTAAAACGTTCACCGCGCATATCGCGTCATTAATGCGCGCGCCATGGAAAGACATTAAGCCGCCGGTGAACTGGTATTTAAAAGGCTGCATCCTGCAGCTACCGGTAGTCTTCGTATGGTGGCCATGTATTCCGTTCGTGACTACTGCGACATGTACTTGATGTACGGCCGATGTAATGGAAATGCCTTACGAACTGCTAGGGAGTATGCCCGTCGATATCCACTGCATATACTGCTGTTGATATGTTCAATAAAGTGTTTTTTCTTGCACCGGCAGTGACGTCATACTTTGTTTTTCGTAAACTATGGATCGTACAGGAACGCTTCTTTGGGCAGTTTTTATGTGGTCGTTTTGGAACACCCTGTATATATATATATATATATATATATATATATATATATATATATATATATATATATATATATAATCTGTATTTATATACTATTAATATGTATATTGAAGGTAATATTTACATTAAAACGAGCCGTGGTAGCGGAGTGGTAAGGACATTGGCTTTCCATCCGGAAGGGCTGGGTTCGGTTTCCAATGTCGCCAAAAACCCACCGAATACATGCGATATACATACTCGTTAAATCTTTGGAATTGAAAGTATTGTGGTTGGTCGTTCAGCAGTTACCATGGGTGTAATGGTCTGGAGAAAATTGCATCCTACTCCAAATCAAAGTCAAAACTGAGAGAGTGGATCCTATCTGATATTTTTTATATCAGATGGAATCCACTGACATAAGACATATTTTTACTTTCTTGGTGCTCCGGAAAAACGGAAAACACACCCCACTGACTTAATTTCGCATAGCACCGTGGGCTAGCGAGCTTGGCTTGTCCATGTGTCATAAATAACAACAAGAAAAAAATGTAATAATATTAATAATGGAAAATATATGAAAAAATATATTTCGCCGATATTAAAAAATGTTAATATAAAAGTAGTAATGTAAATGACCTTAATAAAATATAAATATTTAATTAATCGCAGTTTATAAGTATATATTCCAATTGTAAATGCATCAATGAATCTATTTGATTTCTGCATTATCACGTGTACAAAATTCAGCATCTTCATTAAAATTTTATTCTCTCTTTTGTAATAAATATAAATTTTTATTTTCAGGTGAAGTATCATTTGATGTAAATATATTAAATAAGAGTGGATCGTTTGAGATTATTAATGATAATGCTGTAGTTGTCACAGGAAAAATTTATGAATGGAAAAATTGTACACACGCATTTGTTAGCCAAGATCCTATTTATAAACATGACAGTAACTTTGGTGTTGCGGGTTCGGATATATATAACGAGCTTAAAATAATCGGTTATGAATATGGTCCTGCATTTCAAGGACTTTTAGAAGTAAACATAAATGGTAATATTTCATTTTTATTAATAACATTTAGAAATGTTTTACTCTCAAAGCTCTTTAACATCAATAAAATTATGTTAAGTCAAAACATTTTGAAACTTCAATACATTTTTTAATATCGTGTATACTATATATATATATATATATATATATATATATATATATATATATATATATATATATATATATATATATATATATATATATATATATTTATATATACACATATATATATATATATACATACTATATATATATATATATATATATGTATATATATATATATATATATATATATATATATATATATATATATATATATACATATATATATATATATATATATACTTATTTATGTATATACATATTAAATATTTTAATTAATTTTCATAATTGTAGTCTTATTTTTCAATTTAGTATTGACAGCCTCACACAACAAAATAAATTATATGCATTGTTTGCAATCAGTAATATGAGATAATTATTTCTGAAATTTATTTTATAATGTATTTATTAATCCACTTTAATTAAACTTTTAGTAATGTAATTATTTTCAACAATTAAAAAATTTTAAAATGCATAATTTTAAAATTTTATTATCTTATTGTGAAAAATCAAAATGCAAGAAATTTGTAAGAAATTTAATTATAAATTTACTTAAATCAAAAAAGTGCTTCACTTTAAAGTTATTTGTTTTGCATTTTTTTTCAGAAAATCAAAGTCTTATTTTTTGGGAAGACCGATGGATACCTTTTCTCGATTCTGCTGCTCATTTTTCTGTGGTAATGAGTGATACAGGAACATTTCAATTACCAACAGGATTCCAATCAATTAAAATTGACCCGAATGTCTTCAATCAACATCTAAAACGAATTCAAGAAGAAGAAAGAAAAAGTATATATTTTAAGAACACAAATCTTTATAATTCCTTATTGTAATAATATTGTTTCATTCAACTAGCAATACTAAAAGTTTATGATATCTCCTTTTTTTCTTGTTTTCAAATAGTATTCGTATTATAAAAGAAAGTCATCTTAATTTTTCTTTATTTATGATTTTTGTAAATAATAATTAGTAGATATGCTGATTTAAAAATAGTTAAATATATTTAGATAATAATAAATTAATATTTGATAACGAAGAAAAATTCGATTTTTCATTGAATTTTTTGTATTATTTTATTAGTTTTCAACTAATTTAATTTATTCTTATTAGAGATATTTTTTCTACAAATTGTAAAAAACTATTTGGTATTTGAAAGACTTATTATTTTCAATAGGAGAAAGTAACTTATTTTTGAAAATTTTTCTGCAGTTTTTGTCAGCAAATTTTTAATTTAGATAATTCACTGATGTGCATGCATCTTAATCATTTCTATTCATTAGCTTAATATTTTTAAATTGACATTAGAGTTTTTTTCTATGTTTTGTCTGGTTTTTTTATTTGTTGTGATATTTACCACCAGGATTTAAAAATACTTTGATGATTTTGTGATCCTTTATACAATAGTTGGATCAAACTATAATATAAGAAGAGAGGAACTAAAATTCTTGATATTAATTTTTATTATTGGAAAAACTAAGATGGTGTCTTCTATAGCATTACTGTAAGAATCTACAGACTACGTTTTTTTTCTTTTGCTTTTGAATTATACATGAGTTTTTTAATCAATGAATTTCTATTCATTCATTGGTAAATGTTAATATTATTTATTTAAAATGTTTCTTTGAGCTTATTAAAAAATGCAATTGTACATTCCTAGTCTAAAAAAATTTAAGTGTCAGAGTTATTTCAGTTTTGACCACTTTTTGGGTATTATTTTATAGACTCATGTTAATTTAATTAGTTACAGATATTATTTAACGTAAAATTTATTTGCAATTCTATTTAAATTAACAATTAGTGAAACAAATAATTATTTAAATTGTCATTTAGAGAAACATTTTCTGTTTTCTTTAAATTTGTATCAGATTTCATGGTCCTATGTAAATTTTGAGCCTATTTTTATGTTGAACTTTTTTTTTGAACTTTTACAAAGCTGCTTTTAATTATATTTAAGAAGTGGGATGATTAGTAATGTAATGTTTTAGTTAGAAATAATGTAGTTCCAATCTTTGCTTAAAAAATAAAATATTTTTAGATCCACTATCCAATGATTTTTATTATTAAAACCATCTTGACCATTAATATGTATCATTCTTAACTGTCTCCACAATTATTCAATTGCTTTTATGTTCCAAAAATGACTTAGACCAAAAATGACTTAGATGTATGTGTTAGATATTTTTTTATATACCGCATTGTGTTGTGAGTCTTTTGTAACGATGTTTTTATTTTGAATATATATATATATATATATATATATATATATATATATATATATATATATATATATATATATATATATATATATATATATATATATATATATATATATATATATATATATATGTATATATATATATATGTATATATATATAAATAGATATAGATAGATAGATAGTTACCAAGTGTATGCAAATGAAATAAGACGATTGTTTTTAAAAATAACACAATAAATTTGCAAAAACTGTTAGTATTTCTTTATTGAAATAATATACATCGCTAGCTACACATTTTCCCTATCTTTTGGGCAATTTGTGAATACCACGTCAAAAAAATAATCGATCTTTTGAGGCCAGCCAGTCATCAAGCCAAACTTTGGCGTTTTCGTAAGAAGTGAAGCTTTGGTCAGCCAATGCGTGTCCCAATAATGCAAATAGGTGGTAATCTGAAGGAACCAAGTCAGGCGAATAAGCCGCATGCGCTTAAGTCTCCTAGCCGAGCACCTTAACGTTGTCCTTGGTCGGTTTAGCACGGTGGCTAGGTGCGTTGCCAACAAGGAAAATCACTTTGTACTGCCGTTTCGTGTATTGCTCGCGTTTTTCAAGGATGGCATCGTTCTAATCAAGTAATTGTTGCTTGTGGTGATCAGTATCAACGGTTTCCCTGGGTTTGAGAAGCGCATAGTAGATTGGCCCCTCCTGATCCTAGAAAATGCACGATCGATTTGGATGATTGTCCGGGGTCAACATATGATCGATTACATTTGGGATTCTCAAAATAAATCCATTTTTTCATCGCCAGTCACAATACGATGGAGATATGTTTTGTGTTTGTAGTGGCAAGCAACATTTCGCACAGGAGTTTTCGGTTTTCCCGCTGACGGTCCGTTAGCTCGTGTGGTACCCATCTACCGACCTTTATTATCTTGACCATTGGTTTTAAACGACGGGAAACAGTGCTGTGGTCAACATTCAATTGTTCTGCAAGATGTTCCTGCGTTTGGCCATCATCTTCATCAAATAATGCTTGCAATTCAGCATCAACAAATTTTTTTCCTGGTCTGCCACGTTACTTGTTTCTCACATTGAAATCACCATTTTGAAACATTTCAAACCACCTGTAGCATTGCACATGGCTCAGAGCATTGCCGCCTTATGCTTTTACAAGCATTTGATATGATTCGGCAGCATTTTTTGTCAGATGGTAACAAAAAATTAATGCTGTTCGCGAATCGTGGTCCGAAGGCATTAAGTTCGACATTTTCAACACAGTGAAATAAACACAATGCACGCTGAAACTCCTCCAAATGTAAACTACACGTGAGTATCAAATGGCAATCGTCTCATTTGATACGCATACACGTGGTATATATATATATATATATATATATATATATATATATATATATATATATATATATAAATGAAAGTTGGAACTATCTTACTTTCATTTGTATACACAAGTTAATGCTAGTGTGCTCCATCGCTTTTATATGTTTAAGCAGTTGTAAACATAAAATATGCATTTTCTTATAAATATATTCGTTAAAATGAAACTGACGTTTTCAATAAAAATTAAGCTATTATATTCAGTAAAATTATTAAGAAAGTCATGACCATCCTATAAATATAATAATTATATATTTCAGAGGTGATATTTTCTCTTAAATGATAGCAAAATTAAGAAAATATGCGAAATGTTTACCCTGTTTAACTTTTATTAAATACATATTTTTATTTTTTATCATTTTTCATTTCATATATACCTACTATAAAAAGTGCTTTTATTAATAAACATAAAAACATAGAAATCGACATAAACAATTAATAAAGTAAATTAATGTACTCGGCTTTTCAATTTTTTTATGATGGAATCTACTTTTATATATCTAGTTATATATATACATAAATTTTTGGAATGCCAAATTTTATTTTCATGTCAATAATTTCATCCTCAGGAGAGAAAACAAAGATAATAGTACTTTAAAAATTCTGTTTTATTTAGTAATGGGGTTCTTTCATTTTTCATAATCAAAATGAGAAACTTCGATCCAGTTCATTAAAAGTTTCAAGCTACAAGTTATATATTTCATTCAAAAATAAAATTTTCTTATGTTTTTATTGAAAAATAAAATTTATTTAGCTCAAAATTTTTTATCATTATTTAAAATAATATATTGGAAAAAATTTAATTTACAGTATAAATTATTTTTCAAGAAAGTGTTTTATATAATAAATCATTCTATACTTATAAAGGAATGATAAAACTTACATAAAAATTAATTTTTCTTGTTACTAACACTAATTTACCTCTGCTTCACACACTCATTAATTAGAATTTATATTTCATTAATTTTTACTTTATGAATGAGTTTTGTTCTTATCTGAAAACATTATATTCTATTTATTTCAGGTATACCATTCAAATACAATCCTGTTACAAAAGTATGCCATTCTTACGGAATAGAAATAACAAATATGATGACAAATATTGCTCCTCGACGAGCAATGAATGTCCATCCGACATTGGAAGAATATAAATTCATTCCTTATGTATCCAAATATTGTTCAAGTATTAATTCAGATGTCCACTTGTATATGTCAGCTTGCAATGAAATGTTAGATGTACTAGGTGGTACTCTGAATTTAAAATTACAGAATTACAAATTTGATATTAAAGAAACTGATATAAATATCGAGGAATATTTAAAGGACTTGTCTGATAAACACTGCTTATTGAAATGCTTAAAGCAATTATCAGACCAATCAAATAAAGAGAAAAGCCCACGCTATTTTGATGTGATTGGGAAAGATGTCCTCAATCGTGCAATGACTTGTGAATATGCATTAAGAATAATGTTGGAGATAGTAACAGAAAATAGCAGCAGAAAATTAAATGTTGTGGAATTGAATAATTCAAATTTTCCTCCTGTTTTACCATTATTAAATGAAATTAGCAAAAAATATTCTTTCCTAAGCTGTAATAGTAAAGTGCTTATTTCTTTAGGAAGAAACGAAACTGTTTCATCTGATCTTAGTGAGCAAGGTATTATTCAAATAACTGAGGATAATATAGCCGCATTGTGCAAGGAAAAGGAAAAAGATCTTGCTATAAGTTCTTTCATGACTGGATCTCGTGATGGACTTGAAGATTTGGTTAAAAAATTATCTTCTGTTGTAAAACCAACTGGCTTTATCCTTTTATATTTCAAGGAAGATGTATTACCAGCTGAAAATTTATTGCTCAGTTTATCTTGCACAGAATTTCAAATTCAGCCTACTTCTGTATTGGAAAATATTTTTAATAAAAATAAGTTAAAAATTATCAGTAAAATAAGTGATTCCTTAGGGACTTCAGTGTATTTACTACGTCAATTGAGGCCTATAAATTCATATAAAATTATAAAAGTATTAGATGATAATTTCAATTGGGTTGAAGAGTTAAAAAGTGTGCTGTCTTCTGATTCCTTCAATACAGTTTGGCTTGTAGCTGAAGATACTGAAATTAATGGTATTATTGGGATGGTAAATTGTCTTAAGCAAGAGCCAAATGGAAACAGAATCAGGTTAGTTGCATAGATTTATAAAATAAGTTTTAAAATGTAATGTCCAAAGTGAAATATTATAATCTTTTCAGTTATGTATAGTTATATTTACACTTACTTGTTTAGTGTGTTTAAAAATAAGTAACTTCTTGTACTCACCAATTCTAATCAGTGTCAAAACTAGTCCTGATAACTTAAGCATAAACAGTACAAATGAAACCCATCCCTGAAATTATTTGACATTTAAATAAAAAAAAAAGTTTAACTTACCAGAGATATGGCTCGTCTAAAATGATAATTAAACCAATAAGGAGCGAGAAGCAGCTTATCCTAACCAAAGGGCTGAGATTGATAAAATTATTAGAAAATAGTAATTAAGACAAACAAAATTTCTCAGAATATTTCAGTTTTATTTTGGTTGAAGTTTTAGTTTTAATCGAAAAGTGCATTTTAAATTTAATAATCATTGAGTCATATTGAGGAATAAATCACGAAGCCTGTGAATGATCAAATGAGGAAGAGGTAAGGGGGTTGTTTGTGAAAGACAGGAGGAAGAAAAGAGAGGAAAAACAGCTGGAGGAGCTTGCCATATAAAAGGAAATCTTACTTTTATATTTCTATATTAATAATATGTTTACATAGTTTAGTTCCTTATAAAAATCACGTTCTTTTAATCACGTTTATCGATTACCGTCTTTTTTTTTTTAAGTTTTATTCTTTGCTTGAGATTTGTTGTGTGGTATTATTATTTTATACTACAGATCTTGAGCATCTGTAAAAGAGACGAAATTATTTAAAATTTCTTCTGATAAAATTTCTGAAATATTATAGTGGTCAATTTCATATTTATTCCATTTATATAGTGGTCAATTCCATTTTACTCCCAGCAATTTCTGTTAGACAACATGAAAATATGAGAATAGAATGTTAGTATGGTGATTTAAGTCAGATAAACATGTTCTATCTCAGAGTTAACCCTTTTGAGGAACACTTAGATTATTAGCCTCTTTCTACCATATACTATAGAATGTTCAATACAATCCTAGAAAAATGAATATTAAGGTTGAAGAAGTTATTTAATAATTTGGGCTTCACAGCAAATTTAAATCTGGATAGCAGTGTGAGTCAAAATTTAAAAACGATTCATTTTAAAGAAAAAATAATTCATATTGCATAAAAAATTTTAATGACTTCGACTCTGATTGTTTCACTTGCTGATTAAATTAATTATACTTGTGGGTCCGTTCTTTACCAAGCAAAGAAGAAACCCGACAGTAATAAGGAAAGTAAAAATGTCAAAATTTATCAACTTACTAAAAAGTATTAATTTTTATGTAAATTTTTTCTTAAAAATCGTTAAAATGTATTGATAACTTCAGAAAAATTATAGATTCACTTATAATATCAAGCATATCAATATAGAAACATTAGTTATTACCGTTACTTAAGAGAGCTTCTCTGTAAAATTATTGTGGATCTAATAAGAATAAAGAAATGTGTTCTGCGTTTTTAAGTCAGTTGGGTGTGTCTTCCTTTTAACCAGAGCACCTCGAAGGTGAAAGCATGACTTTGCTCTAAGACTCCTGCGGTAGATGGCACCACTAGAGAATCCACTCCTCAATTTTGACGTTGATCTGGCTGGGTGTTAAATTTTCTCCAGACCATTACGCCGATGGTAACTGGCTGAAATATATTTAACGCTAACGATCTCTTTGTCCAAAATATTTATGACCAATAGAAAAACTGATTATCAAAGAAGGAGGGGCTTAATCCAAAATCCCTGCAACCTTCGGAGAAGAGAACTGTCTCTTTAGAACCGATATGGGATAAGCAACTGAGAGAACCCAAAAGTAACAACTCACAAATTCTAGGAAAATGCATAAATTTATAGCTTCATTTTTCTTACCATTTACTTGATTATTATATTATAACTTCCCAAATATCGCTAGTTTAGCTCTCACAAATTTTTGTTTTTGAACAAATTGTTTTGTTCAAAAACGATGAAATTAGAAAAATCTAACTTTTTAAATCTTAATTTTGAACATTAAAAAAACTATCGAGTAATTTTTATTATTTGTCTACTAAGTATTCTTTACATTTACTTATTAAGTATTCTTTACTTTTACTTATTTACTTCTAAAATTTAGCCAGTGTAAATATTTAATATTCGTATATTTAATTTTGAAATTTAAATTCACAAACTTCTTATTACTTAAATTATTTATTTAAAATCAAGTTTAAAGTTAAAGCTTTTTTGGAAATAATATTTATTTGAATTAAAATTTTGTTGCTTTTATATTAGCCATTTATGATACATAAAATTCTTTTTTCGAGCGCTCAGAGGTCAAATGTATTAAATGTTTTTTTATGTTTGAGTGCTCATAAAATGTTTCTTGCTAATTATTTTTATTCAGTCATTTTGAATTTATATAAAGTTTTAACTTGAAAGAAATCATTCTAAAGGTATATAACAAAATTGGGCTTATTTACTATATCGCATTGTAAAAAAAAAATTAAAAATGTATGTCATAAATCTATTCACTGAAAAAGAAAAATATATATCACAGCGTAAATAATTCAAAATAAAAATAAGGCTCTACTTAATATAAAAACCTATTACGTTAATAAGAATATATATTTCAAAATCTTAAGAAATAATCTTATAAAAGCATATTAAAAATAAGTAAATTTTTCATTGGTAAAATAACCGACGGAGAAAACTTATCAAAGTAAAATCATGAGATATGAATGTTAAAATTTCTTTTCTTATATCTAAATATCAGTAATTCCTGGTTTGACTTTTTTTGTCGCTCAATGGTCATTTTTTGCACATGAGGTCTAATTAGACTGGTATCAACAGTTTAGTCTATAATTTGTAATGATGGTTTGAATCAATGTAGAACTTGAGAAAATAATACTTAATGTATCACTTTTGTAAAAACAAAAAAAAATTATAAATTTACACTCTTTGGTTTAGAATATTTGATTTTATAAAAAAAATATATGTAGATAGAGAGATAACTTCGTTTTTAAGAAATTATATATATATAATTCTTAAACTCTAGAAAAGGGGTATTTACTTTCACAATCTCGTATAGTGAAGATGTTTTGCCAAATATGAGAATCACACTTTAAATTATCCTATTTCAACATCAGTTGCTTTTTTATGAACGTTTGTGTTCAGTAAATTTAAATTAATCTTGACATATTGAAAATTAACTTGGGAACAAGAGCACCGAAAGAATTTCGCCTTTTTAAATGTAGAACGAGAAAAAATTTGAAGTGTTCTCTACGCTGATGAAGTAATTGATCAATTTTCTTCATCAAAGTGAAGGAAAATGTGTACAATATAATTAATATATCAGATTAATATGGTTATTATTGAGTATACATTTTCTTATATTTATAGTATCTTTTCATTGCTTAAAAATTTTATGTTTTTAAAACAAATATGTTAATGTGTAAAATAAAATATTTTTAATTAATACTAAATTATTATACAACCGATTATTCTATTTATACATTTTAAAATCTAATTCTAGTTTTGATTTTTGAAACAAAATTTTGTTTTCGCAAATTTAAAAGCATAAACTGGGTCTTTAAATTATCAATATTTTAGATTATTTTTTATGTACTTCGTTATTTTCTTATTTGTATTGTATTTTTAATATGAGTTTTTCCTGTATATTATGTTAATATTTTTAAGAAGGGGGGGGTACCAGAATAGGTATTGTACCCAGGAACCAGTTAGGCTCGCTATACCACTGAATTGAACCCGAGATAATACGTGTGATATAACTTGATATTACCTCTCATTATTTAACTACAGATTACCAATTCCTAAATTATATATAACATGTATAAAATATCAGACTTGAAATGTTAAAAAAATTTTGAAGTATTTATTAAAGGATTATAAAATATTTCCTCATTTTTAAATAATACATTTTACTATGGATTTATTTCAAGCAATCAAATTGACATTGAGACGTACAGCAAACGATTAATATTAGTATATATATATATATATATATAATGATATGAAAAAACAAAATTTTATGCTGAAATATACATAGAAATTTAAAATCAACCATTTAAAAGTGTTATGCATAACACTTTTAAATGATTGATTTTAAATTTCTATGTATATTTCAGCATAAAGATTTTTGTTTTTTTTATCATTTTTTTTCATTTAAACGTAGTAAAAAAAAAGATGATGAAAAACTTTTATTTTAATAACCAAACGGACTGATAATTATTAAAGTTAAGTTATTGAAGGATCATTTAATCTAAACATGTAAGTGATCAAAGCAAATTAATTGTTGTTTTTCTCTACCAATAAATGAATAGTATAGTATTTTTGTTTGTGTGTGTGAAGACTGATTTTGTTCACACGTTATTTTTTTACATTAACTATATTTCTTCTTTTGTCAACAGGTGTGTTTTCTTACCATCTGAAGTTAAAAATGGCAGACCCTCCTTTGATTTTAATAAACCTCTTTATAAAGAAATCCTAGAAAAAGATTTAGTCATGAATATTTTCAGAAATAACGAATGGGGCTCTTATAGACATATATTGCTGAAGAATAGTAAGTAAAATTTTATTTGAAGACTAAATTTTTGTAAAAAACCAAAATATTAAATTTCATTTATTTGATTTAAGTAATTTTATTTCAAAAATAATATATAGTTATTTACTAGAATCAAGTGAGAGAGAGAGAGTTTTGAGAAGAATCAACTCAAATCATAAAATAGAGGGAAAAATAGGGAAGGAAAAATAGAGAATTTCCCAAAATTAACATTGAATTTATATTAAAAAAATCAGATAATAAATGATATAAAAATTAAAAACTATTCATTTCAAATGTAAAAAATTTTATTACTTTTGTTATTTATTGTTCTTTATGTTAACAATTTCAAAAATTTATAAAGTGCATATTGTTTGATAGTAAACTTATTGCAAGTTATTTATATTTTTACATATTTTTTAAAGATAAATTTACCCATTCATGTTTTTTGGTAAAAGTTTATAATCTTGTACCCTTTGATTTTTTAGCGAATTTTTTGACTCCAAGATATGATTATTATTATTTAACATGCTAAATATACTAGGAAATTTTTGTTTTATCATTTAATCTCTCTTTTGAATTTCTCTTTTGCCTTGCACTTTTAAAATAATATTTATTTATTGATGTAGTATCGCAAAATACTGAAATCATGCAATTAAATTTATGCTATTAGAACATTATATTAATTCATTCATTCTTCTTTAAAACTGACTGCATAAATTTTAAACTTATATTAGCAATTCAGTTAGCTCTAACTAAGTAAAATTCTTTTATTTGTAAATGTAGTGTATAATTTAAGGTTCGTAAACTTTCATACTGATATATCTGTGATATGTTAATTAAAAAAACCACAATGAAGTTTTTGTTTAAAATAATTATTTGATTATATTTTAGCAGAGAACTGATTTTAAAAAACAGTTAAAAGTTTCCTCTGCTTTTAGTTAATTACTGTTTATTTGCTTTAATCATTACACTGAAACTAACAAAATTACTATCACCGCAATTGTACTTGTGAAAAATATGAAAAGATTAATGATACATATTCAAAAATGTAAAATATTTTTGAATGCTTAAGTGACCAAGAATTACGTCAAGAGTTATGTAAATTCAAGTCAAAAATTAAATTTATGACATAATTTTATAAAATAATTAATTCTATTTTTCACTTGTAATTTTTTGGTAGTTCAATATTTACAAAAAATAAGTTAAAACTTACTTTTATTTAAGAATATTGTGTTATTTTATTAAGCATTATTATTAAGAATAATACTTTTATATATAACTAGCACATTATTTTAATTAGATATTAGAAAATCTAACTAACACAGCATTCCTAATAATTAGTATTATTAAGAATACTGTGTTGAGTTATATTTTCGTATGGAAATTTCTGTATATGAATTCTTCAAATTAAATTCAAATAGCTTCATCTGCCAAAAAATTGCTCTAAATCGTGACATATTTCTATCTTTTTCTTTATCCAAATAATTCTCAAATATTTAAATTATATTTGCTTGGTGCTTAATTATATCAATTTATTTTTTCAAAAATAATTTTAAGGGCATTAATTTAAAATTTATAATAATGTGACATGCAAAGCAGTAATTTTTATCTACATTTTTTTTTAATTTTGCAATACTTATCTGTATAATTTGGATAAGAACTCCAGCAACTTCACACCGCTTTCCGTTAGGATCAGCAAAGTGAAGCATCATTTGCCGCGGGCAGTGATTGGGAGGGTGACCACCTTATCCCTCACTGATTTACTGGATCTCCGTGGATTGGGGACGTGTCCATGTTAATCTATGGCACCCAAAGTTCTTCCACTGGTGTGGCGAGGATGTGGAGAAGAGGGTGCCATCTCAGGCAACACCTCCTACTGGTTGGAGGTGTAGTCTAGGAAGTGTTGTCTCAGGTGTGACCTCATCAGTGGTTCAAAATTACAAGGTTCTTGTGGTGATGGAAGAGTATTCCGTTAACATAGGTACAGTCCAGAGCTTGCCTGCACCACTATGTATATTTGCGTAATTTGGATACCTTTACTTTTTTATAAAAAATTTGAAATATATATGTACAATGCTGTTTTTATCCAATAATGTCTTTTATTGAAAGAATTTTGCAAGGATTTTGAACTGTTATACCGAAATGACAACCTATACGGACACAATATGTGTGTTGGTAAAATGCTTCATATGGGAATGAATATTAGAAGCAATGTATGTTATATTAAATGAATGTATATAATAAACTGTTATTCTATGATTTTGAGAAAAAGAGAATTTGTGGAGAAAACCTACTTCCATAAGGAATAAATTCGTAATATTAGATGTCAAATGACTGCCATTTGAAATTGAGTCTTTAAATAAGAATTGAAAATTTCTATAAATTGTATTTTTTAAAACTTATATACACTTAACCGTACTTTTTAGAATTAAATACGAGTCCTGTTAAAGTAACAAACGTATTACTGATATGAAATGCAAAGTCATTCTGTTTGTGAAAGGATGTTTGGTAGTTAATAAGTTTTATATTTGAATAAAATAAAAATGTAATTAAAATAACCATGCCAAAAAATAAGTAAATGGCATATTTTCAAAGAAAGTTATTGAGTTCTAGAAAATTGCCAGAAGGAATTATTTATACAAGAAATAATGTGCATTTATTTATTTTACAATATGCAAAAAAAGAAAAAATGCAACTGAGAAGGAAAATTTTTAGGCAACTTTGAATTAATGTTATCGATTTAAAGCATTGAACAATTTATTTCTATAAGAAAAAGATATAATATTTTGAAAGGCTTAAAACTTAAAGTAAGTTCTTGAAGTTTTCAAGTAATATATATTTTTCTCATTTACAACAAAAATCTATTATTCGTTCTATTCTTAATCTCTCAAAAATTTAAAGTAGAACGTTTTAATTTAATTTATTCCCTTATTTACATTTTTAGCAAAAGAATTAAAGAAGGTTGAACATAGTTATGTCACATGCCGTAAATTTGGCGATTTGTCTTCCTTTGAGTGGGTTGAATCATTCAACAAGTATTCTGAAACAACTTCAACTCTTGTACATATCTATTACTCAGCTTTGAACTTCAAAGATGTCATGCTTGCTACTGGGAAGCTTTCAGCTGAAACTTCTATAACAAGTAATATTTTTGTTACAAAACACAATTTCTAATTAGTTTAACATTTCTTAATTATTTAACTCTAAAAAATATTATATTTTAAATTATTAATTAAAGTAGTTTTTAGTTCTGGTAATATATTATTATCAACTAATTTGTATCTGAACATTTGTGCAAAAGATATCTGCACTCCTGATCTACGCCACGCTTTCTGTACTTAGATATCATTTAGAAAACAGCATTGACTTTATTCACTTTCAAGAGACCATGAAATTCAAGTCTGCCTGACTTTGAAGAAAAGTGTATTGGTCGGATATCATGAAAATCTCCGATCCTTGGACATATTTGTGAGTTAAATATTCCAAATTCAACAGTAGTTTTAATGATTAAGAAGTGGAAGGTGAGTGGGGATTGTCGGAATGGGCTTCGACCCAGATGATCTACGAAACGACAAGATAGGAACCACTGAATTTTGTCCAAAGATATTCGGAAAACCTGCACCAACCAATAATCCTCATATTCCAGCAGTTCCAACACGCATTTAGGAAAGATGTTTCGATAAATACGATCTCTCAAGAATGCACATTTCCTTGGTGAGCAGGATCATACTGCCACCTATAATCCTTTGACAACAAAATCCAACCGCTGTGCTCGGTTGATGTGGTGCAATGGATGTCGAAATTGGACCATAAATGAGTGGATAGGCGTAATGAATCCACATTTAAGCTCCACCAGTTGGATTGCTGAGTCTGGGTTGGTCGTATATCTGGAGAACGCCTTTTATCAAAATGCATTGGGCCTATAAAAGGTTTGACAGGAGTGAAATTATGATCTGGGGAATGTTTCTCATCGTATGTATTCGGACCTTGGATCCCAATTCATGTTAGGCTAAATCTCAATTTCTACGTTATTGTTCTACACAACAATATGCTCCCTAAGCTATGTAAATACTGCAGGTTGGATCACTGTTATTTCAAGGATGGCAATGCCATTTGTCCTGGTGCAGCGTTCACAAAGGATTGGTATGCTAACAATGGGATAAACCAATTGGATTGGCTTTCTCTGAGTCCAGATATGAATCCTATAGAACAACTCTGCAATGAGTTAGAAAGCAACATGAGTTGGTGCTGCAACTATTTTAAGTAACTGGTAAAAATACTCTTTTAAATAATGTTTTTGAATAAGTCTGTTCAAAGAAAAGCTCTTGATGTGGCAATTTACTGGTTCACTTCAATTCCCAAAGCAATATCTGTCATTGATTTCAGTTCATAAGTTGTACAATGTTTAAGTAGCATAAATTCTATCACTGGATTGGAAAAATACTTGTATGAGCTTCTCTTGCTGAAGATTGTGAAACATTACCTGAAGCATGCATTGTCGTCATGTAAGCTGAAACGTGCAGGTGTACAAATCTCTTCTTAGTGAATAATATAATTAGATTTTACTCAAAGTAGTCATATGTACTTTTTTCTTTGAAACTTTATCTTGTCTCCTTCTTACCGTACTGAGATTACCCGAAGGTGGTGGAATCTCAGTACGGTATTGAATACAATACCGTACTGAGATTCCACCTGTTTTGTGTATCAGTTGCAGCCTTTGAAAAATAGAAGGCTGAGATGCAAAATTTTCTCCCCATTTCTATATATATTTATTAGAGTTGTCTTCAATAGGAATATATATATATATATATATATATATATATATATATATATATATATATATATATATATATATATATATATATATATATATATATATATATATATATATATATTTTAAGTGTGGCACTGATTTATCGGTATACATCATTTCGATTAAAGCCGGGAGAATAATCTATAATTGCTAGTTTGTGTTGTTGCTTTCCTCTTCTATAAAAAAATTGACTAATTTTTTGAACATCTAATATTTATTACTATATGAATATAAAACTTTAATATCAAATTTCATATTTATTCTAAAATAATGCAATATTTTCATTTTCATTCCCGTAACATAATTTTCTTTTTTAATTTGCTTCTTTTTACTTGAATTTCAATTTTTAAATTCATTTTCATTTAATAGATCCTAATAAGGCAGATGATTCCATACTTGGACTTGAATTTTCTGGAAGAAATCAGCAAGGCAGGCGAGTGGCTGGAATTGTTTCTGGTAGTGGAATTGCAACATCTGTCCACGCAGACCCCTTAATGCTGATAGATGTCCCAGATAATTGGAGCTTAGAAGAAGCAGCGACTGTTCCGGTTGTGTACGCCACCTGTTACTATGCATTGCTTGTTAGAGCCCAGTTACAAAAAGGCGAATCAATTCTTATACATTCTGGTACAGGTGGTATTGGCATAGCTGCTATCAACATTGCTCTGAGTCTGCAGTGTGAAATATTTGTAACAGTTGGTGAGTACAATATACTCTCTCCACATATTCACTGTATTGTAAAACTTAAAGGGTTTTATTCATGGATTTATTTTTTCTAAAAATTGTTGAATTCCATTATTTAAGATCTATTATTTATTTTATTGAAGCCCACGTTTAATAAATTTTTTGCATTCTTTTTTATTAATTAATAAAGCACTAATTAATAAAAAGTAAGAATGCATAAAAAATTTATGTTGAATATTTGAGTTTATATTTTAATTTTAAGTATTTTTTGTAAAATAGCAATAATTGAAACAATTAAAGATAAAAATTACAAAATTTAAATCGTCCTTACTGATTTAAACTAACAATTGTTTTATTTTTTTTTTTTTTTGCTTTTTCTTCTGTTCTATTTTCAACGTGCTCAATTTTAATAGCAATATTGTTAAATAATTGAAAATTTGAAAACAAATAATTTAGAACAACAGGTAATTGCCATGATTTTGAAAATTTTTACTAACGGAAGATATAATTAAAAAGTACTTCTATATTTACTGGTAAAAATAATGAATGGATCTTTTCTCATCGCCGACGATATTCAGATATTTGATGGTGAACATCGCCTTGTTTGCTGCCGTTCGAAGAATGCGATTTGAAGGTAGGCAGGAAATTTGTTGACAAGTCGTATTTACGACGCCGTTTCAATACAATGCGATGAAGCGTTAATTGATGTCATGGATATTTTAAACCGATAACAATTGTAATAAAGTGATGTAAACGTGATCTCAATTGGAACGAAAGAAACAATTACTTTATGGTTAAAAATCCTATAAAATCTTGTTAAATATAAAAATAGCATTGTTTTTAATGCATTCCCATAATACAGTAGAAGCTCATTTTTACAAACTCGTAGAAATCGATAAAACAAACTGTAAAATAGAAAAATAATGCATTAGATTATTACGTACTGACTTTTTTAATAAACTAATATTTCCTTATAAATTAAATACTAGTAGAAAAAATTATTTAGAATATACTTTAAAAAAACACATACAAAATAAGATTCATACTTAAAAACAGCACTTACTTTCATTTCATTGATGAAAAATCAAGAAAATAAACATTTATCTTTAGCCACATATTTAAAAATATATTTTTCCATTTTTTCAATGTATAAAAGTTATACGTTGTTTTTACATAAAAAAAATACTTTAGTTCTGCTAGCTATTCTCAGCTCCTTGTTTTGCAGGTGGTCTTTGCGCTGCATCCTTTCCTTCTTGTTCGATATCTAAAAGCTCTTTTTTGTTCTCACTCATGATTTTCACAATAATTTTATCTAATGACTTTTCTTTCGTTTATATAACATGTGAGTCTAAACTAAAACTCTGTGGCACGACCGCCTATGTGGGCCAAGGCTTACAGTGACCATCTCAGTTCTCGTGACCGAGAGGCCCTGGGGTGCGTAGCATATGTCCCGATTAGGTGGTCAGCCTAATGCGAAGCCTTCAGTGTTTACTTCACAAGCATGCTTGGTACTCAGGTTATCAACCCATGGAAGGGATGAAAGGCTGAATCGAACTAGACCAGCCCGAGGATAGAACCTCAGAGCTGTGCCTTGAAAGCGTGAAACACTACCACTAACACGTGAATCAATATTAAAAAAAACCATTGGAAGATATTTCAGGCAACAAAGGGTTTTTTGTTGGAGTTTATGCATGGGTGACTCATCTTCATTCAAGTAATCAGTAATCATTCAAGCCTTGGGTTTATTCAATTACGGAGGATTCTTTAAAAAAATTGCACGTTGAAATGCTCTCGATATTGTTTTTCCTACGATTTAATTTCAAGCATTGATTGAAAAATGCATTGATCCTAGAGGATTAATCTCATATAAAGCTGCTAAAACTCCAAGCCCATAAACACCCCTTGAAAAAGTACCCAACGATATTTTCTCTTGAAACTGTTGATTATGCCCTGATCCACGAACTTCTAGAGCTTTTTTGCCTTGCCCAGTAACTCAGGCAATGCTGGGTGGACTGTTATATTACCTGATCTTATTAATTGTTATCTTGTGGCTGAAATGACACAAGAAACAACTATCCTTTCTTCATTTGCAGGTGAAGCCTCTGAAGTAGACCTTGCTGGAAAAAACAAGGGAACCCAGAGGCAATCTAGTGAAGGGGCAGTAATGAATCCTTCACATTAGGTAGAAATGACCTCCAAACCATCTTTTTCTGGTGAGAGTCAGTCAATATTTGGAAAGGCAAATATTGCTAAATTAACCATTGCTTGTTTATATTTATTAAAGTAAATTTGGTAATTTCGGATCAATAATTTTCAGATTTATTATCTTTTTGACCACCTTTCACTCACAAGATTTATTCATTTTTTTAAAAACTTATTTTAAAAATCTATGATAATTGTTTCCTGGGGCCTGAGCAGCTACCAGACGCGTCGGCAGGTGGTGTATCGCCAAACGTCCTGTAGGAATGACAGGATAGCCTTGAATATAGAATCAGAGGCCGCGAACTAGCTCCCATAAACCCTGATGTTATGCGACCCGTGCCTAGGGCTATTTGGCACCGCGGTAATGGTGTCTTAACGGAGCCTTTGGTTGTTTGGCGAACTTTTAGAGCTTATTTGCCTTGCCCAGTAACTCAGGCAATGCTGGGTGGACTGTTATATTACTGAGCTTATTAATTGTTATCTTGTGGCTGAAAAGACACAAGAAATAACAAAACTTTCTGCATTTGCAGGTGAAGCCTTTGAAGTAGACCTTGCTGAAAAAGACAAGGTAACTCAGAGGCAATATAGTGAAGGGGCAGCAATGAATCCTTCACAGGAGGTAGAAGTGACATCCAAACCATATTCTTCTGGTGAAAGTGAGGAAGCTATCGCTAGCATGACTGATTCTCTGACCAGAATTATCTGTGGATCATCAGCGATGATTGCCTCTGAAATTCTAAGATGCTCTAGGCAGAAGATACGTTTAATCGTAGGCTTCATAACTGGGCACTATTATTTCAGAAAACACCTCCATAAAATGGGACTGTTTCAGCAAGACCCTATCTGCAGGAAATGTCATACGCAAGAGGAAACGGCAAAGCATATCATTTACAAATGCGAGGCTTTTGTCCTCCCTAGATTAACTTATTTAGGCATCATCTATACTAGAGAGTTACACCTAGACTCCTTTAAAGGACTCGGACTTTATTAATAAAGTGGGTGACCCGAGCAACTGGAACTAGGAAACATTGGGTTTGGAGTTAATGGTACAAAATGCTGATAAAAGCAGAGGTGCCCAATATAATACAAACCCAACTCTAAGAAGAAGAAAAAGAAGATGCCCTGATCCATGGATTCTAACACAGAAATTGCATTAGGCTGGAGTAATTCCACACAAATCGATTCATGATCCGAGACTTCAACGTGAGCTTTGCAGTTATACACAATTAGAAATTCACGATTTTCCGGTTTAAAAAAATATATCAGAGAATTTTTATAAGTCATCCCAGCTTTGATGTTAGCTTGATACGCTGTTGGAAGTTTATGAACTGTTTTGAAACGTTCAGATATTAAATATTTTGGGTCGTATTTTTCGGTTCTCTCATCCATTAGGTCGTATTCAGAAAGTGGTGATTTCAGTATTTTTTCCTTCCATTCAAATTTCAAAATTTTATTCGCAGTTCAACTTTCACCACACAATTTTCTTAAGCTCAGTGACTGGTTTTAAATTTTTGGAGTCAACAATATGACTCTTTGAAATTCCTTACGGTCAGCTTCATATCAAAGCAGTTGGCTAATCAGTCATACATGAATTTAACGACATTACCTTCAACAAGAATGTTCTTTTTTTCAGCTAAGGAAGCAAAACTTTTACCAGTTTAGGATGCTTTGATTCTCTACAATATTTTAGATAGGGAGCACATTTGTTGGTACAGTTTGTTTTTACAAGGAAATTTTAAATTGTAACGAGTCTATACTTTGACATTCCCTATTTTTTTGGCAATTCTTGTCTTTGATATTTTTCCGCCTATTTCTTTTTGAATTGTTTTTTTTACTTTGACTGATAAACATGCTCTTTTCTTCAACTGCTACAAATCCTCATTGGAATTGGTTCAACTTCCCTCTCGACAAACTTAACTTCATAAATTGAGCTGTTCAAATGAAACGAAACTAGAATCCAAACTTTTAGAAATCCCACATTCCTATGTTCATGAAGTATTACACGTGGTTTAAATGAATACAGATTACACTATAAAACTGAACAATCTTTAATCAGAAGTAATTTCTGAAGGGTACGCTACAGGATAGCTGCATACGTTACTGGAAGATTATGTATCGTTACAGTTACAGTTAAAATCATAGTTCCAATCAATTCAGTAATCTAATTTACATATGAGTACATTAAATAAGACAAGTTTTCCAATGCCACCAGGTTGGCAAGTTCAGCAGGTTCTCACGCCAGGTTGGAAGCTGTGGTGATGCATGGCATGACCATCACAAAGCTTACAGATAGTTTTTTCTTTCTATGTTTTATGTCTCTTAGGATGTCTAATTCGTCTCCACATTTTTTTCCCATCAAACTTCTGTTCCCACAATGTCTGAAGTTCCTGCACGTGTTGCAACGATGTTCAAGAATAAAGTTCTCAGGCATTCTGTAAAAAATTAATTAAATTAAAAAATAAAGTAAAAAATATCATATTATAAAATATAAAGGAACATAAAAGAAAACTATTGGTCAGAAACAAAATTCTATAAAAAAAAGAGATTTTTCAAAATTTTAGTTTTTAATAGGGAATTAAAAATTATCATTGTGCCTATTGTGTCAAGGTAGAAACTAGCCTATATAGTTTGTAAAAACACGAGTGTCCTTAAACTAGAGGTTTGTAAAACGAACTTCTACTGTGCTTTGATTTCTATACAAATTTAAATGCTGAAAGATAACAGTTGCTAATTTTTGTGTGCTAAGTCTAAATTTTGTATACATTAAGTTATTAATAAAAAGTTATTAATAATCCGTTTTTATTTTATGTAGGTAATAAGGAAAAGGAAAAAAGGTTAAGACAACTATTTCCTGAAATAAAAGAAGGGAATATTAGCTCTTCTCGAAGTACATTATTCCAAAATTTCATCAAGAAAAGAACAAAAGGAAAAGGTATTTTTACGTCGTTTTACCAATGTTAATCAAAATAGAAATAATTGGTTAAATTTTTCTACTACACGCCTGACCAAAATTATCTGGATACTCTCTCTTATATATAAGTGGATGCGAAAGATAATATATTGGGTTTATTCGGAAAGTAGTTCTGTTTTTTCTACCTGGATCAGTTTTTTACTTGTAAAAACCAACCATTTTATGAGTGCAGAATCATGCTACTAACAGAAAGATGGCAAAATGCACTAGAAAGGGCAATATATAATTCATCAAAACATTTTTTCGTCATACGTTTTTATTTTTCATAAAAAACTAAATTTTTCTCCAAACAACCCAATAATTTGATACAAAAGCTATAAAAGTTCTGCTAGTGGTTTATCTGGTCTTATATTTTGTTACGTTGATTAAGTCAAAAGCAAAAGAACTTTATGACTTATGACATGGCATTAGAGTGTGATACCACGTTTGTAGAAAACTAATTCAGGAAATTCTAAAGAAAGTCAATATTACTGTAATATATGTTAGTAATACTGTAATATATGAACTGTAATATATGAAGTCAAGCTGCAGCAAAGTGAAATGGCAGGATGAAAAATTTTAGTATGTTTAATCAAAGAGCTATAGAAAAGATAATAATAAAAATTGCGTGTTCTTATTTGTTTAAATCTCTGAAGAACTCCAAAATTCGTCTGCATTAGTCCCAGTTTGCATGCATCCAGTGATCATCCATTCAATACTGCTTTGCACAACTATAGTTTGACAAAATGGTTGTCCAAAAAACTTCTTTCCAAATTTTCAATTTACATCATATAGAATACCTTTGGGAAAAATTAGAACACAAGTTATGTATCCAGTCAAATTAATCACCTTTAATGATAGCACTCACTCCTTTTATGATGGAATCCTGGAAGTTTATTCCTGTATTCCTATCGAACACTAATGGAAAATCTTCTCATACATATGCAGTTTGTCTTTATATAAAAAGGTAACCAACATCATATTAATGGCTTGATATTCTGTTAATCTAGATACTTTTTGCTAGACAGTATGTGTATTTGCTCAAAAATAATTGAATTGTAATGATCTTTTTAGAATATGCTTCACGTTAAAACTTGCAAATTTCTGTATTTTCAAATTGGAATCATTAAAAATATTACACGCATTTCTTCTTTCTTAATACTTAATTTGTTTATAAAAATCAAAATTAAAATTTTTATTGCATCATTACTCATTTAGCAATAATTTATACGTTTAAAAAGATTACTTGGATAGTAAAAACATTTAGATAAATTTACTAATTTTTATATGAAAACTTTTTTTAAAAAAATTGTTGTAATTAAAAATAATTATAGTCAAGTTACCTGGTTTAAGAATTTAACTTCATTTATCTATGAATATATATATACGTGTGTGATTCCATTTTTTTAAAAATCTATTTATATAGCTTTTCTATTCAATAAGTGTTAATTTTTTTTAAATCCTCAATAAATATAATAATTTTTTGAAAAAAAAAAACTATGCATGATGATACTCCAGAATCATAGTATTACAGTTTAAAATATTAGTTACTAAAACATATATGTTTGCTATGAAATATTTTTAAGTACAATAAAGTACTTTCTTTTGTTGTTCTCAATTCATATTTATTTAATTGTTTTTTTTTCTTTGAGTGATATTAATTATTTTTTAGGAGTTGACGTTGTTTTAAATTCTCTTGCTGACGATAAATTTCAAGCTAGTATTCGTTGTTTAGCTAAACATGGAAGATTTGTCGAAATTGGAAAATATGATTTATCTTTAGATAGATCTATTGGTAAGAATTATTAAGAAATTAATTTAAAGCTATTTTTAGGGGGAAATTAATTTAATAATGTATAAAAAATAATTTAATTATCTGTTAGACTAAAACTTGAATATTATTTATTACATATTTTTGTTTCGATTGAGCTTCATTCAAAATGTTGACAATTTTAAGCAGCAATGTGTAAGCTTTAAATCTGTTTTAAATTCATATTCTTTAAATATTTCATATTATGTTGAAATTTCTATTTAAAAATTTTAATTATGCTTTCATTTAGATTGAGGAGTCAAAGAATGTCCTTATATGGAAGTTTTTAATAAAACTAAAAGTTTTAATTAAACTAAATTAGTATAGGGACTAAAAATATAAAAATGTAAATATATTAACAGTAATCTGCTTATTTTTAGCTTTGGTATTGTTATGTTTAACATTACAATATATATTTTAAGGAAGTTTTAAAAAATTATCAATAAAAACAAATTTTTAGATATTTTTTTCTTAAAATTTAATTTGGGCTCAATATTATAGGTACAAAATTTTCTATACTTTTATACTTGCTTATGAATTTTATACTTAATATTTTTAAAAGAACTTTTTTTGTAATTCAAATCTTTTATTTTATGAATAATATTTTATATAATAAGCTTCTATGAGTATAAATTTATGATTGTAAATATTATTTTCAGGGTTAAGAATGTTCTTGGAAAACATTACTTTTCATGGTGTGTTTTTGGATCAACTGTTTGAAAATTCTCCTACTGCCAGAGAAACTCTAATCTATGTTATGCAATTAGTCAAAGATGGAATTAAGAATAATGTAGTTAAACCCTTAGTGAAGACTGTATTTCAAATTAATCAAGTTGAAGATGCTTTCCGATATATGGCTAAGGGTATCCATGTTGGAAAAATAATTTTAAAAGTTAGTTTTGATTCTTTTAGCAATTAATAAGTCAAAGAATGCTTGATGTGAAGATTAAGCAATCTGGAAATGTTCATATTTTATTCAACAGAATAAAATGCCTTAGAAAGAATATAAATTGCTTAAAATATCATTAAAAAAAAACCACAAGTTATATATTTTTAAATGCTTTTATTATTCTATTAATTTTTGAAAATATTTTTCATTTTGTGCTAAATTCATTAGTTTTATAGTTTTTGTAAGTATAATTCTCTTAATCATACGAATCATTTAATTAATTACATATGCATAAAGCTAAATTTCATTAAAACTGTGTATATGCGCCAGCTTTTTGTAGATATAAATTTTTTTGTTATACCAAAGCTTCATTATGATGTAAACGTTGAACAATCCATTTCTTAACTAAACAAAGTATTAAGGAAAGTTATTTATTAAAAATTATCAGCATTGAAAATTGAATTAGATTCATTTATCAAAATTTAACTTGCCGCTTTTAAAAATTACATCATAAAAATATTGAAATAATGTATTTATTTAAATTGAATCATGATGATTAAAAAAACTTCTCTTGTTAGCAAAATATATTTTTATTTTATGCTACATTAAACCGAATTTTTGCTGTAACGTACTGTAATTTATTTTGTAATACGTTGCAATACCGAGTGACTAAAATTGGTTAAAATTTCAAAAATGTATGTGAAAAGATAAAAGGAATAGTGATAAAGGTGTACGGTTTGCAAGAAAGAAGTCACAAAGAAATCGGATTTTATATTTAGAAGGATAACAAAACTCAAAATGTCAGAGGGAGCCGGCTAATTCTACACAGCATTACATTTCATTCATTTATTCATGAAACATGATTTCCAACATACTCTACATTGCAAATGCGGCTCACAGCATTTGTTGCAGCATGAATGAAACATGCAACTTGCCAGAATAAATTGCACGAGCTTCATGATTGATGAAATGGAAAGTTGAGAGAAATCTTTAGCCACTGTTGAAAAGGAAAAAAAGTGCATCAGTGACCCCACATCACCAGTCGAGTCAGGCAAGGTATCTGTTCTTCTTGGAGGAGAGTCTCCATGCATGAATGGTATGCGGAAAATCGCCCTAGTGCTGTTCTACTTGGAGTTGGCAAAGGGCACTATCAGATAACTCTCGCAAAATTTTGAAGTTGACACTCGCGTGTACAACGTCATGTGAAGGGCCACAAAGTTTACCCTCTGTGTCCAAAATGCAATGCGACTCAGGCTGTCCCTTCCCACATTTTGATCTGCATCAGTTTAAATAAAAGTCAGCTGTTCTCAAGCCCTGAGGCTGTGCTCCATTGTTTGAAGGCGTTCGGGCTCATGGACCTGATTTGATGCTACTGTCAACCAGGAGGGATAAGCCACAAATAACCCCACTCCTTGGACTCAGCCGACTTGAAGTTAAATGATCATGGAGGCCATATAGTTTTGTCGATCATGATTGAAGGTTTGAAACAGGATTAATTCATTAATATGGCAGTGTGCCATCCCACATAAAATTGGTTTGAAACAAGACTCTTTGATTGCCTTCATCCATTTTCGGGCTGCCAAATCGCGCATACGCCTGTAGTGAGAATTTACATGTGGACACAATCGGGATGACGCTCTATCCACTTCAAAGCCGGCAGATGGTCTCGTGTCTGCTTCATCATGAGCATCTTCTTAATCAGCACTTTCAATAAGTTTACCATCATCTGCAGTTTGAAATCTAGGTTCTGAAAAATCCCTTCTCCTTTATCATCTTCAGCACTAACTTCTAAACATGAGGAATTTTCAAAAGAATGTTTCCGAATTCCTCAAGTGACGTGTCTCCTTCTGTCTCCCATCTACTCCCTTCTCTTACCATTCCTTCTTTTGAAAGTTTTTTTTTTCTCATTTTCCATTTCTTGTTCAGTCTAATTTATTTTTCTGAAACCCTGAGAACGATTCAGATAATAAGCGATTTGGATAGACGAAGTTATAATTGGAATTCTACTGTATTTCAAAATTATGTGCTCGTAAAAAGCATCTTTTTAATTTGTTAATATCTGCTTAAAAATTATGTGTATTGGAGTTATCAAACATGCGAAGACAGAGACAATTTAAAGGACATTTTCTAAAACATTTCAAAATTATTAATAAAACTTTTATGAAAAAGTTTTGTTGAAATCAACTCGAAATTGAAATTTTTCCTAGTGAAATCGATACATTGACACCTTTTATTAAATTTACAAATACATTTTAACTACCAATTACATAAAATGTAAATGTTTATAAGTTTATTCCTGTACTAGTTTAAGCACCTGTAAATAAATTTTGCCAAAATAAATTACATAACATATTAAATTATCATTTACTCAACGATTTTCTGTTTTTTTTATTGTGGTGTTTCTCAAACGCCGGTCCGCGGACCGTCACCGGTCTTTAAAAAAGATTTGCTAGTCCGCAAAATATAAAGCTACCCTGTCCAAAATCCAAAGTATCATCGGCCGACAACCGATATTAAAACAGCACCTACATTACAATAACAATAGTTTACTAGTTTAGAAAATAATGTATATAAGCGATGATGAAAAATGTAATAAACTGGCAACTATGTACCTAATAGCCTTTCATAAATTACAGTGCCGTTCATTTAGCACACCAGTTAGTGTGCCTCTGTCTGCCTTGAGAATGCTGAATATCTATCGTGATAATTTATGAAATTATTTTAATTCTCTAAAAAATTCTTCTTTAAAAATTATTTTGTCTTTATAATTTATTTATGAGAAAAAATTGTGCCAATGTGTCGAATTATTAAATCTACCAGTACGCGAGAACTTAACGAAATATTTTATCAGTCCTTGGAGTAAATCCAATTGAGAGACACTGTTGTATTGTTTTATGCAATCGAATATTTATTTTATGTTTTAGCACTTAATAATTTCTATTTATTTATTTATTTTCAGATAAGAGACGAAGAGCCTGATAAACGAGCTTTACCAAAAATACTCTCACAGGCAGCTGTCCCAGTTACATATTTTTATCCTTCCAAAGTTTATATTGTTATTGGTGGTCTTGGTGGTTTTGGAATTGAACTTACTAAATGGATTATTTCTAAAGGAGGACAAAATATTATTATCACTTCCAGGAATGGTCTCAAGACACCATATCATCACCTTTGTCATCAGAGATGGAAAAAGAAAGGCATTAATGTTGAAATTTGGACTTTAGATGTATCAAAAGAAAACGAAGCTGAGCAATTAGTTCAAGAAGCGAAAAAGATTGCACCTGTTGGAGGAATTTTCAATTCGGCGGCAGTGAGTGGTTTAAGAATGATATTTTTAATGTTTAATTCTAACTTTATTTTGCCTATAATTCTGTGGCATTTTACAGTTAGTATTTGTGAAATTCTTGTCACAAAAATTCCGCTTATGCCTATTAGATAATTCATTCTTGTAATATGAAGTAAAAAAATGACCAATCTTTATTTTAAATTGTTTCTATGAACTAAAATTTAATGTTTTAATTGAATTATATAAATTTCCTATATTATTTAGCTAATCATAATTGGGGTGAGTGTTTAACAATTATTTTCTTCAACTATTTTTTCTTCTCTTTCTCAAAGCTTCAGGAAGGTGATGAAAATTACTATAATTGGAGTAAAGCAGTTAGCAAAAAAGTATATAAAAGTATACTTTTATGACTTGTAATGAATATTTGAAATGTCTTTATGTTAGATCATTACTTTTTAACAATGGCAAATATCGTAATTTGAAAATTTCTTTTTGGCTTAGTGATTTTTAACTCCAGCTTAATGTCACATTTTATTCTGGAATAGACAAAGTAAATAATAAGAAATTGGTAATAATATATAGCGAGTCATATATTTGTCGTAATATATAGTAAATAATATATTATTAATTTCAATGAATAAGTAAAAAAATAAATCTTTATTTACATTTAAAAATATATGTTCCTACTTTCCAACAATAATAAATTATTTAAACTGTTATAAATTAAAACTATTTTTAATAAATTCATTTGGTTTCTTATATAAATATTATTTACAATATTTACAGGTGATACAGGATTGCTTTTTTGATTCACAAAATCCAATGAAGTTTGAAACCGTTTGTGGTCCAAAAGCTTTAGCTACTAAGTACTTAGATATTTTGTCTAGAAAAATGTGTCCATCTCTGGATTACTTTGTTTGTTTCTCATCTATTAGTTGTGGTCTAGGTAATGCCGGTCAGACTAACTATGGCTATGCCAATTCAGTAATGGAAAGAATTTGTGAACAAAGAAGGAAAGATGGTTTACATGGTACTGTATATTAACTATTTAAGTTCTTTTAATAAGCAATAAACTAACTTGCTTATTTGATTCCTAATTGTTTAACGTAAACAAGAAAGTTCTTACTATTTTTATTGACCGAAAAGAACATGATATGCAGAAAGTGTAACTTGTTGTTAGTCCGCGAAATATTACCAGCGGCATCCAATGGTACACGGATTGCCAGTTTTGCAGGCAAAGCACACGTGCTGTCTGCACATATCTCCAATGTAAAGCTAATTAAATTTAAGCTAGAAATTGTTAGTTCTACACGTGAGCAAAAAATTCTTAAAATCTTTTTTAAGCTCCTAATTTTGGTAAAAATGGTCGAAGATGCCTAATTATATATGCCAGCCGAAATCTGCATCATGTCATGGAAGTTCGCCTTCGCATGGTATGACATCTACCAATATGTGCTATTTATTTATGAAAGCAAAAGGGTTGCACCTTTTGCTAATGTGTCTCCAATTATCCAATCGAATTGCTGTAAAAATTGCGGATTTTGGACACAAAGAAATCATTGAGTGCTTAATGCAAGTATGCTTCATTGATGAAACATTTTACACGAAGATGATGTAACATGGAATGGAAGAGGGGTTAATCGATTAATGCACAGTCAGGTAAGTAAAGAAGATGGCACAAAGTCACCTAAGCAAGTGCTGGATGGTATTCCTGGACACCCTCGCATTTTGCGGCCTCGCGTTATTCGTCAAGAGCCGTGCACTCTTGGGAAAACCATTGTTGGCTTCTTTTGTTGCAAACGTTCCAATTGCTGCGAGTACATATCCGCAGTGACCATTCGGCCCGTGGTTAGAAGCTCATATGTTGTCAGTTTATGACTAGTCTAACAGACACAAAGCATAATCTTCATGGCTGCATACGTGATGTTGCGTGGTGCGGGACAGTATTTTGGAATGATAACCAATGTTTGAACTCTGGAGAGTGTCATACAAGACCTAAGTTTCATCACAGCTCTGCGCTCAATTGAATATGGATTCACAACGGCAACGAGAAAGCAACCATAAAAAGCTGTCACTCATTGTTGCTTATGGACTTCCAACTACGTGTGAGGAACCCACTTGTTCAGCTTGTACGTCTGAATTAACCGGTGCAAATGAAGTCTAACCGTTTCATCGAAAGCGTTAAATTGGCTGGCATCACACGTTTGACTGATGTCTTCCTCAATGGCCGCCTGCTGGACTTCGTCATCCGAGGCTTGTGGTCTTTCACTACGAGCTTCATCACAGAGGGACAAATATCCCGACCTGAATTTGTGAACATTCATTCACAGCACTATCCCCAAACGCCTGATATATTCGATGACTTGATGCAGCAGCTGATGAGACCACTTTGAAGTGGTAAAGCAAACAACACCGAACGAGCTCCTTCGACACGTCCATTTATCTTTGCTACTGCACGAGTTACGATTAATGAATGTGCTCTTTTATTACGATTGATATTCCTACTCTCTACTGGCCATTGTCTCAACCACGTTATACACTAATTTGCATACTCATTCTCACTTCATTCAATGGCAACGCTAAAACTGCGAGAACTTTCTTTTTTACCTTATAAACAAGGATTAACTTTGTTTTAGAAAGATATCACTTTTCACATTTTATATATTAGGTTAGTAATTTATATTTAAGAAGTTTTTTTTATTGATTAATGCTTTTTATAGAATGTTTTTTCTTACATCCTACAAAGTAGTTTTGAAATTATGAATTAAATAATAAATAATTGTTTTAGTCACATAAGATATTAAAATACATGCTTCAATTATCTAAAAATCCAACATTATTATAACAATAAATTAATAATAGAACTTTCATTAAAATATAGTATCTTTCTTATTTTTAGTCATAACAAATTAATGCATTAAATTTATATTATAATTTGTTATGTCTAAATATAAGAATGCGAACAGAATGCGAAAATAATAATTATATTTAAGTTCAACTGTTGTTTTGGTTTTGACAAATCTGAATAGCCACTTATGATTAAGTTTTAGATTGTTTTGCAACGAGATTTCAGAATATTTTTATTTTCATTCATAACTTATTCAGTGAAGGTTGTTCTGCACAATGATTGCTTAAATTCATTCATCACTAAGAAAACTCTAAAAAAATTAGAAAAAAATATTTCTTAAGAGTTCTGTAAATGCTTTATGTTTTATTTACATCCATTATTTTGTTTTCGGAATAATATGATCTCTTTTATATTGGTTTTAAATAACACTGTTTATATGCATTTGAATTTGACAAATACTCTTTCAATATACAAGAACTTCTATTTAGAAGTCTTTATATATAGAAAGGATATTTGTCAAATTTAAACACACGTAAGCACCGTTATTAAAAAACAAAAAAATGATGTTATTCATAAAAAAAACAATAAATAAAATATAAATTTTGTACAAAACTGTTTTACATGATAAAATGTTTTTAATCTGTACAGTTATAGATTTTTTCTTTTTAAATTGACTTTAAAATTGCACATGCCAACTTTTCCTAAATGGGTATTTAATAGGATAAATTTTACAATGTTCAAAGTTAATTATTTTCATTTTTTGAAATTGCTCTTTTTCAAATTAATTATTACTATTCAAATTAATTTTTAAAATTAATTATAAAAAAGTAATTATTTGCAGAAATTAAGTGAATTTTTTTAAAATTTTTTATTTTGATACTTCAAATTATTTCAGATTAAAAAAATTTCTGCTACAAACTAAGATATTACCTGCTCCAAATTGTTTTGTACTAGTTATATATCAGTAGTGTAAATATATTATTTCTTACATTAAAATTAATCTCCGTATCTGCTGTGTTATTCAAGAAATATTTTATTTGAAAAAATAGAGGAAATACCTTCGAAATTATTTGCACCGAAAAATTAACGTGAAGAATTATTAAATTCATTAACTATCCATTGTACATGCATATTTTGGAAACTAATGAAATTAAACTAGGTAGGTGTAAGCAAAATTACAGTACATATATTTATATGTATACATGTAATTGTGTAAATGTGTGTATATGTAAGTACATTTTTTCTTGAGGTTTTTATAGAAAATTTCATCAGAAAATCCTTTTATTTCAATTTAACCATTTTTATGTAAAACTAAAATGTTGAACAGGTTAAAAATATGCTATCATTTATAATTAGTACAGTAAATTTATAAATAAATGTTTTAAATTTAAAATAGAGAAATAATATAAAAGTTTCTTTTTTATTATCAGTTTAAAAAGTAATATTTTGTTATTTTTATAGGTATTTTTAAATTGTTGTAAACTGATATAATTATACTTTGTTGCTTAAGAACTATAATAAAAATATAAGACTTTTTAAAAGTATTTTTGTGAAATTTGAGCATCTTTTTCTAACTTATTATCTAATTTTTATGGCAAAATATTTTAAGTCAACTTACTTTTAAGTTATATTTATCTTTACATCCAGGTCTTGCAATTCAGTGGGGTATAATTGGAGGAGTTGGACTTGTTCACAGGAAAATGGGGGATGATGCAGTGATTGCAGGGGTTAGTGCTCAAAATATGAAATCATGCTTAGAAACGTTAGATTTCTTTTGTCAAGTGGGGTACCCTGTGGTAAGCAGCTATGTACCAGCAACTACAACTAAAACACCTGATGACCTTGATATCGTTGCCCAAATATCAAAAATATTAGGTATCCTTCTTTTGCACAATGTTTCATTTAAAAAAAAAACTGATATGTATTATATTTGACAAGTATAAAAACAGTTGATAAAAAAATTGAATGTTTTTAAAAGAAACATTTAATTATTAAAATTGTTGAAAACCTTGAAAATCCTGATTTACAATATTTACAATTCTAATCTGGTTTATGAAATGACCTCAAATATGTTATTGCAATCATGCTCAAAGAGTTTCTTATCTGTTTTATACATATTAAATTTATATGATTTTCTGTTTTTTTTATTACTTGCATATTTTTAAAATTATGAAGCTCTTTGAAAAAAAATATGCAAAAAGAAAAGTATTTTAACCACGAAGTATTTGAAGCCAACATTAAAATCCTTACCAGCAATATTTAAAATAAAAAAAAGAAGAAGATTTTGTTAAATTCACCATTAAAATAAAACTTTTATGATAAAAATATTCAATGCAATATTTCGGTGATGTTTTATTTTCATATATAATTTTGATGTTTGCTTAGATTCATATTTTTTAAATTCTTAATTTCAATTTCTATATAGATATTACGCCAGTGTATTATTTAATTCTGTCTTTTTGGGTATAAGAAACTAAATCTTACATCTTTTCTATTATATTGATTTAATTATTTGTTAAATAGAATCAAAATTTCATGAGTTTTAATACGTCAAATTTGTCAAATTTAAGGAATTTTATGTTAATAATTTTTTAAACTTTCATTAAAAAGATCTGAGTTTATAAAAATTTATAAAATTTCTAAATTATAATTCCCAGTCTATTTTTTCCAACTTGAATAATTCATTGTAAAATATGTAATTTTATTAAAAGTAATGCTTAAAACTTTTTGTTATTTATCGATTATAATATAAGTTTAAAAAATAGGCCACGTAAACATATACAAGTAAAAATAAGACAAATAACACACAAGTAAAGTTACTTAAAGTTATTTCAAGAGCTGTTGATGATTGATAAATAATTAATCACTCTTAATGGAGGAAAAGCTGGAAATATATAAAGCTTTGGTATTTTTTTTTCTTTATGAAAAGAAAAATATTTGGCTTAACAATTAAGTTGATTTATGAGCAAAGCATAGTTATTAAATTAGCAAACCCTATTCATATAAAATATTTATAAAAATATTTAATTTCCTCTTTTGCTTATTTTATAACTTTTTTTAGCCCATTCCAAAACATTGAGCCAGTGTTGAGCTATGGTTCTAAATTTTATATTTGAAGATTTGGGAAATAAAAATACTTAAGAAATGTAACAATGCTTTTAATTTTTTTAATATATTAGAAGTAAAAAAATATTTTTAATTGAAAAATGTTAACTATCAAATTAAATCTTTTTATGAAATATCAAATAAATTTGTTGTGTAATGAATTAAATAATAAAAAATTACATGACAACATGTTAAAATAAGCTTCTAATTCCAATGAAAATTTTTACAAATAATTTAATTGCACAGTTATTTATATAGTGTTATTTATCAAATGAGTATTTACCTAAAATAACACTGTATAGACCCATTTCAGACCAATGTCAAAATTGAGGAAAGGGATCTTTGATGGTGCCATCTATCGGAGGAGTTTAGAGCAAAGTCGTACTTTATTATTCGTGTTAATTTGGTTAAACGAAAGACGCACCCTACTGACTTAAGCTCGCATAGCTGTGAGCTAGCGAGCTTGACTTGTCCAAGTGTCATAAGTAACAACATAATGCTCAGTAAAGAAACGTGCAGATTTCCTAAGTCAATAATTACTCAACTTATTTCTATTAAGAACTATTCAATTATTTTAAGAATTTTTAAACTTTATGTTTTGAATACAGCTTTGTAATAATTCATTCTATATTTTAAGATTAATTATTTATTTTAGTTTAATACTTTCAGGTATGAAAGATGCTAACACTTCAACCCGAACTTTTGGAGAAATGGGATTAGATTCACTAATAGGCGTTGAAGTCAAACAATTGTTAGAAACCACATTTGGTATATCATTAACTATGAATGAATTGTTGGAAATGAAAATGAGCGATGTTAAAGTTATGACTCCGAAATCATTGGATGAAAATTGTAAATCTATATATCCTATTTCAAATATTAAACTGCCTCCCTCACTTTTACATACTGAGCCTTTAGTTTCGCTGAATGCAGAAATGAATTCAACGCCTATTTTCATTATTCATATTGGAGATACAGACATCAGTGATTTTCATTTGTTAGCACAAAACATTCATTGTCCAGTTTATGCATTACTTTGGACCAAATCGGTGCCTAGAGAAGATATGAAGTCATTAGCATCATGGTATACTAATGTAAGTCTCATTGTTTTCTTAAATATGTTTTAATATTATATTACTGTGTGTATAGCTGATGAAATAGTGCTCGATCATCCTCATAGAAAAATAATGAAATAATTTATTTATAAAAGATTATATAAAGAAGTATACACTTTTCGCCAAAAGTCTGCGCTTTCAGAGAACATTCCTTTTTATTCACGCTAAAATATCCATTAATTTCATTCTTGTGTGTTTGAAAAAGCAATACACCTCTAACTGATACATTAAACTTATATGTTTCAACTAACAAAACAAATAAGCCAACTTATCCCAAAATTTAAAAATACTCGCCAAATGACGTTCGAAAACCTCGCCAATAATCTTTCTCAGCGTACACTTAAGAAAATATCATTCACCGAATCATTTGTTGTGCATTTATTTTTTTCAAGGCACAATTTCGAAGCAAGTTTGAACTTTTCTCAAGTCTGATGTTCGACTTTCTGTAGAACTTTTTCTAGAAAGCCTGGCAAGTAAAAGAAGAAAGATAAGTGTTGATGAAAGTAAATCTTTGGAAATCTGTGAAATCACTCAGAGCAATCGCTGAGACATTTATTAAGAGGCATTCCTCCACCTAAAATGTTATTAACAACTATAAATCAACTGGTGTTTTAACATCAAAACTGAGAACCGGTTGTCCAACTGCATTGACACTTCGAGATTCGCTTTGTAATTCAATTTGTAAAAAAAGAACATCGATTTCCAGCATCAAAAATAGCAGACAGTATTGCTGAGAGATTCCAGAAAAATATGAGTTTAACAACAATTCGAAGAGTGCTGAAAAAGGGTGATTTTTACATGCTAGGGTTGCAAGGAAGAAACCATAAATTTCCCCAGTGAACAGAGCAAAAAGAATTGCATCTGCCAAAGAACATTTGGATAAGACTCAGGATTTCTGGAACAAAGTAATTTTTTCAGATGAAAGCAAATTTTGCATTTTTGGAATAAAAGGAAGAAAATATGTCTGGAGGAAACATGGTACAGAACTTGGTTCATCTGGTGGTGCCATCTATCGAAAAAATTTAGAGCAAAGTCGTACTTTCCTTCGCGATGACCTGGTTAAATGAAAGACGCACCTTTCTGACTTAAATTCCCATAGCCAATGGGATAGCGAGCTTGGCTTGTCCAAATGTCATAAGTAACAACAACAACAAATTATTTTTGAGTAATTCTGAATAAATTTTTTAACAAAATATTTGCATTAAATGTTATTTAAATTACGCTAGTATTTGCTGGAATAATTTGTTTTATATATATCAGAAAATAAATGTATCAGAAAACAAATTCATTTAACAATCTGTTAAAAATGTGTTTCTAGAACATTGGATTAGGTGTGTATATACCCTTATTCACATAACCATTGAGATTTCGGCTTTCGGTCCTGTATTTTCCTTTTATGAAATTCATTTAAAATCAAATCTTTTTATAAATAACCACCTACGAAAATCCTCAGTAATAAATTTTAAGAACACATCAGTATTTTATTAGTAGTATAATGTGTATATAAAGCTCGATTACTGACAAAATATTTGCTGTTGCTAAGGGTTCACTTGCAAAACATTAGATTTTAAAGTTTCTCTTAATTGTAAAATATAACTGTGCAGCAATTTATTTTGACTATACGTGAAAAAAAGTAAATTATTTTCTATAAATTTTCAGAAACCAATCATTTATATTGATCATGTGTTTTGAACATTTTCAAAAATTACTTCATTATGTTTTACAATTTAAAAATAAATCAGTGTACATTATTATAAAGACCACATATTCATTAAAGATATGATATTCATTAAAGTTTAAAGTACTGCTTTTGAATAGATTTTTTATACGATTATACATTTTTACATTAACTTTGTTAAAAAAATATTGTTTGTTTTTCAGCTTATTCATTCAAAAATCCAAGGGCATTTTCATCTCATTGGATACTCACTTGGCGGTAGTTTAGCTTTTGAAATGGCTTTGTTGAGTGAGAAATCTTTCGCCAATGTTAAATCAATCACCTTGTTAGATGGTTCTTCAAATCTCATAAGAAATCTCAGCAAAGGAAAGGAAAATGACAATCAAGATGTTTTTATGCTTTGTAATTTTATTCAACAATTTTCTTCTGAAAATCTCCAACAGGTAAATTCCTATTGCTTTCATATATGGGATGGAATAAGTTTTTCACGATGTTTTAAAATATAAAAGTTATTGTTCTTTCCTTTTACTCTTGAGAAATGTTTAAAAAATCCATAACGCGTATTAATTTTAATTTTGCCAAAATGAGAATTTTTTGAATAAATTTTTTTTGTATAAACTACACTGCTGGCCACTTTAACTGCAACACCCTAAAGAAAACATGCAAATAACATGAAATTTACAGCATGCATTAGCGGAGCTGAGGTATGCAAATCATTAGAATTTCAGCGCAGACGCACATAACGGGCGAATGTGGCGCCGCTTCAAAACGCTATTTTGACTTGCAGATTTCGACGAATTCAGGCTCAGCAATTGTGATTTTCTTGTGGTTTAAAAAGAGTTAATTATGAATCGTAGAAAACAGAGATCATTTTTTGATCAAGCATCCGAATTCGACAGAGGAAGGATAGTGGTCTACCGAGATTTGGATTATCTTTCTGGAAAATTGATAGTTGCGTTGGACCAAACATAACAAATATAATGCGAATATGTGATTGTTGGATACAGGAGGGCACAACGAACCGACGTATTCGATCGCATGGATGAGTGAGATGGATACCTCAATGTACCACTTCACGTGATGACAAACAAATTGTGCGCATTGCAGTGATGGATCACTCAGTCACATCACGAATTATAGCGCAGCACATTCAGTCTATCACGCATCATCCAGTGTCTGTGCGTACCATCGGCGCCATTTACAGCAGATTTGTCTGTCCGCAAGACGTCCATTGCTTCGTCTACCCTTGATGCAGAACCACAGACGCCTCCGTCACCAATGGTGCGATGAAAGAAGGATGTGGAAGGCAGAATGGAATGAAATTGTCTTTGCTGACGAGTCACGCTTCTGTCTGCAACACCACGTTGTTCGTGTTCGAGTCTGGAGACACCGTGGAGAGAAGATTCTGAACAGAGCGGCGTTATGCATCACCACACTGGTCCTGCACCGTGTACTATGGTATGGGGCGGTATTGGATATCATTCTCGCACTCCTCTAGTATGCATTGCCGGTACTTTAAACAGCCAGCTCTACATCTCCGAGGTGTTGGAACAAGTTGTCCTTCCTTACTTCCTCATACTGCATAGTTCCAAACAACGTTATTTGCAAAAATATTTATTTCAATAGAAAACGTTTTCTGCCTCTAAAACTCTTATTTTGTCAATTTACTATTTCACTTTTATAATAGATTACAATAAGCTGAATATTTTTAAAATGTTAATATTCTTCAAATAATTTTATACAAAAATTAATTCAAGTAATAAAAACCAGTATTGTCACATTGTGTAAAATTTATTTTAGTATATAATATATTCCTTCTAATTATTTTCTCACAGAATTATAAATATCATGACGAAAATTTTAAATTTTTGTTGTAACCCAATGAAGTTACATTAATAAAAAAATCGATTAAAATTTAGCATAAACAGGAAAACCATTTTTATATTAATATAAAATAGGTGGATAAATGTATTTATAACGCAGAATTTATTGTGGTTTTGTTCAGCAAATTTCTTATCTTTTACAAAAGCAAGGACTGAAAATTTTATTTATATTTGAAAATTGCTTTCTTATCATTGAGTTAATTGCAATTTATTTAACTCTAAAATAAAGATCACAATACTGTTCGAAAATAATCATATAAAAAAATTAATTTATGATTTTTATGCTTTTTTTTTAGTTGGAAACTGCACTTTTGAAGATGAAAACTTTGAATGAAAAAATAGAGAAGGTTGTACATTATATTACTTCAGGATGTACGGAAAGTATAAATAAATCTGAGTTGCATGATGCTGTTTCTGAATACCTGGAAAAATCTCGAATAATTGAAACTTACCTTCCAAATAAGAAATTGTCCAATGACATCATTCTCATTGAAGACTCCTCCCACATATTTTCTAATGATGTAAGCGAAATCAAGAATATTTTTTCTGAGGTAAATATTACTTTCTAAATCATAAGAATATTTTAATGGTTACTTTTATTCTAATTGTGCGGTTATAATTAAACTGATATATATTCTATCTTAAAATATAAGGAATAAAGAACATACATCTACTAACTTAAGTTTGTAAAATATAAATTAATTACTGTATCATGATTTATTGTGTTACTGAATTCATTTGAATTTATTTAGCTGTTCCATTCTTTATTAAATCCTTGATTCTTTTTTTCAAATAAAAATTTATTTCAATTTTTTATTTTATTTTAATAATGTTTAAGAAAAACTTTAACTTATAAATTTCTGATAATTTATAAATTAAAGTTTTTTTTAAATATCTATTGATTAAGATATGTTAATTTAATAACTATCATGTCTTACTTCAGTATAATATACGACGCACAAAGCATTTGGTTTCATGATTTTACTTATTTAAATATTCAATGAAGTTAGTAACATTATTTATGTTTTATACACCATACTCTTTGATTTTCTAATATTCATCTCATAATAACACCGAGTTGGTAGCTGAATGATTTTGATTAGCGCTATGGCCTGCAGTTCAACAGTTCCTGAGTTCGATCCACGACTGGAGATGTTTGTTTTTGTTGTTGTTTACTAATGACACTTGGACAAGCCAAGCTCGCTATGCCTTGGTTATGCGAATTTAAGTCAATTGGGAGCTTCTTTCGTCTTAATTAGAGCACCATGAAGGTGAAAGTACGACTTTGCTCTACACACATGCCATTGGGACCCGTTTATAGGGTAGGCAACCATTCACACCTCATTCATACAAGGAAAGGACAAAGACAGGATAGATAGAGAGAGAAAGTACATCCATGGTCGAAACGGGATTCGAACGCAGGACCTCCTTATCCGCAGTCAGGCACGCTGACCACTAGACAAGTTTGGCGGCGGAGATGTTTGTAGTGCCGTTTACACGGCACTACAAAAAAAGTATAGATCTTTATCTCATTAGCCCTTGTGTGCAATGCAAAGAAATCACCATACAGGGAAAGAACAATCAAATTACTCATTATATTTTTAAGTATTCTTACATTGTGTATTACACGTTAAATATCATGTATAGACTTCTAAAATTGGTCCACTCAAAATATCGGGATTCATCAATACTGCATTATTTTTATTGAGTATTTTTAGTTGAAAGGCACGTGTTATACGAGCTTCTTTTATGATACATAACTTTAGACTCATAATTATGATTTACAGTAGCTAACACTCACACAATGTAAAGAATACTCTGTTAAATATATGTTTCAGCAGGTTTATTTTCCCCAATTTATTTTAAAACCGGTACAAATAATTTCAGAAATTTTACTTTTTTTCAAACTTATAAAAATTTTTAATGCACTTTAATTATTGAAAATATTTTATTTATTTTTAAATGTTTTACATTTTTTTAAGCAGTTACTAAATTTTACTAATATAAAGTTAAATTACACACACACAATTTACTATAATATCGTTATTATAATACACATTAATATTATATATTAACTTTAGATAATATGTCACTTTTTTGTTATAGGTATGTACAGGAAATATAGAAATTCATCGTTTGGTGCTCGGAAAGGAATTATCTAAGCATAATACTGTGGAGCAGTTACTCAGGGCCATGAAACATTGTTTATATTAATTAACACAACTTGTAAAGTTTTTTATAATATATAATTTTTTCAATAAAGTATTTTTAAATTATCTTATTTATTGTTTTATTTTACATATTTTAATGTACAGAGGGTATTAAAACACATCTTTAGAACGATTTTGGGGCCGTTTAATTAATGTTTAAAATGTAAAGACTATTTTTTAAATGTTCGATCTGATAGCCTTTTTTCTGGACTATCATGATTTCCATGATTTAAGAGCTTTTCCTAAAATTTCCAAGGGTATTACTTTCCATTCCTCTTCCACTACTTTCCAAAGTGCATCCATCGTGGTGGGTTTGCGTTGAGAAAGAGCTCTTTTTAACAGACCAAAGGCACAATTATTCATAGATGAAACGTCAGGGGACTTCACAGGAATATGTTGAAAAGTTATATATGCAATACCTGTATTAGTCTTCATTTTTTCAAGGAATGCAGTGGTAGTTTTCGAAGTATGACTTGTAGCTTTGTCTTGTTGATGTTTCACTCTTTGAAAGTCTTTGGGATAAAGAAGTGAAGTTTTTTCTGTAAATATTGGACGTAAAACTGATAGTATGATGAGTTGATTTTAACATTTTTTCTACTCTTTTTCCCATTGTAGGAGAAACCTGCGACTATCATAAACCCCTTACTGAAACTTTCTTTACATTGACGGAACTAGGTTTGTACATTTTTTTTCTCCTCGTTTCCTATAGTAAATAGACCTTTTTTGTTGCAGTCATTTAGGTAAACCCATGCTTCATCAAGGGTCACAATGTATTTCCATTTATCTCCTGCTAAATGGTTTTCATACAGGATTTTATAAAATGTTTTGCGTTGAGCCACACGTGTAGCCAAAAGCTGGTGTTTTTTAGCATTTTTAAGCTGTAAATCTTGATTTATATTTTTATTTATTGTTGATACAGATGTACCTAAAGACTTTGCAATTGATTTCTGTGTTGATGGATTTTCTCTTGTTACCAGGGATTTCACTTTAGAAACATTTGAAACAATACGTACTTTTTTCGGATATTCGTTTGGAGTCTTCATTCCATGTAGAAATAATGATTGGCGGTTTTTACCAGTCCGATTAATAATGTTGCTTATTTTTCACTTAGAAATTTTAATACCATGCATTTTATTCATTCATCTCCAGTATCTTCTCCATCGCCAGTTCTGGATTTTTTGACAGAAAGCAATATATTAAATATTAAAACGTAGATTACTTTATCCATAAAATATATCTTATATTTATTTTCTAATTCGGGAGCTTATATAAACTTTGTAACTACACAACAGGTTTGAAAAAGTATGAAAAAGCGATAAATGTATGAAAATGAAATATTTTCTAACATTCTACATTTCTTATTTTTCTCATTTTGTAGGTATTACCTAGGCATAAATAATATTTAATTCATTTTACTATATGGACTATATTTTGAACTAATTGAAGGCAACATTTTCTATCTCCTTATGTGTTCGTTAATTTATATTTGTAATCTTTGATTTATATCTCAGTGTTTTAATTTCTACTAAGATTATGGTCCGGATCTATGGCATACAGATAAATAACACATTCCCATAGTAATGAAATAAAGGATTATTGATACACGCGAGTTTATTTGTGTAATAAATTGACTTTTTCTATTTAAATTTTACTGTTTACATTGAAATTTAATTATTAAATCTTACAGATGGCTTTTTGGTATTGCTTTTCTGAAATAAGAAAAACTTTCGAGCTTTTAACCAAGAATGTTTACACTTTTTAAAACTGATTTTTTAACTTTGTCTGATTTATTGAGGGAAACACTCATTAGAAACCTTTTTAAACTGAATAGAATTTCTATAATTTATTTAAATTTTACATTTTAAAATTATATTTTCAATAACTATTTATTTATATTTTAATTTAAAATCTGAATTTTTAATTAATTGTATGCACGTTTCCTTGGGGGGTTTACTTTGATTTTAATGTTGATTAGGTTTTCTATAATTTTTTAATAACTAAATAAAAATAGATTATTTTTTTAAAACAAAAGCTTTAATGTAGCTGGACCTTGTGCCTAAAAACTCAGTTAACCAATTAATCCAACCAGTTAATTAATAGATATCTTTCATAACATTTTTCTGTTCGATATTCGGGATTTGCCTGTCATCACGTGAAGTGGTGCAATGAGGTGGATGCGATCGAACAAGTCGGTTTGTCGTACCCTCCTGCATCCAACGATCACATATCCGCATTACGGTTGTTTGTCCGACACAACTACCAATTTCCCAGAAAGATAATCCACAATATCGGTTACGCCATTATCCTTCCTCTGTCAAACTCGGATACATGATCAAAAGTTTATCGCTGTTTTGTGCAAGACATAATTGATCTTTTTTTTTAACCACAAGAAAAACGAAATTGCCGAACTTGAAATCGTCGAAATCTCCACGCCTTAAATATCTTTTGAAGTGGCGCCACAGGCGCACGTGATGTGCGTCTGCGCTGAAATTTTAATCATTTGCACCCCCGTTAATGAATTTTTCAATTTCATGTTATTTGCATGCTTCCTTCAGGGTGCTGCATTTACAGTGACCAGCAGCGTAAATAAGATTTAAATTAAAATCAAAGAAATAATTATATATATATAAATAATATTACATTAATACAACAAATGCATCAATATAATATTATTTATTCATTTTATTTTATTATTATATTAGATATCAGTAAATAAATTTTAATCAAATAATAATTTAAAATAAATAAGATTTTGAAGTATTAAGAAAAGCAAATCAATAATCGCATTCTTCCTGTGACTTCACTGGTAACCATATTTGAATCATTATCGCTGCTTGGTAATCAAGTGTGGCGAAAATCTTGGCAACCGATCTCGCCATACACCGATATGAGAACACCTGTGTACCCTGTATCGCCATAAACCTGTAAAAAAATTGTCCTCATATTTTGTGGCATTTACATTTATTCAAATTTCATTTGTAAATACGTTAATGATTAAAACTTTGAAAATTTAATTTAAAATAAACTTTTCAAATATGCTATATAAATTAACTTTTTTTTCCCCTCAAATGTTGAAAAAATGATTATAGCTAGGATTATTTGACAGCACATTTTATGTCAAACATAATTACGTAGCGGGATAGTATGTTAGAGCAATTAATTCATATTCTCTCAAAACTTATTAAAGTTAAATAAACTTTTATATTAGCAATTTTTTAAGATTTAACTATTACATTTCCTTGTAGATGTATGAGAAATTCTTTCACAGTCTTGTTTCCCAGTGTGATTGGGAATATTGATTGAGCACATGTACCAATCCTCTCACCTGAGAGAACTGATATGGAAAAATTTCATAGCAGAAAAGGTATATTTTCAATTAATGTGCGAAAAATTGCATCGGCAGATTTATTAGCAACACAAAATGTTGCGCCAAAGTGTGATTACTTGATAAGTACCCATTGCAGTATTGTTCTAAATAATGATGATTCCTGAAGTGATGCCATGCACTATGTACAGCAAGTACCATCAAGATTACAGTGGCTATCCTTGTCATCCATGTTTACTTATTTCTGTAAATTAGCTCATAATGCAAGAATTTAAGTGGATTTTAAATTCACATGTTGTCGAGAAATACTTTTAACAAAATTTTCACGAGTCAATATAAATTCCTCCAGGTCTATATAACATGATTAAATTTTGATTTTAACACTATGTATCTATAATAAGGTGTAATATTTTTAATCACATCAATAAATGATGTTTTCAAAAATTATTACAAAAAACTAGACTTGACTATGAAACAATAAAAGCAAATAAACTATTCCCATTAAGTTGCAATATTATTGTCTAATAAGTTTGAAGTATAAAAGAATCCACATTAATTAATAATTGAATTAAAGTAAATTTCAATACCATTTCATAATTGTACAGTTAGTTTGAATACTTTCAACTCTTTAATAAAGATAAGAAATTTTTTTTAGAAGAATTATGCTCTGATATGCAAATTTTAGATGCACTTTAATATATTAATTTTAGTCTCAGGTTATAGAATATTGCAATGTGATGCTTTTTATTGACCTCTTTAGTATACTAAACACATTTTTTTTAGCTTAAGACCATAGGGAAAAAAAACTATTTGCTAACATGAGTATTGCAGTAAATATCAATATTAAAAATGTTTACTTGGAAAAATTGATATCACTGAGATTGGGATTTAGTCAATAATCCTAAATTGTGTTGGTAATCCGGTATCCGTTGATATTTTGAGCCAAGATGACTAGCAATATGGTTGCTACATAAAAGATAATTTAAATCTCGTCGTCAAATCAAAGGGTACCCAATTCTACACCAAACCAGTGTAAATTGATTCTTTCTGAATGGTAGCACACATGAAAAATGGGTACTTATATAATTATCCTGTAAACCTTTTTTGCCATAAGAATGTCATAAAATTTTGCAAGTTATATGTTTCAAATTGTGAAACAAATTGCTGAACAGTTTATTAATATTTTCCTTTTCACAAATAAATAAAAACTTTTATTTGCAATTTATATGATGATAAATCAATTCATTAAACATATTTTTTCCCAGATATGGTCAAAAGAATGATATGTAAGTATTGAAAAATGTAGCAATGTTTCGAAATGAGCACAATCATAGCAAAACACAATCAAATAAAAAATCACTACCTATATTTTTTTGATTTTATCACAATTCCAATATGTAATGATGTACAATGAAATCAAACATCACAAAATAAATTTCTTATATTAACCATAAATTTAAAACTACAAATCAGAGCTAAGAACTTTTAATATTTTGAATTTCTTTAAATGAAATTTCAGTCTTCATATGTCAAGTGTGATTCAAACTAAACTTTAGTTTTTTTTCCCCTTTTGATGAAATATTAGTTGTGAACTATTCGTGACAGACCCAGTTTCTATATCATAGCAGTATTTTTGTTCTATTCACAGGCATATATATTTTTTATTGTTATGTTGAGATGGTAATGAAGCTTTGCTTAGAAAATATTGAAGTTATCAGTTTCCTGTTAAGTGTTGAAATAAATTTTTATTTTATTTTCATGAGGAGTGATTTAAAAAATTTTATCTTTACATAAACAAATTATCTTTTGTTAATTAATTGGTTAATTTTTTAAAAGCTAATGATTTTCTATACTGATGTGTTTTACAACATATTTTCCATTTGATTATTTGAATATAGTTTTCTTTATTTTGAATGTGTAGCAAAATTTTTTTTTTATTTTGAACTTATAATATTATAAAAACTGACAAAGATATTTCAAAATTACTTTCAAGAAAAACTGCTCTTACATTAATTCCTGATTATCTTTGTCAAAGTGCTCTGACTTTAGTAATATGTAATGTATTTTATTTTTGTAGACATAGTATACACACATATTTAGCATACACTAAATATGCAATTGTATTCCACATCTTTACAATTATTACATTGACAACACCAAAGTATTCTTAAATTTTTTTAAGAATTACATTTTTTATTTCTGTGTTTTTCTCTCTTGAGATTTAATTTTGAATTTAACATCGACTGATATACTTTTGTGTGTGTGTGTATATTAAAATTACTTTTACTAATTTTATCTCATACTAAACATAAATAATGAAATTAATCCTTTTCTATATTTATTAATATTAGCATTGATAAACACATAATGCAATGTTGAATACTTTAAAAGCCTTATTAGATATATTAAAAGATAATTTCTCATTTAACTATATGCCTTATTTTGCTTGAGTTGCTGTAATATATTTTTAAAGTGATTCTGTGAAGTAAGGTATTTGGTTGTTATTCATAAAAATGGAGCAGATTAATTTAAATGACAAGTTTTGCCTTTTAAAAAACATATTAGATTTTCTGTATTATTTTTGAAACGCTTAACAAAAAATAGTTTTAATTGAATTACATATGTTTATAATATATATGCAAATTTTTAGATATCTTCATGATTTTTTAAAAAGAGTGCCAAAAATAGTGCTTATTGAATTTAATTTATATTGCATTAAACTATTCAAAAGGTAACATTTACAACCTTAATTTAAATAATTCCTAAATATAATTTTAACGGACATATTTTAATGTTTATTTAAGCAAAAATAATAGAGAATATTTGGTGTGCAAAATTATTCTCTATAAAAAAATTTAATGGGTATAATATAGTAAAATAATATATAACAAATAGTTTAATAGCAAAATATATTCAAAGAATAAATATATAAAATTTAATTGTATTAGAAAAGTTAATTCTTGTAGAGAATAATAGTTAAAAAAAATATATCAAAAGTTGAGCACTGTAAATGAAAATACATCTACCAAGAATTATATTAGTGCTTAGTGATTTGAATAGTGTAAAAAATATAAGTAATAAATTTTTTAATTCAGTTATCATAAATTAATTCATAAATTTTTTTTAATTCATTAATTAATTTGTAATCATATAAGTGATGTAAAATCATACAATACTTTAATATGTGAAATAAATATTAAAAAGAAAAAATTTCAAAATGCAGACTAAAGTATTCTTGTTCACTAATTATGAAAGTAATTTGGTACTATTCTGCATGACATTTACATGAGTATTAAGCTATGTGTCTAATTTGACCAATGAGCGATAAAGTTTGATTCATCAGCTGAATTACCATCAATTCAGTTACTTTTTCTATCAGGTTATAGGTGAATACCACTTTCTAAATCTGAGGTTCAAGTTGCTATCTAGTGGTATTTGAAATCCTGGTTAACCTCTTGGTTATTGTAGGAAATCCTGCTTTGATTTATCAATATCAATTCTTATTCAGAATTAATTACAATAAAAAATGTTAGTAACATGACTAATTTTTCTTTTTTATATTTATTGATTTTAATATTTGATTTAGAGTACAATGAGTGATTTTCCATATAGGTAATTTTAGCATGAAATTTCAAATTTTTTATTACATTTATTAACTAATTCTTTGTAAATAAATGTAATTTATGCTACAATCAAGCGCCGAACTGGAAAAGCTCAAAATGAGCAAAGGGTCATAAACAAATTAAATTTCTTTAAATAAACAATTTTATGAAACTCTCTTAAGATGATGCAAAAAAAAATCTATCATATAAATCCTATTTATCATCAGTTGCTTTTTCAAACTACACAATTATTGTTGAATCATCACTTTTTTCTTCAAACAATAACTCAAATTTTTTATTAACAAAGTTGTACACTTTCTTTTATTTATTTTTTGTTCATGAGAATGTAATTTGAGAAAACAAAGAGTCACTATTTTTTGTAATTTGGTGAATGATAATTTTTATTGCATTAATTCTAAGGATTTTTTTAAGGTTCACTCAACTGATCCTTCTTAACTTTAAAAAAATTAGTTGAATTTATCTTTATAAGAATTTACAGGTATATATGCACATAGCTCCTTTTTTTTGATTTATATAAAATTGTTGAAATTTCTGTTTCAGTTTTTATGAATGTAATGAGACTTCTGTTGTCACAATTAAAATGTTTTCATTAACTGGGTGGTTTTATATATGCCATCCATTAAATACTAATTTTAATGAAGTGATATAAGAATGTCAACGAATAGCTCTCATAATACTTAAAGATTCAAAATTGCCTTTTTGAATATAAAATTCCTAAAGAAAATAACATATAAACTACTTATGTGTGCAAGATCGTAGGATGTTTTTAATTTTCAACAAAAAACAGAAACTGTAATAATGTTCAGACTAAAAAATTATGATTAAAAAGCAAAGCATTTTTTATTAGCTTTTCTTTTGAAACTTGAAATATTTTAAAGCTTATTCTTTTTAACATTTGCGTTTGTTATGGTGTAATTTTTTCCAAGTTTGGATTAATGAAACTAATCTAATTTAATTAAATGAATTTTACTTTAATCAGGTTGCAGTATTTGTTGAACATTTTCTGTACAAGAAAATTAATCTGAGTGGGATATATAAAGTAAATCTAAATTATTTTAATAATCAATGCATAAGATGGATGTCAAACTCACAAATTGTTGAACTAATATATTTCTCATTAAAAATATGAAGCAATGGTCAACAGAATTTTAAATTCTAAAAATTCATTGACCATTGTAGTTCAGATTCACAATCTTTTAGTAAATTCAAGCAAGTGAAAATCATTTAGATAATATATGACAGCATTGATTAGGAAAGATTAAAATAAAGAATGCAAAGTTTTGTTTGCAAAACGATTGGCTTTTTTATTAAAAAAGGCTAATAGTACTGAAACCTACAGTATAAGTAATGCACATGACACAGATAAGTTGCTACAAATATTATTTAAAAACTTAATACACATAAGAAAAAAAACATCAAATTACAGTAATTCACAAAAAAAATGGATAATTCTCTTTTTTTTATACAAACACCTAATAACTCCTTACAATGATACATTAGTGGAGGAAATTCTGATACTCAAGACTAAGAAGATAACAAATATAGATTTAGCATAGCCAGTTAGTCATATATTATTCAGCTTAAAGGCTTTATTTATAGGAAACAAATTTTTATTTAATAAAAGTAAATCTGTTTAGATGAATGCTTTGACATTTTGGGTAACAAAATAGTTTTTTAAATAATGTATAATGTGTAGCCTTCAAACAGAAGAATTTTTCAAAGATAGGGAGCTATTTTAACATGTCAGAACAAAGAAAATTTTATGAATTTCTAAGAATTCATTCCAATTAACAAAAATGTAGAAAATCAGCAACCCTTTCCTATTATCCCTGATAGCTAGAATATTTGTCTTCCCATTTTTAAGAAAACTATATCTCTGGTCCTTACTATTTTTTGACACTATATAACAGAGAGTCTGAGAACCAAAAACTTTCTAAGATTTTTTAATACATATAAACAATATCATCAATCATCTTCCAGGAGAATTTGGGTAATTCATAAATAACAAGGGATAAAACTTCCATGCACTAAACTCAACAAATATATCCACAGAAAACAAAACATTCACCTGCCACTGTTCCCAGATTAAATAGCAATCATACCACATTATGATGAATCTATGCTTAAGAATTTGTATAAACCACTGCTGGTTTGTTTTGTCGCTCAACGGTCATTTTTTTACACACGAGGATTTGTTTGTTTGTTTGTTGCTCAATGGTCATTTTTTGCACACGAGGGCTAATTAGACCGAGATCTACAGTTTTGAATTGGATTCCAAACCACTACAAACATCCATGTAAAGGTGGAATTCAAACCCACAAACTGTTGAACCGAAGGCAAGAGCGCTAACTATTCGGCTGCCAGTTCGGCTAACCACGGCTAAATCATAGTTTAATTAACACTGGAAATTATTGAAGACAATAATCATTTTTGTTCTTAACAGCTGTTTACAAATTTTTCAATGAATGTGAGCTTATTCGTATCCTCAAAAGAGAATTAAAACACCTATCATTTTTACACTTTCAATAAATTAAATATGAGAACTGGATTTGTATAATAAATTCAATTCTTATCTTAAATTATCAAATTAAAACAGTTTATTTGTATAAAGTAAATAAAAGGAATAATGAAAGGTTAAACTCACAAAATTATTGTATCACGCTGCACCATTTTAAAATCTATTTTTATGACTTCAAGTTACAAAAAAAAAATTTAAATAATAATAATAATAATAATAATAAAGCAATACATTTAAAAAATAGAAAAATCAAGCAATCACAGAGCTAATTAACAAAACAAACAGAATTAAAAGTCCTTTTTTTATGAAATTTATAAGCTATTTCAATAAAAGTATGTTCACACACATGCACACAAATATATATATATATATATATATATATATATATATATATATATATATATAAAATGATATTTTAATATAACACAATAAGTATGAAAGAAAACAAATATAAATGAAGTCCCAAATTTTTATGGCCAACTCATTTACACAAAATACAATAGCCAAATAATAACTTGTAGTAGAATTTAAAAAAAATATAAAAAATTTTTTTAGCAGTATGAAAGAATCAGATTAAAGAAACAATTTTGGAAAAATTTACAAAAATTTTGAATAATGGGATTTATGCAATTAAGAATTACTTAATTCTGAGTGGCCTAAAAATGAGCATATTTTTATTTAATACGTTATTTTTCTATTAATTCAAAATTTTCTGAAAAACATTTATTTTATTTTACTCAGTGATCTGGAAATTTTTTTTATAAGCTTTAACACAAAAGTATTGAGCTAATAATGCTGAAATAAAACGCAACCTAGCTAACTCATCTCCTTCTGACTCTTTCATGCTTTCCATGCAAGCATCATAAAATCCTTCAAGAAATTCTACTTGCTTTTTAGACAAAGGTTTAATTAAACAAGCAAATAGGGCACAAACCCATTTACCTAACAAATCATTCATACCTATGGTTAGAAACCATTTAAAACTATATTTTAACAATAAACTAACTTCATTTTGACTTAAATGTAATACATAATTTAGTAATGGTAAATGAGGTTCTTTCCTTGGACATGACCCTTCATAAAGGATTACATAATTTTGTGATCCAAGACAAAACAAGCAACATTCCTTTTCCTCTTCAACATTGGGAAAATCCTTTTGGGGATACTTTTCTTCCAATGTTTTTCTTACAAGTTTCAACTGGTTTGCAAAGTCAGAAAATTCCCTAGCTGCTGCTAAAGCCCAAACATCATTTTCACTAGATGCAGGAGATACTGTTGATTTATTAGATTCAGAATACCTTTTTAGCCATTCTGTAAATACAATTGAAGATTTGTCCATTTTACTCAAAAGATCAGTAACTTTTTCTTTTTGTTCCACCTGTTTCTCAGGTTTCTTTTTCAATGCTTCCTTCTTTGATTTTTCTAATGAAATAAAAAAAATATATATAACACTTAAAAACCCATTTACATCTTAATATTCTTTCATTTCTTTTTCAATACAAGTTTAAATAATACTTTCAGAAAGAAAATAATTTTTAACTCTCAAAATTTGTACTTTTAAGTTACAAGCAATTTTAGGTAATCTTAAAAAGGAAACAAAATCTTGTTATTACTTTTTTTGGATGCTGATAATTGAGATAAGCGATCAATCTGTTCAGGTATTCCTTCGACTGGCGGAAATGTTACCAATTCATCTTCTAACCTTGATTGATAAATATATTCATTACCATCAGCAGGAATAGTATTCAAGTCAATTGCTCGAGTTGCTGGTTGTACATAAACTCCCTTTTGGCGAAGAAGATAAACCTCATCTGAATGGGCCAAAATATCTGCTTCTGTCTCCTCAATACTCATGCTAAAATAAATTCAAATATGCTAAAATTAATAAAATAGAGAAGACATTATTTTAAGCATTCACAACTAAATTATAATACAATTTTTTGTTTTACACCAATAAAAAATATAAATAATTTATATTGAAATACATTTGATAAGATTTTTTTTGAAGATACCAATAACAGAAACAAAAAGAAAAGAGTCATTATGAAAAACTGATTGTTTAGAAACATATAACAAAATCAAAATTAATCTTTCATTGTGAACCATTCTTTTTTGAAGAATTATGTTCAAAATCTGCTTGGAAAATGTGCATAGTAAAATCACTCTTTTACATTAAACCAATGAGGCATATTATCTACAATGCAGGATGGTTAACCATTCAATTATGCTGATCCAGTGAAACAATTCCCATTGCAAACCAAAGAAAGTGATCAGTCAAAGTTGCAAGACCATATGGCTTCCACAGTCAGCTGAATTCAAACCAGCCATTTTCTGAATGTGGGATTATTTGAAAGCATTCATGTACCATTTAACCCCTTCAATATTGGCTAAACTTAAAATATTTTACCTGATGAGAAGAGTGCTAGTAGTTATGTTGAAACACTTATTATTGAATGAATAAATGTTGTGTTTTCTCATTCAATATTTTAGATGCAAGTAATTTTTTTTTTTTACCATTTTTACTTTCAAAATAAAATCAGACTTCTTTGTGACTCCTTTCATAGAAAACACATATTTTTATCATTATTTCTTATATATTTATATAAATACATAGTAAACAATCTAATAGAAATAAATTTTATCAGTGAAATAATTTGATTTTAGTAGAAAAAAATTAAATATTCATGTTATACATTTAGAATTATAAGTAAAAATAGTAAATAAATGGTTGGGCCCAGAAATATTAATTATCAGCAATGTTCATGGAAATTAATGAAATACAATCATACATATTCAACAATTTTTAAACTCTGTTAAACAAAATATTTTTCAATATAAAACACATTACTTTTAGAATTTGTAGTAAGAAAAATAACATAGCATATTGGTATGAATTAAATAAAGGAGTTGATACACAAATGAAAATCAATAACAAGTCAAGAAATAAACATGATTTAATAGGAAAATTCTTGAAATTATAGACTGGGCATAAAAATTGAAAATTACATTTGCCAGGTCCCATTCAATAAACAGTTGTAAACTCAAGTTGCTTTAAATTACTCTTAGAAATATATCATTTCGATCAATGGGAATACATGAATCAAATTGTACTTTAAATGAATTCAAAACTTTAAACTTCAAACATAGCAAAAAATCACAGAAAAACTTTTTAATTTCTCTTTAAATATGCATCATGATTAACATAAGGGGACACTGTTTTTCACTTTAATATACATCAGAAATTTTTATCTATTACATATAGTTACATATTAAGTGCAGTAAGACCTTGCACTTAAGTTGCCACTATCATTTTGAATAAGTTTTTTTAAAAAAAATCAACAGGCACACTGCATATGACTAACCTTTCACCAAAACAAGGCTGGAAACTGCTACTCATTTATTGTTACCCAAAAGGCACCTATGAACGAAGTCACGGATGCGAATAGCATTATTCACGAAATACCACCACAAACCCATTTATAGGGTAGCTGCATTCATACATTATCTCAGATGACAGAACAGAGAAACACAGAAAGAAATATCCATGTCTGAAACAGTATTTAAACCTGGAACCAACAGTCTAGGAGTCAGGAATTCTAACCACTCAGCCATCGGTCTGCCTTTTTGAATAAGTCATTTCCTTCAGTCAGTATCCAAATGTCATTTATGGAATTAAAATACTAAATAAAGAAAATAATATACTTAAAGAAAAAAATGAAAGTATCATGCAGAAAGTAGACTTTACCAATTGACATTTAAAAGAATTTAAGATGAATGAATAAAAGAATTCAAATTTATTTCTATTTAAATAAATTTTCACATTTCTGAAAATTTGATTTAAAAATTTTTAGTAAAAATGAATTCCAAAAAAGAAAATAAAAACATTTATTGAATTAACAACCTTTAAAAAAGATTACATCTCTAAATGTAGAATTTGTCTTAATTTTGATAACCACACACACAACTCATCTCTACAATTTGTCTCACAACTGCTTCAATTGCTTTTACAGAGAAAATACATTTTCTTATAAGAAAGTGTATTTTCTCTATGGACGCAATAAAAAAGAATTTATCTCATTAAAAGAATAAAATTGTAAAGCTGAAATAATAAAAGCAAAAATATTACATTTGTTGAAAAATTTTTTTATAAAACTATTTGCTAAAATTATTCAACTTGTGTAAGTGATATGAAAAAACCTTACACAAAATTAAAAGCGAGGTAATAGATACTGATTATGGAGATAAAAGAAAGAATGAATAAATGATACTAACTAGGTGTTAAAGAAATTTTACTTTACTGACTGAAATCTGCCAGAAATGTTTAATTCTTAAATTAATATCTGTGTAGACTGCAAAGGAACTAAGATTTGTAAACTTCAATAGTATCAGCTGGGAAGAAAATTTCAAATAGTGACATAACGTTTTGATTCTTCAAATAGTGACATATTTTGGAAATTCTGTTTATTCAAGAACATTTTAAGGTAATATTTTATTTAGATAACATAGAATTGCAATTGTTTTCTCAGATTAAATTCTGATAAAGATGAAAAATGTACAACTAGAAACTGTAAAAAACATTTAAAAAAAGCACTCTACTGACTCCACTTAAAAATACACTACCAGTTATTCAGAAAAGCAAAAACTTAGATATTTCAGCAACATCAAATTACTTCCATCTGATAATAAAGATGATTTAAATGATGTTACTAATCCCAGATTGTTTAGCAAAGTTAAACTCTACACATATCCAAAAATATAAAAAAAAAAATCAAAAACCAATTATGGACCTCAGTCTTTATTAAATCCAAGTAAATTAAATTATGTGTGTGGACCAGGACCACCTTATCAACTCCACACTTAATTACACTCAAGGAAGAGAGATCTGTCCTTAATAGAAAGTAAATGCTCTGACATAACCATTCATGAAAGGCAAGGTCATTTGAAATTTTTAAAGCAAAAGCAGAAAAGATCCACCCAGCTCTCATACATAGTGACATCTTTTTCCTTAGAAAGATGGAATTAAATTGACTTGGAAGGATTCCTCTCAATCACCTGTGGTACTTTGGAAGATGGGCCGTGGTAGCCTAGTGGTTAGGGTATCGGCTTTCCATCCAGAAGGGCGGGGTTCGATTCCCAATGCCGCTAAGGACACACCGAGTACATGCGATATATGTGCTCATTAAATCTGTGGAATCGAAAGTCCTGTGGTCGGTCATTGAGCAGTTACCATGGGTGCACATAACTTATGATCGAACAAGATGAGCAATAATGTCCTTTAAACCTTATAAATCACCGGGAATGGATGGGATTGTACCGGCTCTGCTTATTGAGGGAGTCCAGTGCATTGCTCCAATTCTGTGTAGAATCTTTAGGGCAAGTATAGCCTTCGGGCATATACCTATTGCCTGGAGGCATACAAAAGTAATTTTTATTCCTAAAATAGGGAAAGATAATTACTATGATGCTAAATCTTTTAGACCTATCAGCTTAACATTCTTTCTTCTAAAGGCAATTGAAAAGTATAGACAGATATATTAGAGAAGTTTACTTAGTGGAAAAACCACTTTCTGACTCTCAATATGCATATCAACCTGGTAGATCCACTGATAGTGAGATCTACAACCTATCCTTCATTTTGGAAAAGGACTTTAAGGCTAAGGAACTTGCTTTAGCTGTTTTCTTAGATATAGAAGGTGCCTTTGATAAAGTACCCATTGAAACCATTTTACAATCTCTTGCTAGAAAGGGAGTTAATGACACAATCTGTTCTTGGATAGAAAATTTGCTCAATAACAGATTTGTCAGAGCCTCATTTTTAGGTGAAAACATGATGATCCAAGCCAAAACTGGTTGTCCACAGGGAAGGGTTCTTTCACCCATTTTATGGTGTTATGTTGTAGACTCCCTTCTAGAGGTGTTAAAAAAACCAGGCATAACCACCATTGGATATGCAGATGATTTAGTTATAATCGTCAGGGGTAAGTTTGGTGAAACAATCTCCAGCATCATGTCCAGCACCCTCAAACAAGTTGAGACTTGGTGTAAAAAAGAAGGCCTTTCTGTAAATCCTCAAAAAACCACTATGGTAGCCTTCACAAAGAAAAAGAATCTTAATCTGAAAAAGATTACTTTTTTTGGTCAAGAATTAACTTGCTCCAAAGAAGTTAAATTCTTATGAGTATTTTTTGACATGAACTTAAGGTGGAACAAGCACTTCAACTTTTGTATTGAAAGAGCAAAAAAAGCTTTCTGGTCTTGTAGAAATGCATTTGGAAGAACTTGGGGCCTAAATCCCAAAGTTATTCATTGGATTTACACTATGATTATTTGTCCCATCATTACCTATGGTTCAGTGGTCTGGTGGCTTAAAATCAGAAACGAAACTGCTAAAGCAGAATTAACAAAATTTCAAAGGATGCTTTGTGTAGCTATCTCTGGGTGTATTCGTACAACTCCCACGTCTACACTGGAGCCTCTGCTTGGTATGCATCCTCTTTATATGCGTATCGAAGCAGAACTTAGCATGAAAAGGCTTAAAAATACAGGTCAGTGGAAGGAATACTCTAGATTTTTATCCTGGGGAAACCTCAATGCTGACGTAACTAGTCATCCTTTTATAAGTATGCCTACTGATTACACAATTGTTAAGCATGCTTTTGATAAGCCTTATACAATCAAATTCCCCTTGAGAGAAGACTGGAATAATGTTGCTATCAGTGAAAGCTGTATTTACTGGTATACTGATGGCTCAAAAATGAATTCCAATACTGGGGCTGGTATTTGTTGTCCAGCTGACGGCACTAAGTTATCATTCCCTTCGGGTAAATATACAACTGTATTTCAAGCAGAAGTCTTTGCCATTCTTATGTGCAGTAGAATATGCTTGGACAGAAAACATTCTCGTAAAAGAATAATCATCTGCTCTGACAGTCAAGCTGCATTACAAGCTCTACAGAAGTCTACTATAATTTCTGTTCTTGTCTGGGAATGTTATATCACTCTGAGTAAATTAGCTAATAATAACCCCACCACTTTAATGTGGGTGCCTGGGCACTCTGGTGTTCCTGGCAATGAATTAGCTGATGAGCTAGCAAGGACTAGATCAACAACTGACTTTTTTGGTCCTGAACCAGTGCTAGGTATTTCAAAAGAATTGATCAGAAAGAATGTCTTTGATCTCTTCAGAAAACAACAGTTTATGAATTGGCACAATGCCAATGATCAAAGACAAGCAAGGCTATTAAATAGCACGTGCCCTAGCAAAAGACAACAAGAATTATTAAAGCTCAATAGAGACAGTCTAAGGAAAGCAGTGGAACTACTTACAGGACATTACCTTAAAAGACATCTCACGATAATGGGAGTTTCAGATGATCCCACTTGTAGAGGTTGTCATTATATGGAAGAAACTTCAATACACATCTTATGTGAATGTGAAACCTTTTCTGCACATAGATTTGAACATCTGGGTCAGCATTTGATTGAACCTAGGATGTTACAGGAAATTCCTGTAAAATGTCTGCTGAACTTTGCTTCAGCCACTGGTCTCTTCAAATAGGGCTTTCTGAGGGGTATAGTACAATAGACCTATGGTCGCGGTGCTAGGTTCTTTTGGACCACCCTAATTTTAAATATAATCTAAATCTACCATGGGTGCAATGATCTGGAAATTTCCTCTCTCTTCAGATCAATATCAAAATTGAGGGAGTGGATCCTCTGGTGGTGCCCTCTACCAGAGCATTTAAAAAAGAGCAAAGATGTACTTTCACCTTCGTGGTGCTCTGATTAAAATGAAAGACGCTCTCTATTGACTTAAATTCCCATTGCCAAGCCATAGCAAGCTTGGCTTGTCCAAGTGTCATAAGTAACAACAAATTTGGAAGACCGGGCAAGTCTACAACTATCAAGTGATTTGGAAAAAGCATATTTGCACTTTTTAAACCAGAAAAGGATCGTTAGATTAATTGTATATAATTGTCTCCCTTAATATTAATCTAGAAAATTTTGAGGCAATTGAAATGCTATTTTTAGTTCTTAATATTTTATAATATTTTTAAAAATGGTATTTTTAAATATCTTAATATTCTGTAATTCTTCAAAGCTTGGACTATAACTTTATTCAAAAACTTAAACATTGCTATAAAAAATATTTAAAATTTCATCAAATTTTTTGATGAAAACAAGAAATTTGCAGTGTGTGTTCTGAAGTGTAATAAAGTATATCTACAGCAATTAGAATTCTATATTTAAAAAAATGATAATGTCTTTATGTATAAAAAATTTGTGTTTGGAGAAAATGAAGAGCTAAATGTAATTGAAATAGATGATCTTGAGTAAAATTCTGACAATTCAGCAAATTTGTAAAAGAAATTGGATACTCAGTTCTCACCATATAATTACGAACTCACAAAAATTGATAGTGGTGCTCTGTATGTTACTACGATTTTACTGAGGAATTCTTAAAGGAATATTAGTTCAAAAATGCTTCTGATTAAAAAATTGAGGAAATTATGCTACATATTAAATTACTCTTGATACTCTACATATTTCCTTAGATATCAGACTACAAATTTAAAGCAAGGCAAGTGTGAAAAAAAGTAATGAAAGATTAAAATCAAACAAAATCTAGTTAAACTTGTAACATTAAGAGAAACATGCAAAACTTAAATATTGAAATAAAAATTTTAGGAGGTATTTATTTAATTTTGTAAATTATTTATGAACTATGCTCCATAACTTCCAAAACAATAGCTTTGTCATTCATTATAATGATATATGGTGATCATTAAATAGCCAGTTAGTAATATTGATGAACTTTCTTAACATTTTATTCAGTACTTTACATAGTAATACACGGAGCATTTTCGCAAAAACAAAACTGTTGCCAAATGTTACAAACTTATAATTTTTATTAAAATTTAAAGAAGAAAAATGAATAGTTAACTTAGATCTTTATTGAAACAAATGGAAAAAAAATTTCTTTTTAATTTCTATCTTAATTTTTAACACTGAAATTACACTTTGAGTGCACTAAATCTAACTAAACCAGTTGCATGACAGACCATAAGAAGACTAAAACCTACAGTATCCATATTTGTTTTCTTGACCAAAATCCCTGGGGTACAAAGCATACATCCCGAATAACCTAAAGCAAAAGCCTGATAAAAGGCTGAGTCAACCTTGCCCAGTCCAAAGATCGAACCTTAGACCTGTGCTTTAGGAGTATGAAATGCTCTTACAATGCCAACAGGTTTCTTTTTTAATGCACTAAAGATAATAAAATGAGAATTTAAATGAAAGAGAAAAATGACTGTATTCACTAAATTGCATGCAATATTTTTTTCAAAGATATGATCAATACGAATACATGTAAATTACCAATTAAACTTTTATTTTACAAACTTTATCCCCATACAAAGTATTAAATTTATTAACACTAAACTATAGTTCCATTGACTCCAAGAATTATTCCTTCACATCCGAATTTAAGGTGCCCACTGCATTATTATTTTTTTTTAAATTATAAAAGCGATAAACGTGGAATAATAAAGCTGCACATGTTAAAAAGAGTGTGAAAAGTATCGTATTCTGCCACTCATGTCATCAAATGGTTTATTAGTCATTAATAAAATATTGCAGATTGCAAAGTTTTACTAATAATAAAGACTTAAAATGATCTCAAGGTTCTTATGTTACTAAAGTAAAATATCTTGCAACAGATATTAACTAATTTTTAGAATCTGTATTTTGTGCTATTGGCAAATCTGTCAGTTCAGCACGGGTTCAGAAAAATTTTTTATTTATAATTGCATCGTACCAAATAAATTTTTAACTTTTAAAATTTTGGAAAAATTATCCATCCAACGTAATCAAATACTAAACATGTTTTAGTCTATAATAGCTAAAAAGTAAAGCGTGCCTCATAAATTTAAATAGAGTACTAAACAACGCTAACATTCAAAATATATCAATAAGACCGATAGTGGTGATATAAACATGTTTAGTACGAAAAATAAACGGAAAAAAATGCTTTTTCTTTTATACATCACACTTACTTATGAACAAAACCAAAACAAAGATCAAACAATAGGAAGTACCCAAATCTTGCAACTTTTTCAGAAAAATGCGTTGCCGCTGATGCTGATTCGCCGCTATCCCGCTAACCGCTAATATATTACATTACGTTTCCGGTAGCCTAGCAATAATTTTGGTTGGTCGAATGATGGGGTCGACACTCAATTTTATAACTCAAATGTGAAATAATCAAAGTACCGACAAATTAGAATTTAGAATATCTGTGTTGTAAAATCTCAAAATGATAATGAAATGACCATCGTCATCATTATTACATTTAATATATAATAAAAGTAATAACAGGAGTGTAGATATTTATATTTTTTATAAGTATTGATTTCTCATATTAGGTAAAATTTTGTAAGAACTTGAAAGTAATGTCAACTGCTAAATTGACAGTAGTTTAGCATTCATTGATAATTTATCATCAAGAAGAAGAATTGCTCATAAAATAACATTCACAACACAAAATTCGTTCATTTTCTGAACATATTTTTATAAGAATTTATCTCTCACTTAATTTGTGCCACCCGTAAATAAAGAAAATTATTCATCTTATGTGTTTGAATAAATTAATTCAACAGAATAAAAATCTTTTAATAATTAAAAATGAAAATCTTTTGTATAAATTAAGATGTGTTTGAATTTCAGATGTTATTAGAGCTCTATTTCTTTAGCAATTATTTTAATTTAAATCATGAAATATTCATAGTAAAAAATTTCATCAGTAAAATTGAAATTTTTAATTGATATTTTTTATTTAAATTAAAATGATAATTCATTAATATTTCGTGTTTGATATTAATGTATTGAAATTCTTTGAATCTAAATCATTATAAATCTACCTCTATGCAAGTAATATATGATAAAAAAAAATCCTTCAAAATGAAAGAATTATTTTTTCATTAATTTTTTCTTATTAAAAAATATATTTAAATTCTCCTCTTCAATGTTACTCATGCCTAATTTGGATATGCAACATTTATCGAAAACAAAATCTTGAAGTTGTGAAGTGAAGTAGCAGTGTAAGTTTTTTATTTTGTATGTGAAATTATGAATAATAAAGATATCATTAATATTTTTTAATATAAATTTCTTTTAATAATTTTTCTAATTTTTCTTTTCATGGCCCGTTTATTGAAAAACACAGCATATAAACTATTGTTTTCGGAAGTGAAAAAATTTCACCTTCGACCTGTGAAAAAAATAAGTTTCCAGTTTGATCCTTTTCATAAAAATACCAGATGCGTTAGGTATGTTTTAGCTTTCTTAATTTATTTATCAAAATAAGCTTTCTAATTTTGTTGTATGACCTCTAGGGAAATCCGCTTGTTAAAAATGTTTTTCAATTTTTGGCCGTACTGAACAATTTATTTAACCTTATTTACCAAAATGTTTTTTTTATTTAACTTTTTACTTGCAATGAAAGATTTACAAATGCGAACAGCTTAACCTTTTTTTTATTTTGTTCTTTCTTTTCTATCACACTTGATGACTTATTTGCTATTAAGAATTCTTATCAAATGGATGCAGAAATTGCATTTAGGCAAATTTGAAATCCATGCATCATACCAAAATCCGAAAGTATTTTTATTTTATAAATAATTTTATTGTTTAGTTTTAATATTAATACTATATTATTGTATAGAATAAAGACTTATGTTTATCTCCGATTTTTATTTGTAATTTAATTTTGTTAATAAATAAAATTTAATTGTCAAAGAATATTTTTAATTTTTCACTGATTAGTGAATTATGATACTGAACTGGTTCCATTCAGTGAAAAGGGTTTCAATTCAATCCCTAAAATAAAGTTTTGCCCACCTCTAATGAAAAAAATTAAGTTTAGATTATGCGTTAAAGTCAGTGTGTCCATACTCTACTGTAATTTTTTCATAATAGTTTTATTACTGTTTCATTTTTTATTTATTTTTAAGTTTTATATTCAGCATTTAATATTTCCATGTTGTACAGTGCTTTGGGATTCATGTTGGTTGAGAGTCAACAAAACAATAACTTAAAAAATCACAAGACTTTCATTCGTATTCAAATTCAACTAAATACAGGAAATTCCAGCTGTAGAAATTTCAATAACAGCTTCTATATAGCTAACACAACAGGAAACATGTTTCAATTGCAGAAATCTTTAATACCTCAGACAAGCTGCTTTTATGTGCACAACTAACATTAAAGTCTGATCGGCTTCTGTGCCTAGCATCTTCACTCTTTCTCTTCTGTGATGTGCAGTGGTATTTATAGCTGACTTTTTGGCCTGGAGTCGCCTAAGAGTCTCGTCAAGCCTCTGGAAATTTCTAGAAATTGATAGACTAGCTTGCTTAATATTGGTACTAGAGATTAGTTTATGGATTTTTCCGAAAAAATATATATTTCTCACTAAGTTGTTGCCAAATTTCTAAAAGTGCAGTTTTTAAGTAGAATATGTCTAAACTAGCATAATTTTTTTAGTATTTCCAAACTGAGATATTTTAAGACAAATGCAATGATGTTCATAAATTAGTTACATTATATTTTTTATTAATGCTAATTTTTTTATGTTTAATTTATTATTTTCTTTCGCTATGTTATTTTATTTATGTGTAATTTATTTTCTATGGAATTATTGTGCTTCTGAGTATTACAGTTGCTTATTGTTTTTTTAAAATCATTTCCAAATTCTGTATTTACTGTAATTTTAAAAGATCTTTCAAAATGTTTAGTTCATACTTTTTCGTTATTCACTTTTCAATTCCAGCATTCTTCTGTTTATATTTCATATGTTTAAATAATTATTTGTTTTTTAAACTGTGTTTTTTATTTAATAGAGATTTCTTGTTTCACATATCTACTCAGAGAATTAGAAAAACTAGTGATATCTGTGTACTCAGAACAGAAGTAGTAAATGATAGATCAGAACCTACAATTAATGTGGAATTAAGTAAATATATTATTAATTAAATATGTATTTTTATGTTATCTTTATTTTAATTATGATCTCTTTTCCAAAATTTGGTGGGAAATTTCATACAAAGTGTTTTGTGATATTGATTTGATATTATCCCTAATCTTAATTTTTCCAAAGAACAGAAATGGGGAAAAAATCTATCCCAATTCTTTTAAATTGCTTCTTATGTTGTGTGAAAAGTTTGAATATTTTAAAGAGTAATTAATATTTTTAACTTGTTTAAGGGACTTTAGGAAAGTTATGTTTTATTAAATCATTATATAACATGGCTTTTCTATATTTGGTATTAATGAAAGCAGATTTTTTAAAAGTTATTCTTTTCACATTAATACAGACTTAAGCTTGATATAGCTGCATTGGGCTGTAAGATATAAGTGTTATGTTTATGCTTTTTGCATGCACATCTTCTATGTGAAAAGCATAAATCATTGAGAAATCATGTGTAGCTCTTTGAAAAATTTTCTCTTTTTTTTCTTGCAGTTTATAAAAACCCATTATGAAAAATCCTCCTAGAAAGACAGTGCATATTAAAATACCTTGCAGCAGGCTACTGTGGCAAAACTGCTAGATGATATCATGTATATATGCATACACACAATGTTGTGTATGTATATATAATATGTAATATTATAGCTGATACGAGAATTGGATTCTTTTTACTGCTCATTTTACTTACCTAAGTTAATAATTACTTTTTAAAAAAATTTTAAGTAAAGTTAAAGAAGTGCATGTTATTGATAGATAAAATAAAAAAATATGCATCCACAATATAAACAATTAATATAGTTCTTTGCACTTTTTCTTGATCATATGTAGTTTTAGTATGCATTACAGTAGGCATTTCTTAATTTGATTTTAGTCATTGTAATTTGCTTAATGTTATCAAAAATGTGAAGTTGAGAACATTTGTTTATTAACATATGCTAAAAAAATTGGTTTTTGTAATCAAAATGCTTTTGTTAATTGTTATCACTTTAGTGTACATTTTTCAGTGTTTTTAGTTTTTCAATCAGTCCACAAAATTTCAATTTTTGCAAAGTAATTTAAAATATAGGTATTTCTTGTTAGCACCATGTGACAGAAACGCATTGTTGTTCACCATGTGATCAAAGCCTGATTTAAAGCAGGGCAGTTGCCTCAAGCCCCCAGATCAGAAGAGCCTTTAGAATGGGTAGTTTATTTTATGTTGTCATTCAAATAGAATCATTTGCTAAATTGAATAAAAAGCTTGTTTTTGTGAAGCAGAGGGGGCCTCCTAAGAAGTTTTTGCTCCAGTCCCCAATTAATTTAAGTCAGGCCCTGCATGTGATTTCAATTCTCCTTATGAGTGGTAAGAGCATAAACAGTAGTAAAGGCATTAAGTTTTTATTTGTAAACAAGGTAACTAAACTGATAGAAGTTGTAAAATTTTCTCTTTTCTGTAACATTTCAAATTTTTAGAGACTTAAACATTTTAATTTTCAAGATAGGTGTAATGATTTAACAATGAAAACAAAGTTAATATTTTGAAGTGTTTTGATAATTTACCCAAAAGAAATGCTGTTACTCCATTAAATATTTTGGCCATTACTCACATAAGATTCATAACGAAAGGCAAAATTGAATGCCAATTTAAACTGTAAGTAATTATGCACTGGAAAAGTAAAGAAATCAGCTTTACCTTAAGGTTTTTTTCAACATGAGGGAAAATGGTGCATGTGTAAATACTCCTTTGATAAAACAGAAAGCTGAAGATCTTGCTTTCAAAATGGCAAAAGTGAATTTACTATGAATGGATAAGAGATTTAATTGCTGCAAGAAAATATAGTATATTGTTCTCAGGTGTGTCTGAAGGGAAAAAGATGCTGATTTTCCTGCTCCAAAAACATGGAATTTTAAAAGAATTCCCAAAAAGAATTATTCACCTAAAACATTTTCAAACTTGATGAAGCCAGGTGTTTTGGCAGAACATCTGCCCCTGGTTTAAAATGAGAGCTCTGAAGAATGAAAAGTTTTAAAAGAATATATAATTGCTCTCTGTTGGGAAGAAATTAACTAGGAAGAAAAAAAAACTTGTTATCAGAAAAAAACAAAAAATGAATATACTTAAAGGATATTTTGAACACATTCCTGTTAATTATGCTGATAATAAAACAATATAAATGGGAATATTTTATTCAGTGACTATCTTCACATTTGTGTCTGTGCATTGTCCACACAATGTAAATGTAACATTAAAATATATTAAACTCATTTTCCTACTTGTGTGAACATTACAATACATAGCCTAGTGATTAAGAAATAATTTGTGCAATGAAAGCATATGACTATAAAAAAATATGCACTGTGGTTTTGGAAAACATGAATAATATCAACTACTTAGAAAACGTGTTAGAAAAGACCAATTTTTTATTCATATCACTTGTCCAAGAAAACTACTAAAAATCATTTCATGGTGAATCTTAAAGTGGAGGAAGATATTGCTGTACCTAATGTAATGTAAGTCTTGTGCCATCCGACATAACTAAAAATGATTTTATAAACTGAAGTCTAGGTGAGGACACCTAACTAGCTATAACAATGTGATGAAATTGTAGGCAAACCCTCTTATTTTATGGGAGAGTGTGCTACAAGATCATCAGGTGCAGAAGAGAACTAAAGTGAATATCTTGAAACTCCTCCAGTTGCTTCGGAAATGAGAGAAATAATCTGTTTTGGGACTTGGGGTACAATATGAAAGCACTTCTTGGAACTTTCATGAACAGTACAAATATGAATGTTTTATCAATAATTTGCCAAAACAATGTACAAGGTAGCCAATTTTTTGATTAAACTGTTTTAATGACTTTTCTGGAATAATTTGCATGACTGGTTTCTTTTTAAGTTTGTAGAATCAGCAAAAATAAATGTTGTGTATATATATATGAATTTTCACAAATAAGAAATATCATTTTTGAGTTAACATTTTATTGTTCAATCAATAACAACATAGGACTCTTGAATAAAAAATAAAAAAAAGAGAAAAAAACAAAATAAAATGTCAGGATGACATAAAAAAAAAAAAAAAAACTGAAAAGTTTTTTTATTGTGTTCAACTGTCTTTAATATTTTTAAATAAAGTTAGTTAATCCATTAAAATTAACAGTTGTATAGTTCTGCCATTTGTTGACATTAACAGTTACTATCCTCATCTGTACATTTCTTGCAGAGTTAACTATTAAACTGAAATTGGATGCTTGTGTTCCTTTTTATTTTCATTTATTGTCAAATAGAACCTGTCCCTAAGTGATCACATTAAATGACACTTTGTGTATTTTGTTATTCTCAAGCTGTTAATGTGTAAGAAGTTGAGTAGGATTTTTCCTTCCAATTCATTTTGATTTTAATGTGATTCTATTGACAAGAATATAAAAAGTCATTCTGTTGCTTATCTTATAAATTTTTTGTATTGTTTGAAACATCACATATATTTTAGAAATTGCAGTTTTTCTAGAAATTAAGATTTGACTTTAAATTTCTTTTTGAGGGTCCTGTTTTGCTGGATTTTAATTCCACATATGTTCTAAATGTTATGTATTTGCATTTGCACACTCTGTTTTATTTAAAGATTTTTAATTTGCTTGCAGATTTGATTTTAATGAGCATAAAATTTACTCATTTTATAGTTACATTTTATACTTTCAAATTAGTGTATTGAAAATTTATCTATAACAATAGCAACTCTGGATGAATATAATTCCTTAATATCAAGGCTTTAGTCAGTTTATCAATGAGAAAACAAATTGATTCTAAACCTTGGATTAAATTTAATTTCTCATGTGCTTCACATTGTAAAGGATTTTTCACATTTATCCAATCTCACTTTGTACAAAAAAGGAAAAAAAAAAGATTTAATAACAGTTAATCCTTTTTTTTTCGTCTTCATTGATTCAATTATTAAATATGGATGTTGCCTTAGTTATGCACATATGTTGCGTACCTAAATACCAAACCACATAATTATTTCTATTCAAAAATAAGTTCAAAAACAATTTCTTTTCCATTATTTTCTATGAATTACTGTGATTAATGTCATGGTGGTGTTAAAACTGCCCAACTTTATTATAAATGCATATTTCTAAATTACTCTCCTACATTTTTACTGAAAGAAAAATTTATTGCTATTGAAATAAAATTTTGACCATTATTTTAATGAAATAATTTTAGAAAAAAATGATTGAAACATTGTATATAATTTTTACATATCCAAATGAAATTATGTTGCTAGATCAATACCATTTTTGTTAGCTGAAACCTGGGTTAGTATAGCATTCAAAATATATATTAACCCAAGTTAATGCATAATTTGAATGATATGTTACATAGTTAAGATTTTTAATTTTAACTTGCTTTTCCTAATTTTCTTATACTAAATGTATTCATATTGAAAATTTGTTGAAGCACAAGAAGAATATTCCATTACTATAATTAAGTTTTTGTTTTCTTTTTGTTATATATTAGAAAAGGTACAGATATATAATAAAACATTGATCATTTAAATTTTTGTAAATGAGAATCGAGCAAAAACCTATTTTTAGTTCCATAAAAATATTATATTTTAAATTTATGAAGTTCTTTTATTATTTATTTAAGTCTTTAATTTGAAATGCACATTATTTTAAAAATGAAAAGATATGTTATTTAATATTAGACATTAAATTTAGTGTTTTATATTGATATTTTGAAAGCTAAAGCTCCAAATGTTTAAGACATCTTTTTTTTTTGTTTAACTTTATGAATACTCGAAAAATTATTTAAATGTTAAAGTTAATAATATGGTTGTAATTTGAATTGATAATAAAATATATATAAAATTTTGTGTTAAAAATTTTATAAGAGAACTTATGTTATTAACTTGAAATGATCAGCTTACATTAAAAAATTATAGTATTGGATCCTTAATAAAATACTTAGTGACTGGTATTTGAAATTTCAATTCATGAATTCAGAATGAAATGCAAGGCAAATATGACAAAATATTGATAAAAAACCTCTTGAATTTCTTTATTACTTAGTCCAAATATTTAAAAGCTGCAGCGCTACAGGTTTAAATTTTATAGTATTAAAAAATAAAATTCAATATTTTATTGCGAATTAATACCATTAAAAATCCAAATGAGTAACAAAAAAAACAGCTTGTTCTATTGTTGTATTTTTTCATTCATTTCATTTTAAAATATCTCTAAAAAAATTAGCATTTTATGTTTCAAATCGTACTATGCACTAATAACTATAAATAAACTAATTTCATAAGCTTGTAAAATTGTATGTTATCTATTTAAATGCATCTTTTAGGAACAAATTTACAGTAGAATAAGTTTTTATTTGTAAAAACTGGGATAAAGAAGTATTTCACAAGGAAAAATACAGTGATGCATCCATATTATAACCTATCATATTCTGTGGTTCTGTACAGCAGGTTAACAAGTATACCAGGAAAATTTTGAAAGCTCTATAAGAGCTACTGTGGAAATATTTGTTAGAATCAGACTAAAGAATATAACAGAAAATGGAGAAAACTTTTATAGTTTGTAAAATTTAACATGAATATGCAAAGTTTCGTATAAACAAGTAATTCTTTTGTTATATAAAGTATGCGGTATTGGAATTCTTTTGATTTGGTGTCTTTAAGTGTACTTCATGTTTAATTTTCAGTAATATTTAGTTTTTTATCATTGAATGTGTTTTCCAATTTCTTTTTATTATTATTGATCGTTCCATTAACCTATACTTGTTATTAATCTCTTTAATCATTATTACTTCTTAATAAGATTCTAATAATTATCTTTCTTGCTATTTTTTATAATTGTTGGGGGAGGGGCTAAGTCAACGACTGTGGATTGTAGTGTCCATTTTTTTAATTTAAAAAAATTATTTCTATATGAATATTATACCGACAGGAAAGTTTTGAACTGTTGGTTTGGGAAAATTGGGATGCATATATCCTATACAGTATAACAGGATGTTCTTTTAATTTAAACTAATATATTTTTAGTTTTTCTAATTTTGCCATTCATTTGAATTTCAATAATTAAATGTACTTTTTGCTTATTGAACTCATGTTAATATTTGTAATGTGAAAACATTTTTTACAGCTAATGGACTGAATATTTTGTTCAAGTGTGCTAATCTGTCACTTCTAGATGTTGCAAAAGAATACAACTATTACATTGAAAAATTTGATGTAAAAGAGGAAGAACCAACTACAAAATTGAAAGGAATTTTACAAAAGGATAGTGCGAAAAAGAAGAAAAAATAATTGTTGCGTTCATAAACTTTAAAAATGAAAGATTCATATAAAACAAATATTAACATTTTCAATAAAGTTTATGATCAATTACCAGCATTTGTGGATGTTTTTGATGAAGAAACTTTCTATGTATTTGTAATTTTCTTTACTCTTGGTACTATACTGGTTGCATTCATACTCTCTAGATTTATTACTATAAAAGCAGTAGACTAGATACTGACCATGTGTGTACTCCCCCCCAATATAGCATGCTAAAGACGGTATTGTTAAAAGATATCTCATAATATCTGCATTAGTTATTTAGTAACATCTTCAACCTTCTGATGAGTGTTTTGTGATGTTTCTCATTCATATTATAATTACATATATCACTTAAGATTGCCTTTAAATTGTCTAAAAGATAGTTTTATGTAAAATGTGTAATGATTATTTATATCATGTTCAATGCTGTATGCTGTGCTTTTGATATAGATTTTAATTTTCTTGATTTCTTTTGAAACTTAACTTTTTGAAAAATATGAGTTGACAGCAAAGTGTACTTACAAAATGCACTAGTTCAACACTAATATTTTATTCTATAGCACAAAAATAGGTGTAAAACGTAGATATTTTATAGTAATTAGTAGTTCTTTACAGAATATATAAATCATAATATTGACAATGAGAAGATGAAAAGTCTGTCATTCCTATTTTTTGTTTTTTAGTAAAAAATGGTTGTGAATTAATATTTATTGAGTCACATATTTTATATTGAAAATAATTATATTCCTAAATTGGCATGATTTTTTAATAAATGCAGTTGAATTTAACAATTGAGTAATTATAATTCATTAAATAATAAATATGAATTATTTGAAAATTTCTATTTTTATTGAATCTTTTTGCTTATTTCAGAAGAAAATTGGAAATTTTCTCCTGTAGTAAAGAAAATCATCACAATAAATTTTTCGATATATTCTATGTATAGTTTTATTTCACTATTTAGAAATATCAAAATTCACATACATTTGTGATTACTCGTATTTCTTCTAATATTTGATGTTATATTTTATCTCATATAAATAAATTAACTGAATATTAATATTAAGTGCAATTATTAACTAAATAATCTTGTTTAAGTAAATAAAATTTTTTAATGTTATGCATTTAAGTCTGTTATTTTATGAACTAAGGATAAAAATTTAAGAGCATTTTTGAAAGATAATTTATTTGTGTAAAAATATGCTTAAATTAAAAAGATTATGAAGTAAAACAGTTTATGAAAGTTTTAATGTACCAAATTTTTTTGATGTCTTAACTTTGAGTAATTTTTACATAGATATTTTTTGTTTTTAAATTAAAATGATTCTAAATAATAAATGTACATAGCATTTTATTTGAAATAGCTTAACTTATATTCTCTGATGTTCTTTTCTAATGCTTTGCACTTTAATTTCTGTACTTTGCTGTCACTTAATCTGTATTTTGCCTGTCTCCTTTATAATATACTCATGTAATATTTAGTATCTTTCTTACTTGGGTAAGATTTTGTCCATATTTCTGTTCTATGGTGGAAAATAAATGTCCAATATCTAAAAGAGAAATTCTCTTATATATTTTACAATTTATATTTACAATTTTTATACTAGAGAAATGAAAAGTAAATTTTATTTTATATTAATGAATTAATAATAAATTATGAAAATTTTTAGTAATTTAACAAATTATTTTAAAGATACTTTGTCATTCTTTTATAACACTACAGGCCAAGGTGGTCAATTTGGCATTATTTATCATAATTTTTGGGCAACTTATAATCAATATTCTTTATAAAATATAAAAGATAATAATAAAAGATCTTACAAATTGATTTTTAAATTTTTTTATTGTATACATTTTAAATTATTGAAAAATCTTCATGTCTGTTTTTAAACCAAAAATATTTAAGATATGAGTATACATATTTTCTCTAATGCAAAATTTTCTTTAAATATGTTGTTCCTTAGAAAAATTTATAAACAGGTTATCAATTATATTTAAAGATGAATATAATTGAAATTGAGTTCATTTTTTTCAAATAGTAACTTGATCAGAATGGTTAACTTTAATATATATATATCTAATATATATATATATATATATATATATATATATATATATATATATATATATATATATATATAATACTTCATAAATTAAAACAGTAATATCTGTTAAAACACTTCATAAAATATTTTAGTTAGTAATTCATTTTTTGAAAACCTCAAAAAATTACCTTTCAAAGAATATTGTTGAATAGCTGGCTTTCAAGGTCTCATTCACTTAAAAATGTGTAATATGATATTTTTAAACGATATAATATTGACATTTTTAAACGATAGTTTCACATTATTTTATTTTTATAGTAACTTGATATTCATTTAATCGTGAAATTAATGTAAGGTAAACTAGAACGTTTTCGCGTTGTCATTGAATGATGTGAGAATAAGTATGCAAATTAGTGTATGACGTGGTTGAGATACTGATCAATTGAGAGTAGAAATATCAATCATTATAAAAGCTATTCCGCGGTGCTCATTCATAATTCTTGACTCGTACAGTATCGAAGAGAAGTGGACGCGTCGAAGGAGTTGTTAGGTGTTATTTGTTTTACGATTTCAAAGAGGCATTATCAGCATCAAATTGCCGAATATGTCAAGCCTTTGGGATAGTACTGTGGATGAACAAACAAGGCATTGGCTTCAAAAATTCGGGTCAAGATATTTGTCACTCTGTGATGAAGCTGGAGTCTGATAGAATAGCTGTCAAATGGTTCTTTATGAGTTGCTACCAACAAGCTAAACGGTCACTGTGAACCTATACTCACAGCATTTGGAACTTGTGCAACAGGTATTGTAACAGGAGCCCGGACTGGTTAATCGCAAAAACCGTTAACCTGTGGCCACATGTCACGCAGCTGGTCAGAAAAACCATACAGCAACTTGGTTGAGAGACTTACATTATACTGTCCTTCTTACTCACCTGAGGTTGCACCATGAAATTACCTCCTCTTCCATTCCCTAGACAATAATCTTCGTGGAAAATTCTTCACCGATAAAGTAGGGTTGCACCACTTGTGTACTTCTTAGCATCCAAATCCCCTGAGTTTTACCGCAAGGGGATTGCACAACTAGAGATACGTTTTCAGAGGAGCCTCCAGTTGTGGTGAAAGTTTACATTCGGGTACCCCTTGATATTTGGCGATTTTTTGACGCCAAGTTGTGACTAAAAGGTGGTTACTACACAAAAGATACAAAGATAGGGTTACCAGAAATTAAAATTTATTGCAAAACTACGGGATACTAGATTCTACGCCGAACCTGCTGATGGTCATTGTTTCGAGAACTAACAATAGGCTACACTTTCTGTGGGTCATTAAAAACGGCAAGGACTTTCTTGTTTACCTTATAAAATGAGACCAAAATACTTGTAAAGTAAATTCAGATTTCTATTTGTTAATGAGATGTTGTGTTATTCATCGAAAATATTTGAAATCTAACCTTTTTAAGTAAATTTTTTAATTTAAAAAGTATAGAGTGATTTACTTACCCTTTTTTTCCTTATCTGTTAAGAACATAGCTATTATATTCACTCTGGGAGTTTGCACCAAATAGTTTAAGTGCTGTATACCAACATGTTTGTCTAAAAGTTTACAAAAAAAAAATGACTACTCTTTTTTAAATAAGAACCAATGAATATACAAAAAATTTTTTATTATTTTAAGATTTTAAATTATTTTTTAACAGTACAGCTTTAATTTTAATCAATTCAAAAGAGATTAACAAAAACTGCTAATACTATTTTCTTATCTATATTCTTATAAAGATTCATTTATTACATAAGTAGTATTTCATTATTGAGGGCGAAATTATATAAAAAATAATTAAAAAAAGGGAAAAGTTGTGTGCATGCACTTAAAATGAATTCTGCTATTTCCTTAATTCACTTTAATAAGAATTTACATTTAGTCGTTGATATTTTTCTTTCATAATTTTCTTATTTAAATAGAAATAATTACTCAGATTTATTATGATGAGGATTTGGTTACAAAATTTACTTACAAAATCAAATTTCTTCAAAAAAATGTTAAATTGAAAGTTCAGTTTTCTTAACTCCGTTAATGAAAGTAATTAAAAAGGAGTAACTATAATAAAATTAGATGATTGAATATAACCTTTAAAGAAATCTTTGTCTAAAATTGTAAAACAAATGAAAGACTGAAATACCTTCCCCCCAAATATGAAATCTTATAACTTTGAAATGTATGGAAGCATAATCTCTCATTGGCTCCTTGTTGCCTGTTTAATTGTTAAGTGCATCACCCCCCTTTCGTTCAGTATCCAACCATTAGGATTGTTTCACCTTTCAGCCCCTATATATATACTTCAAGAACTAGAACTATTGGCTTCTTACATAATGGGCCACCCATTTTGAGGTACCTTTGTCGCTTCAAATGTGTGGATTAATCCTTATAATTTAGAAATCTACAAAACAGCAGATTCCCAAGCTTGGCCTGCTATCTCTCGAGGTACAGTGAGTGATCAGTTAACGAACAGTTCGGGCAAAGAACACTTTCACGAAAGATTTGTATTCTGATAACTAACTAAAATAAATTCTAACGAACACTTCTCGAAGCTTGATGAACAGGCTTGCCAAACCCACCGCACCAAATATCATTTTTGAACTCTCTTGAATTATGATACTTGCCTATTCAAGTTCAAAGTTTTATACTGGAAAAAAAATATTTTTCTAATTAAATATACCCAAAGTAAACTATCAGTTCATTCAAAACCGAAAATGATTTCATTTTGAGTACCCCATCCCCTTTGTTCATTCGTTTATGAAGTGGGAGGATGTCAGAGCAATAATCTTAGAAGGGCATACAAATCAAGCTGTTATCAGTACGGTTAGGGACCTTTACAACAACAATACTATTTATCACTTCCTTAAAATCTTAAAAAGGAGAGAAAAGCAATCGACATTGGACATGTTCTTTAATGCCCCATTAACAAAAAATGAAAAGGACTGATGAATATGCAAGACTATACACGTATGTATTTTTTTTAATAAACTTATAACGAAATTATCCTTTTTTTAATTTCATATTTTTAAGGTCTCAAGAACTAAGTATCAATTTCACAAAAAATCTATGGTAAATCTATGATCGGTTAACGAACAATTAGGACAGCGAACATAGTCTTATAGCGGATTATGTTCGTTGACTGATCACCTACTGTTTTTCACTTGAACATGCTACAATTTATTTCAGCAACTACAATCAAAGTGAGGATAGGAATTTTTTAAAAAAATTTTCATGTCTATACCCCCCCCATATGTTGCAGAATATAACATTTCTTTTTGTGTTTAAAATTTTTCTCGCTGTCAAATTATTTTAAAGGATAAAAGAAGATAGAATTACATTTTAATGATATAGTTTCTGTCTAAATTATTCCAATATTATTAATTCGCTCTTTAACATATGGTCTAGAAATAATTTCTTAAAATGTGTACAACATATGCCTTTATATTGATGCTCCTGTAACCATTTACGAAAAATAAGCTCCTATATTAACTGATGTATTTTTTATGTGTGTGCATAATATTTAGAACTGCAAAGTTTTGTTAACTTATATATATATATATATATATATATATTTCAAAGAAAGAAAATGTGAATTTTTTAAGCAAAATTATATGTGGACTCGCACACAACACACATATTTTTTATGAGTTATCCAAAAAAAAAGGCCTTGCATATTTACTTTTCACATTGTACTAATTAGAACTCAAACCAACATTTTCGAGACAAATTAGAAAAAGAGAAACCTGTACATCTTCATCTCATACATTATTTTTCTAGAAGGAAAATCCGCTTAAAATTGCACTTTGTGTATGATAATAAAATGCCAAATCCTAAAAATTATTTATTAAGCCTATAATTAAAATTGTTACTGAGAGAGAAATACAATTGGAAATTGTGTTCCTATTAAAGATAGAAATAAAAAACTTAATAAAATTTACCTATATAGATCACTATATATATACACAATGAATAAAACTTACTAGTAATTAAATATCCTATAGCCATGAATATTCCGTTCAATAAAGGTCCATCAAGCTTATTGGTGAGAATTTTTGGAAGTTCATGCGGTTCGATAGATTGCAGAATTTCAGCTGCAATTTTGCTATTGCTATTAGCATTCTTGAAACGCCATAAATTAACAAATTCAAATGGAGTTACCTGAAATGGGATTAAATTAATATGTCATATAATTTATTTATTTTTGGTCAGTAATTGTGTTTTCATTGAAATATAGTTTTTATGAATTTGGATTTTTATATTGCTAAATAAATCTTAGTTTAATAACAGTCACAAAGGAAAGAGTTTGTGAACACATTTTTTTATTTAATTTATGATAAGAAAATAATGACAGTCGGATATTTAATTCGCTTTTAAATTGACAAAAAACAGTGAAACATTTTAGCTTCTCTAAGCCACATAGAAATTTAATTTAATCGATAATTAAAATCTGAAATGAATTGCAATCTAATGTAGTTAATCTAAAAACATAAATGTAATTTTCATGGTACAGCCAACCTTTGTGATCAGTAAAATAAGCGACTTGAAATGGCAATTTAAAATTACAAAGCAAAGTGTGATTTTTTTTAATGATTTGACGATTGAGCATCAAAGTGGGAATTACATACAATTATAATTCATGTTTAAATTATACAAATTTCAAACATTTTGCCTTGTTTAAATTAAATCAATTTTTTCTCCTGTGATTGTATTAAATGATTCACCATATTCATAAGTTAAAATTCAAAGAAAATATGCTGTATTTGAAATATGTTTAAAAACTATGATAGCAAAAAAGGGGGAATATGAACAGAAAGCAATAGAATATATTAATTGAGCTAACTTAGCTGAAATTTCTGAGAATAAATCGCAGAATCTTTCAAATTTCATACTCAAATAAGTGATAAACAGTAATGGAAATTTTAATGGATATTTACTTTGACACCATATCTTTCCATGTTGATGGATATGTGATTATAATTAAGAAAATAATATATTTTGTCACTGTCACATGTATTTAATGAACAAGTATCATTAACACCATAAAATTGTTTCTGTCACAAAAAAGAAAGCTACGAGGATATTTAAAGAACCTGATTATTATGAATTTTTGTGTTAAAATATTTTTGAAAATTATATTTTATATTTATTTTTTACATTTAAAAATATTATTAATATTTTTTACTTATAAAAATTAATTTGAATTCTTTCAATTGAAAAGAATTGAGTTAGAAATTTCAGCAGTTTGAAAAGATTGAATAACGATAATCGAGTGTGTTTGCCACTGATTTCGATATAATAGTTTTATTTCCAGAATTAAAAAGATATTTATTTACACTGACTTATAAAAAGTAAACAGAAATTAAAAAGAATTAGTACTATCTTTTATTTCTTGTTATTTTTTAAAACTGCAATACAAATTTACAAATATTAAATATCTTCCAAAGCGATATACAATTCTGTACGAATATCTCAAGATCAATTTATATCATGACATAGCTTGAAAGTCAAATTAATTAATTTAAGTCTAATAATTTCTACTTTTTCACTAACAAGATAAATTTCTATTATCACTTATGAATTATTTTTCTGTTGTCGCTAATTCTACTTTTTTAATATTCGAATTTTCAGTGGTCTGTTTTCAAATCAATTTTTGTTATACGCGAAATTCAATTTGGGTTTTTCCCACTTTTATAGTAAAAAAGCAAACTAAAAATTCGATGTAGCAACTGATTTCATTGTATAAAAATTACTTTGGATCGAATTTAATTCTGTAACTTTTGATATTTTTTTTTCATGATTAAAGAATTAGTTTAAAAATGAAAAAATAATAAAGTACAAGATAAACAAGAAAATTCTTGCCGTTATTAATGACTCAGAGAGTGTAACCTGTTGTTAGTGCTCGGAGTAATCATCTTCTGCAAACGTGTCTCCAGTTGTGCTGTAAAACTTTTGGTTTTTGAACGCAAAGAAATCCGTAATTGCTTGGCGCAAGTCTGCTTCATTGGTGAAGGATTTTCTACTAAGATGATTGTCCAGGGAATGGAAGAGGTGGTAATCTTATGGTGCAAGGTCGAATGAGTAAGGAGGATGACACAAAGTCACCCAGCAAAATCGCTGTATTGTATTCCTGGCCACGCACGCCAGGGAGTGTAGCAACATGCTACCTCCCGTTATCGGCCCAATAGACTATACTCTTGAGATTAACTAGTGCTGGCTCCTTCTGTTTCACTGACTGTTGCACAAGTTCCAATTGCTACGAGTATAAGTCTCCAGTGACCGTTTAGCCTATTGGTAACAGCTCATACTTAACACTTGACGACTAGTCTACCAGGCACCAGCTTCATCACAAAGGAACGAATCTCCCAACCTGAATTTGTGCAACCAATGCATTTGCCGTAAGTTCATACACAGCACTATCCCCAAACGCTTCACATATTCGGCATCAGTTGGTAAGACCACTTTGAAGTCGTAAAGCAAACAACACCGAACGAGCTCCTTCGGCACGCCCGTTTCTCTTTACTACTGTCCGAGTTACGATTAATGAATGTGTCCGGTGGACCTGTTTTTATAACGACTGATAATACTCTCGAGTGATCGGTGTCTCAATCACTAATTTGTATACTTATTCTCACTTCATTCAATGGCAACGCGAAAACGGCAAAGACTTTACTTTATAATAAAAAATAAAAAAATTTTTAAAGATACCCATTTTTACCTTTTGATTCATATATATCTTTTGACTGTTTCACAGCTTTCTAAATTGATATTGAAGCAAAGTCATAATCAAATTTTTATTTCAATCATAAATTTGGGAGATTTTTTGTCTTCTCACCGATTTTCAACTTATTACTAAATTTTATTTGTATTAAATAATAAATTTATTAAGGTATTTTTAATTGATTCCTGTGTTTATATATGATGTATCAAAAAAAATTAAATTTTCTCAAGAAAAATTCCTTTTTTTTTGTAGGTTAAATTTAAGAAACAGAAATATGACGCTTTGCGGCTAATGAAATTTATGTCTGGAGGGGGAAGCTTGTGGGCACGATTCTCACTGCCTATGACATATTAACTTAAGCAGAGAATATTATATTGTCAAGGGCTGTAAACTATGAAACAATATTTCGAGTTATTGAATTAATTACTATAAAAAGCAGTATTAAATGCAAGAAAACGTTTTCTGCCGACCTCTCAGATAAGAAATAGAAATTTGTTTCTTTTTCTTATTAAAAGTCCTCTGGTACATTGTGTTGAACAATTCGTGATTTCTATTCCTACCTCAGATGTGGATATTTGTAGTCATTTGGATGCTTTTTAATCACTTTAAACTACAGATTCTTTCTTAATTATCCTTCGTTCACAAAAATCTCCGTTGAGTAGCAAATGAAATCAGTCAGTAAGTTTTTACTGTAATATAAATTTCAATACACACGAATAGTATAGATAAATGACAGGTACCTCCATCAAGTTTGAAGAAAGTATATGAAGAACATCACTCGGAATCAGAGTCATTGTGAAAAGTATGGTGAAAAATGTTACATATGGAGGATCAGAAAAGACAATGCAAAAGGTAGATTAAAGATCTCAAAAACACAAAAAAGTTTGAGTATAGATGCAGACATAAACCACTAAAACAGATATATTCAATGCTCAAATTTTCGTTTCTTTATTGCTTATGTAATAATGTTCGGCATTTTTAAATACATCTCCTTATTTGTGGGATACTTCCGGTTTGTCAAGCAGGGGTTTTCTAATTTCCTTAGCTGAGTCGTACAGAAAACTGTGACTGTCACCTATTTAATCTGCTTAAACATCTCAACTTCTACGGCTATTAATGAATGGCAACACATGTCGAAATAAGAACTTGTATGATACAGCACTTCTCAAATCTACATCCATACTTTTTATGTGGTTCGGTGATTCTTATCGATGTTTTACCGACCTTTAAGTTTGTACTTAGAGAATTACGGGACATATTTTTAAATATTGCCAACTTTAGTTAGGTATTTTGTTAAAAATAAGAAAGTAAAAATAAAGTATAATGCAAGAATGAATGCAAAACTTTTTTTAAATAAAAAAATCATAAACTACAGTTCAAGTATGAAGTCAAACTAGAAGTAAATATTTTAAAGGCCAGTTTTTACTGAAATCATAGTTTGAATGTCAAATATAATTAGTTTTTGAATATTACGAAAAATACCATGTTTGTAAAAATAATCTTTACATAGTTGTACTTACAGAAAGTGACTTGGATTCCATTTGTCTAGTTTCTTCCTTATCAATGCAAGTTGGATAAGAGTTGTTTTTTGAATTTTCTAAATTTTGTTTGCAATTCTCTGAATTACTTATTTTTGTAAATTTATCGTTTTCATTTTGATTATGAATAATTTGGTTGCAGATGTTTGTTAATGAATCCTTTGGTTTCGAATTATTACTTGTAGATAAGTGTTCTTTATTTATAGACATTAATTTCTTTTGTAATCCATGTTTATCAAGTATCTGATCTTTGTTTTCTTCCATAACAGAAGATTTATCGGTCAAGCTTTCAGGTTCTTCTTTCTGATTTGATATACTATTATCTTTTGGATAAGTTATGTTTTCATCAAAGATAATCTTTTCTCTATCATTAGAAGCATTGATTTTATAATTTTCTTCATTCTTATTCGATGCATTATGTCTTTTGTGGATAGATGTTTTCTCTCTTATAGTAATTCCTTTAACATCAAGAGGAGCATCGATACCATTATTATTTTCTTCCTTTTGATTTACTTCATTTTGCTGCATAAGTAATGATGTTGCACCTTCTACAATATTTTGTTTTGCCTTGGAAGTGTCAGTAACCGTATTGTTTTCTTCTGCCGACACATAATGATCTGTAATAGGCAATGTACTTTCTTTTGCAAGGATCTGTTTTCTATCAGAAAACATTTTTTTCTGATTTCTATTTTGATTAATTTCATATTGCTTATGACAAAAATTGTTTTTATTTCTATCGTTTTTTGATAAAGATTGATTATTTTTGTTGTTATTGAAAATCATGAGCATTTCCTTTGTCTTTTTCGAAAGAGTTTGATGATCGTTTTGATCATGGCTAAAGTTGCACATATCATCTAGTAAAGGTCGACTGCTTTCCTCAGCTACTTCTTCAATCTTTATTTTTGTTGAGATATCATGTTCAGGAATTTTTGAAACATTTTTACTAAGACTTGGCTCTTTTTCAACCGTAGTTGACTCCAACTCTTCGATTAAGACCTTTGAATTTTCTTTCTTCTTTTCCTTTAACAAAGCTGGTATTTGTTGCAGATGCTCCTAATGAAGACGAAAGAATATTGTATATAATAATTTTATTATGACAACCTCAACTAAATAAAAATACAATGATATAAATAAATTGCTTCAGTTCTTACCACAGCGGCTTTACATTCTGGATCTAATTCCAACACGATTTGAAAATCAATTGTTGCCAAATCGTACATTCCAGCTTCCTTATGAGCCAAACCTCTTCTGTAATAAGCTGCAGAAAGAAACAAATGTAAATTAGAGGTATTTTATTTTTAATGAAATATATTAATAAGAACATCGTACCTTTCAAATTATCTGGTTCTAAGATAATTACTTCATTGCAATCCAATATAGCTGCTACATAATTTTTCAGTTTGATGTCTAAAATACAATTTAAAAAAAGTAAGTTGGAAAAAATACTTTTGAATAGGTATAAAATAATGGAACACCATAATTATTTAGATTAAAAGGTACCAAAGCTCCAACTAAAATATAAATTTCAATTTAGTTAGAAGTTAAGAAAAAAGTCTAGCTCCCTATTATTTGAAATTTTAATTAGCTTTCTTAAATATTGTGCTTTCTTACCTAATATTTTTTGATACTTTTTTTTCTCAATAAATTGAAAAGGTTATCGAAAATTTTTCAAAAGTATTGTATGTTTGATCTATATTGGTACATTCAAATAAATTATTCGATTTCCTTTATTGAAAAAAGTGCATGACAAAGGTTTCCGAAATGAATGTACAAGAACCGAACACTTGGAGATGGGAAGTAAATGATATGAAACTTAAAACACAGAAAGGCATATTGTTTATGGTAAGTGTGAAAAGTCATGAAGAGAATCCTTTTTCGCGGTACAGGATAGCTATGGTTTCAATACACAGTTTAGCTACTTTACTGACCGATTGATAAACACAGGCGATGTAACATGGAGTCATTGAGAATGCGATTGTTATCTTGGAATTTAGCTATGTAATTGTAGAATTATGTCCGCAATTTATCTTAGTGCCATATCAGTAGCGTCCGTAACTATCTCACAAATTTTGATTGAAGATGTGGCAAGTGACTATGGCTAAGATGTGGCTAGGACATGACGAGGACATACTCTAAAGCTTGCATGTTGACTTGTGCAATTTGCTGTTACACGTTACCTTATTGAAAAATAGTTGAGAGAAGCCAAAGCGCATAAGGCATTGCAACGGCTAATAGGTAAAATGTGGTATAGTCAAAGGGATTCAAATCCACTCAAATATAATCCTAGAGCCTTAAAAGGTTCTCAAAACCACGACGCCTTGTTTATGTAAATGGTAAAGTGTTTCATGGGGTTGTTAAATTTGGGCAGCCAGAACTTTATTTTCTAGTCATTTCTGCTCTGACAAAAATAAGACTCATTTGAGAAAATCAAAATATGCCACAACTCTGTATAGAAGGCTCTGAAATGACATCATCATAAAAGTGCATGCATCTGATTCCAAGTTTTAATAGAGTATTGTATATCCAAACCCGATTCCTATCGGTGATATGTCCTTCACTGACAGTCAACGTACCATAGATGCGCTAGATTCCTGAAATTTCGTTCGTAATAGCCTACAGGAACGTCATGACGGGATGCCGTTGATTCATCAAACCATGTGCTGTTACTGTGATTCAGACTCTTTCGGATGCTGTACCGACGTTTATTCGATACATTGTCTTTATAACCGATTAATTCATTATAATCTACTTCTACAACTGTTCGGAGGTCTGCAATCACGTCTCTCGTGAAGACATCTTTCCTCCAGAAACTTCATCTATCGTTCACCATGAATCATCCAATAAGATCATTCTTCGTTCACGTTTATAGAACCGAGAAAATATGACATTTCATTCTCTCATATAATAAAATGAGTCAGCACTGACATAATTTTCTTCTTAAACTCTTCGCGAACCATCGCGTGAATATTACTCTTCATATTTACATCTCATTGTCACATTCAAGCATTTTACAATTTACTGTAGAGAACGTTTCCAGTTACTGCATTTCTTTAATGGGAAAGTGCATTTAATGTATTTTTATTTCACAGAAACCTGATGATATGACTTTAATGGTGTAATTAAAGGATAAATAAAATGCTTTATATCTTAAATTTAAATATCGTTTCTAGTGTGAGATTATAATTTATAGAGTGTTTAATTTGTAATAGGAAGTTATCAATATTATATTTTTCTTCACTAGTCACATGATTTTAAGAACTCTAGGATCTAATTTTCTGCAATGGTTAAAGTTTTTCAATGAAAGTGCTTATTTCTTTAAATGTTCTTAATAATGTTTTTTTTTTTTTTTTTTAAGTTTTTGGTATAAAGTTGTATTAGTTTTCGTAACTAAAAGAGAGAAAGAAGTTAGTTTCCGTAGTTAATAATTAATATATTGATTTTTAATGTTATAGGCTATATATAAAATTCCTGTTATTTTTTTCAAAGCCTTATAATCTATTTTATTTTTAAAAAGTATTAAGACATTTTGCAATGTTTTGGGTCTGTAAAAAATATTTCGTAGACAATATAAAATTAGCTTATTTCTCCAAAGGAGTGTAGTCAAATATTCATTAAACTTCTGTTGAAAACGTTGAATCAAAAAAGTATTGATTTAAAGTATTTAGCCATATCACATTTGGGTAAATGGACTTAATTTTGATTCTCTATTTAAAACTAACCGAAAGTGTGTATGCTTAGGCGATTATTTAATATATAACTTACATATTTTTCTTATGATATTTACTTGTGAAAAAACGTACGTGCAAGTAGATGAATTCTTTACCTACAAATTAATACATCAAAATGAAAAGAATTACAAAATGAGTTATGATATTGATTTCTTTATGAAAATTTTTATAACAATCTGAATAATTTGTTAGTATAGTTAAGTAAGTTTCGCTTTTGTTTAGAAATATTACAAAAAAGAAAATTAATAAAATGAAAAATATTATACTTAATTAGATGCTTACTACTTTCATTAGCCTATACTAATTATACTTTGAATCTGATAGGGCTTATAACTAAATGCATTTTCCAAAATTCCAAGTAATTGGAAAACTATTGTATGTATGCAAATATAAAGAGTAATCAATAAAATTCTTGCTACTTTTTATGGACAAAAAGGAGATGATTTAAAGAAAGTTTAGTTTGTTGTGTGTGTGTGTTAGTCCTCAAAGCAATTTCCATCAGTATCCAGAAACTTCTGCCAACGTATCTTCCGATGTGCATTTATTTGCGGTAAAATTCATGGATTTTGAACATAAAGATTTTCGTGAGTACCTGGCGCAAGTCAGCGTCATTGGCGTGAATCTCCTGACCTGAATATTTGAAACTACTGACTTGAGCGTTTATTCACAACTCTATCTCCATACAACCAATATAGTTCAGTAACTTAATGCAGCTGCTGAGATAAATCTACTTTAAGGTCGCAAAGCAAATAACATCGAATGACCTTCTTGGACACTTTTATTTATTTTCACGATTGAAGTGAGTGAACGCCAACATACTTCCCTGTACCTAACCCTGAGTTGGGCTTTACCAGTTAAATGGAGGCTGTCAGGTGGCAGTCATCTCCTCCCGATTTCTGAATTAATTAGAAGCAGGTACCAAGACAAAGAACTTCAATACTTGATCTGCCACAGTCAGAGGTATTATTTCACTCGGATGACATTGCGTCGAGGATCTGTTTAACATGCTCTAGCCGCCTTTAATGAATGCGTCGTATCTTTGGTTAAGTCGAAATTCAAACTCTGACAGTGAGAACGACACACCAACTAACCAGGTCACCATGGCCTCGTACCATTGAATGAGTTACCACTGATGATAAAGTGCGTGATTGATCTGTTTTTATAACGACTAGCATTTCTAATCTCAATCAGCAGTTTTTTTTACCTGATGCATTAATTTGCATATTTATTATTATTGTTATGTACTGGAAAGCAAAATAATATAGAATTTTATGGGTTACCCGGCATGTATAATTTCAACATATGAGAGGAAATAATATTTGCTTTTAAGTAATGAATCGCAATAAATAAATAATGTTGCATAAAACATTGTTCTGCAACGTCTTCACAAATTGTTACTATGAGCCTGACTGTAATTTGAGAAAATTTTGGTTGTTTTATTCTAATATATTCTTTTGTATAATCAATTTGATTCATGCAATCAATCCAAGAGATCAAGGAAATTTTGCTTCATCTTTATTAATTACTAAACACTTACAGGCTTGAGCTCTGTTGTTCAGTGTTTTCGTCATTCTGTGAGCAGAGAGGCTTCGAGTATAGTAAACTATAGCTTCTTCATATTCCTTTGCCTTGAAAGCCTTTTGAATAATTGATCATTGTATTAATACAATATATTTTTATGTCATTTATGCCATGAATAAGAGCTTTTGGGTGGAGCTTACCTCGTTACCTTTTGTATTTTCTAAATTGGCAACATATTCACGATCTTTTTCTTTAAAACCTGAAAAAAAAACTCGTAAATAGTTATATTTGAGATACTAATTTCTAAAAACTTAGCAATTATTAATTTAATGTTAATTTAATGGAGAATGAATTTTTTTTTCTTCGGAAAAATTTTAATTAAAAATTATGCAAAAATTAATATGCATTCTTTTTTTTTTTTTTCCTCCATTACATTTTCTGAAAAACTAATTCTCTACTATGCTATGATTCAACAGCAGCAAAATTCAATTACCTTTCATCATCAACTATTCACTTTGCAGAGGACAACACATTAAATATAATATAAATATTCTCACATAAAAAAAAAAACAATTTGAACAAAGAGCAGAAATCTAAAGAAATACAAACATGCAAAGTTTTGAACATGTATCAATCAAGAGGAAATTTGATAAAAAAAATCTTCAATTAAATTAAAGTACACTTCTATATAAAAGGTATTGAAACATTACTGAACAACTATCACTGTAGAGATAGAAGGTATAATACATTTCTATATAAAAATAGCAAATGAAGGGGAAATGTTGCTTTGTGGGTAAAGGATTTGCAGTTCAGAAAATAACTCTTACCTGTCACAGAAACTTTATCACTCAATTGGGAAATTTTACTTTTTCGCGTTCCATTTTTGGCATTCGTTGTTTCTTCATTATCAAGCTTTTCCAATTCATCATCTACATTGAATCTAAAATTATTGAAAATTTAATTGTAAGAAAGACTTTGTTTTAATCAAATAAATACTTTTTAAATATGCATTAGAAATCAAAACTATTACTTATCCCATTCTTTATAACTCCGTGGAGTAAATTTTTTTAATTTCATGTTACAAGATTCATTTGAAGATTTTTTCTCCTAAAATGATAAAAGCAAATTGATGAATAAATAAAACTTTCTCAAATTGCTTTTTAAATTTCAAAACGGTAAATTATGTATTTTTTCTACAAATAATAATAACCAAATTGTGAATCTTACTATAATATATTTATAAAGTTATGATAATTTTAAATTAGATGCAAAACTAGGCAAAATGCATTAGTTTTAATAACTTAAATTTTCAATATATATATATGTTAAAATTAAACAGCAATTTTAGCTGTTAACTCTAAAAATAACATTTCATTAAAAGTGTGAAAATATATTTAATTAATTATTTTGATATAGTTTATTTTTTTTATCAAATATACTTACAGAACTATTTTTCTTAAATATCTCCTGTTTTCGTACCGGTGGTAGATCAGTCATTAATCCAGAGAAATCATCCTTGTAGTTTTCTTCATTAGGGTATGAATTATTTTCAGACCATTTCTGAGCGGCAAATTATGAAACAACAATTACCAAAAACACTTAATTGCAAATATTTATTTTCATGCAAATTAAGCAGTTATTTTATCAAAATAATACCGCACAAACGGTGTATTGCTATTTTGAATTTATAAAGCAAAAACATTTTTCCTATCCAAATTTCAGTGCCAGAGTTGCTAAGCAAAAGAATATGTAAGAGTTTATTATGACTTGGTTTACTATTCTTAATTTTAAAATTGTTTTTACAAAATCTCAAAAAAGTGTTGAAAACGTTCTTTTGAAAGGGACTTTTACTGATGCTAGTTATAAGCATATTAAAATAATTATTATAATCTAAGACCATAAAATCGTACAGTATTGGATTATTTCCTTGTGATAAATCCATCTTGAGTACATTAAATATTTTTTCTAAGGTTATTCACCAAATGTTACAAAAACCAATTTAAATTTTTATGTAATTTTATTTTCAAATCTGAAAATAAAATTCTGATAAAAAATTTTTTGGTAACATTTGCGGTCGGTCTAATTTAAGTAATACCCGTTTGTAATTTTATATACTGTTTGTCATATTATATGTATATTTCTTATTATATTTAAAGGCTCGACATTATAAAATGAAAAGCAAACCTTTATATCTTCTTGAATGGTTTTCCTTTCTTCCAGCGGAAGATCATTATATTTTCTGATGCGTTCCTCGGTCTGTAATAATCGATTTTTTGGATCGATACTCAAAAGTTTCTTCTCACAGAACGATATCAAATGAGGAAATATTCCTTCTTCCCCACTTCTGAAAAATATGGAGTTAAGCAGATAACGTCATTTTTATTCGTCTGGTTTATTATATATATATATATATATATATATATATATATATATATATATATATATATATATATATATATATATATATATATATATATATATATATATATATATATATATATATATATATATATATATATGTATGTATGTATACATAAGTTACAATCTTAAAAATATAACAGAGGGCAAAACTATATTACTATGCACAATAAATGCATAAAACTATCACATATGTATTCAAGTACTTATAAAAAACATTTAAAATTTCTTCACTATTATCCTTGTAAAATAAATATTGAGAAAATTATTAGAATTAAACCATGCACATTAAAACAGACCTCAGACTAAGCTCAAAAGATGTTCATAGTTATGACTACTAATAAATATCTATAAAAAAAATCATGAAAGATATTAGTTTTATAGCGAATGTTTAAATACTAGAAGAAGCAATACTGTTGTTAAATAACATGTAATTATGTCTTCCATCTTGTATGGTTTGTTTGCAAAATGTTTTTTGGGGTTTGGTTTTTATTCATATTTTAATGAATAAGAAGAAATTCTCAAACTAATCATACTGCAATTAACTGATTTCATACACTTAACTTTACGATGCCTTTTGAGATTTTTTTTTACACTCTTTGTTTTTTCATATGATATTTATAATTTTGATTTTAATTATTTTATTTTTAAATTAGGATTAAATTAAATTACCTGCATTTCTTATAATAATTATTTCAAAATAAACATAATAAATACAATTTTGTTAAATTTTTAAGATAAAATCTTTATTTTTCATAGTATACACTCTGCAAATCTTATCAATATGCACTCGGTTTTTCAAAGCAAATCATATATTCAAGAAAAAAAAATTGAGCAAAAGCTAGGAAGTTTGGCATGTTAATGAGATTATTTTAAGTAAATAAGTAATGTTTGAATACAATTGATCAATGAAAACATTTACAACATCCATTTAAATTGAAAAGCAACATTCAATAAAGATAATATTCAAAATCTGAAATAATTAGAAGAAAACTGCCATTTTTTTCTCAGAATTAAGAAAGATGCCGAAAGACGTATTCGAAAGCACTACTATTAATTCATAATAGAATTCAGATAATTAGGTTGATATGACGTATTAGCTTAAATAGATAGGTAAGTGTGGTTGTTATGCAGTATTAACCGCAGTAAATCAAAAGGATTTGGTCTTCCGTTGATGTAGCTTAATTCTCTCTCAATATATATTAACAAATGTAAAGATCTAGTCATCAAGCGAGAAGGCAAACCTACGATAAGGATATTTAACATGTTATGTCGGATCAATGTTTTAATACCTATTCAAGATCATTTACTAGTTTGCATGGATATAATAGTATCGAGATATGTTAATTATAGCGACTCTAAGTTTAGGTTTCGACGCCCATTAAAGTATTCGTATTTCAAGTTGTCACTGATTCCAAATTGCAAGTTACTACTGTATCTGATTAGAGGACTGTGGCAAATTTATAACAACCTATCCCGGTTTTCTGTAAATGCTGATAAACATTACATACTCCCGTGGTGACAGGTTGTATATGGTATTTCATGCTGAATAAAATATAGGTTGAATCTAGCATTCCATACTGAGTTACGTGCAGTTGTAATACTGTAAGTAATTAAGGGCTGATTTACTGGAACTGCCAATCTTCTTTAGTTCCTGGTATTTTAACATTTGGTAATTTTTAGAAATGATTTCCAGATCAAATCATCCAAATGCAATTTATCAACCAAGTAATCTTTAGTCTTACACAGCATGACTTTCACAGCAATTTTTACCTTCACATAATGTTTACCCTCGGATTACCAATTTATCAGATTATTATTCAATAATGATTGTTTTCTTATTTTCTTTTGCCTCCAAATATTTATTTTAAGTCAAACTGAGAACAGCTGCTTCGGAAAGAATGAAATTTATATCTGGACTGCTGTTGGTCTCTGACTAATTAAAACTGACTATATTGCATTTCGAATTACGAAATGCAATATAGTCTAACTATATTGCATTTCATAATTCGATAGCAGCGTTTGTAATAAATTTAAACCGTAATTAAAGCTGATTTGAATTTTCTGTAGTCTTATTTATTCCGCGATTTAATTATGTTTATGCGATGTAACACCGTTTTGGAACTCTCTTCGCTTAAAGAAAGAAAAAAATATGTAGTTCACCTCCTTCATATTAAAAAGTTTCATCTGTGTGTTCATATCCATTAAGGGCAGGTAAGAATAACATATTCGGCATTAAATCTCCATTTCTTTCTGCATTTTTACGTTATAATCTTATAAGAAATAATTTTTTTACTTTTTCTGACTTTTAGAAAATCCATTATTTTTAACTACTGCAGAAAATGTGCATACTCTGCTCTCAATACGTTAGTGATAGGAAATGTATTAAAATGCTGGTAGAAGAAGTTCTGACATTAATTTTAGATAACTTAGTAACTAATGAAAAATTTTAAGTGTTATATATTTCATTTGTGTTTAATTGAACTCAATGGGAGATCTACACATTCCACTCACATTAATGCGACCACCTGTCAAATGTCCGACAAACCACTTTTCGCAGAGCGGACTGCTCCATGATGTATAGGAAGAGAGTCATTTGGGTTGTTAAAGTTGTTCCCTGGGATGTTGAACCATGTCGATTCTAGTTCCGTGACCAGCTGCGCTAGATTACGCGAGTGAGTACCTATGCCACAAGCAACCCGATCGATATGGTGCCTCATATTCTTGAATGAGCTTTAGTCAGGTGAATTTGCTGGCAAAGGGAGAACAATAAATTCATCCTGGTGCTTTTCAAGCCCCGCATGTACACTGCCAGATGTATGACACCTCGCTTTATCCTGCTGGTAGATGTCATCATCCTCAAGAAAAACAATACGCATGCGGGTTAGACATGGTCTGCAAGGAGAAATGCATACTTGTATTAATCTATATTGCTTTCTACAATGATGAGTGAACTCAGAGAATGTCAGGAAAACATTCCTCAGACCATAATGCTCATACCTCCAGCCTAGTCCTTTCTGGCAATGAATTCAGGGTGTTTGCTCTCAGAGGTTTCACGTTCTATATACCTACGTTCATCTGTTCTATGGAACATAAAACGTGACTCATCGAAAAACGCTATTTGTCGCCAATCAGTGGCCAGTCGAGGTTCTCGCTTGGAAATTCCAGTCTTAGTTGCAGAAGAAAAGCACTCAACATATATGCATGAACCGGGCGTCTGCTTCGAAAGCCTAGACGCAGCAGCATTCGCTGAACAGTAATTTGGGAGACACTGTTGTTAGCCCCTTGGTTAATCTGGGCGGTCAGTTGTTCTACGGCAGGACGTCTATTCTCCGGAATGTATCTCTGCAGCTGTAACTCCTTTCTGCCATCTGAGACCCGTGGTGCACCACATTTGCTACGTCAATGATTTTGGACAGATCCATTTTGCCATGTATATATACTTTTACCATGGCTAACAGCACACAAACTTAGCTGTTTCGTTAAGCGTATACAACAAGTTTGTACACTTGGCCTGAAAGCCAATGATCATGCCCTTTTTGAGGTCGGATCAATCACTCCGTTTCTGCATTATGCCAATGATTACAATCTTTCCCGAAGACCTCACAGACTCTCGATACAATTTCAACTGCACTGAGCTGTCACCCGCCTTCTGTCACTACGTCTGCTTTATTTAACGTCGGGGTACATGGTGGTCACATTAATGTGACTGGATTGTGTATTTTCGTTATGCTGAATACAATTCTGACTAAAGCTATTCCGCATAATGGAATGTGATGTTTATAATTTTTAACGATATTGTGATGTTTATTTCAATGATATTAATAAATGAAAAATATTATTAAAAACAATAAACATCACATTTTTCCCAAATCGCAACTTTTCTCCGAAAATGATACAGGCATTTCCTGCTAGAAACTGTGGCCTGGCTTTTTTTGCCCGATTTTGCTTAAAAAAACCCTTTTTTGAGTACTTATTATCATAGGAAAAATATTCAATAGCCATTAATTGATTAATAGTTATATTCTTGACAAAAAAATAATTTTTGATAATGGAATGAGTGAATAATATTTAAAAGATGAGAAAGTGATAGAGCTTAATGCAACGAGTATAGGAGAGAATAAAAGTTTAGAAAAACTTTGTTGCACCAACTTAGAAACATAAAAAAAATTTAAAGAAAAAAAAAGAGAATTTTACAACGGCTTTCGAATTTTATGATGTCTATTCTAAAAAACAAAAAAGCATATTCAATTTATAATATCTAAGATAAGAGAAGTAGATTCAAGCTCAGATGAACGGATTGTATCCAAAATTATTCAAATATCTTTAATAATAAAAAAGGAACTGCTGTCAATAATATATCGACTTGGAGCAAGCATTTTGAAAGATCAGATCCGATTACATGGTACTGTATACTTATCGTGATTGAAAAGGATTCGGGCTATTACAACCCTAATTTTTCCAGATATTTTTAAATCTCGGCAGAAAGTTTTGGCGAAAATTTGTCGCCTTATTAAAGTAATAATGAAAAAGAATATTCAGTAGTATAAAGGTATTTATTTGAGTTTTATAATTAAACTGCACTTAGACTGATCATTGATATTCAACAACTGATTTATTAGGTTGGTGCGTATGAAATGTCGGATTCTTAAGTGATTGTATAAAACTGCATATCTTTCTTCAAAAGCTGTTTATTCAATCAAAGTATGCTCCATTCGCTTCAATACACTTCTCCCAACGAGATTTTAAAGCGTAGATGCCTGTCTTAAAAAATTTTGGTCTTTAGAATTAATAAACTCTGATATCGAGTTTTTTAGACTGTCTTCATTTTCATAGTGTTTGCCCCTTAAAAACAGCTCTCACACGTAATGATCCGATCGAAAAATGGCTCTCGGTGAAATCGGGTTAGCAATGATGAGCATACGTTTAACCGATCCAGCTTATTTCGCTCTGTCAGTGCGTGCGGTACCCACTTGTCCATCTTCTTAACCTTGCCAATCTCAGAAAGGTGTCTCAATATCGTTGTATGGTCAACTTTCATCCTGATAGCAAGTTCCCTCGTGGATACGGCTGGATCCGCTTCCACTAGAGCCTTCAGGTCATCATTCTTCACAGACGTTTTGGGTCTTCCGCGCGGCTCATTTTGCAGTGAAAAATCGCCAGTCCGAAATTTTTCGAACCAACGCTGCACTTTCCGATCGTTAACCGTATTCTCACCAAACGCTTGGTTTATGTTGCGTGCAGCTTTTGCAGCACTATTACCAAGTTTGTACTCATATAAGAAAATGACGCGAATGTCGGCAGAATTCATATCGGCAATAAACTCAAAAGAAATAAAAAAGGGAAGACCTTCGAGAAAACCTATTTTGCTGAAATGAGTCTCTGGCAATGGACAATACGAGTATGAATGAGGTTATGCCAAATACAAAAGTATAACGAAAACAGGGAGGAAAACGTCCGCATGTAAAGAGAATCCGACATTTCATACGCACCAACCTAATATTTTCTAAGATTGATAAGAATTTTAATTTTAGTTTTCAACCACATGCTTAAATTTAAATGTGAGAAAAAAGTACTTATATAATAAAAAAAATTTTTTTTACCTTCAAAGTATGCTTATTAAATGTTCAGTATTTAAAAATAATTATATTTAATGCTTTTAATTATACTTTATAGAAGATGTCTAAGAACAAGCATAAAATAATTTAGATAAATTTGAAGTTTCTAAACTAATTAACAGCACGTAAAATATTCTTTGAGTGAAAAATATAAAGTTATCACAATGAAAATTTCTAATATTTTTATATCAATTGAAATGATAAAATAAGGATTTTTGTAATTATTTTAAGCCATTACACATTTGATAATGTAAAGATTGTTCTATACATGTTAAGCATAAAATTTGAATTGGTTGTGCGACTTCCGTCCTCTTGTAAAAATTATGATGTTTTAAATATAAAGAGAACCGTTATAAATAAAATACAAGGAGTTTATTAGCACAGCGTGAAATTTCCCTGAAAAGGCGTGCAATATTTTTAATTTAAAAAATTTTAAAACTGCATCAATGCTTTAATGAAAGGTACATCTCGGATAAAAATCGAAATGAATAAAAGTAGAAATTAATAAGATTCAAAATTTATTGCATTCAAACTTTTCCAAAAACTTCACTTAATAAATTAACAATTCAAATTTGGTTGAATTTTTTTTTTTAATTTAAGGACAAATTTAAGCAGAAATAATTGTTAGAATCATCAGTTTTTCTGTCTTTTGAGTCGCATTCTTAAATTATTTAGCTTAGAAATTTATTTCAAAGTTATTGGATTAAAAATGTTATTTCATTTTGATAGTAAGGAATTTTTATTGATCTTTTTGTTAGAACCGTGCATTTTTCAGCATTTATTAATTCCAAAAGGATTAGTTTAACAAATTTTAAAAGTATTATACAATACTGAAAAAAATGACCTCATATTTTAAGAATCTTGTATAACGAATACCTTTACTAAGTTAAATTTTGCAATTCTATTTGACATACTGAAATCATTCTTAAATAATGTGATAATTAATAATCTATTATATTACAATATATAAGAAATATGAGTAATAATTCACAGCTATGTGTAATTTAACAGATAAGAAATGATAACTTTTTTAATAAGTTATATATAACTTTTAGTAATTTTAACGTAAAACAAATATTAATTCTGAAAAATCAAAATTTTACCAACAAAAATATGCAATTTTTATTATAAATAAATTAATATCCTTTTACAAAACTTATAAATTTATCCTATATGTATCAATAGTTCACAACATATTACTAAAAATGGGAAAAGTAAATATTAAGTTGATTAAAATGTATGCAAATAAATACCAACAGTATTAAAGAAAACTGATTAAAAAAAGCATGTCATCTGAATAAAGTTTAAAAATTTATAGAAATTTCACATTTTTTTTATGGTAAAGTCACTTGCATTAATCATTTTTCAGTCAATGAACCTGGAAATAAATTTTTTTTGTGTAAAGCTGAATCTTATTCCTGAAATCGCATGTAAAAAAGTTTAACTTTTTTATTGAAAAGATTATTAAATTTTTATTTTTCTTTGTAAATGAAATCTCTAAATGTTGGGCATTCTCTAAATGTGTCATATTAGGAGATCAATTCCAATTTTTTCCCCCGCAGATAACTTGTACACTTTATCAATTCCACTTTCCTCTTAGTAGAAATAAAGTAATTTCCCAAGAGCTAAATCTTTATTTCGGCGAGTATCAGCCAAATATTACAGTACGTTAATAGATGTCATAGCGAAAAAGAAACCTTTACACTTTAACCACGATAATTATGTCGTACTCTTCGCCCACTACACTTCAAAGCTTATTCTGGTTGCCAAGCAATTGAATAAATGAATAAAATATGTGCTAGTTTGTGATTTAGAAATAAAATTCAATAATTCTTAGTAGCAGTAAGGAAATATGATTTTAAATCAAAAAATTTTGTGTAAAAGCTCATATAATTTCACAGTAAATTCTTCATTATAAAAAGACATTAATTCAAAATTTCATTATTTAAGTATTTGATTAATTTATCTTCATAAATGAATTATTTTTTAAATACAGAAAAGAAATCATCATCAGAATACAGAAATCATTTTTTAAATACATATAAAAATATTCAGAAAATATTTTATAAAGTTTCAGTAACACTCATGTTTATAAATTAAAGATGATTCAGAATCACACAGAAATTGAACTCTAAAATGAAAATTTCACATGTAGAATTAGCACACACATCTTGAATAATATGCAAATTACAAGAAACTATCAGATTGCGCCAATAGTACTTCACAATGGCAAGAGTGTAAGAGAGGGGTATATAAGGAATGGTTGCAAAGAAGTAAAAATTTTCCCAAGCGCTTTAAAAGCCTTTCAGTGCAATAACCGCATAGTTATGGCACAAAGGAAGCATTTGGATGATGTTTTACGTGGTAGAGTTATCGGCCGTCTGGAATGTAAATGTACCCAGCTGAAAGTATCCGAGGAACTTGTAATCTCAAAGAGTGTGATCTCCAGGCTTTGGCAACGGTTCCAAGATGATGGTAATGTGAGTAGACGTTACAGCACAGGTCGCACCCGAGTTACAACACTGAATGAGGACCGGTATTAGGCAGTTACTGCCAAAAGAAACAGACGGAGCACAGCATCCGATCTGTCTTGTCAGCTCTCTTCAGCTATCGGTACGACAGTTTCAAGGCAGACCGTGTACAGACGCTTAGGTCACATTGGTCTGTATGCTCGTAGGCCTGTCAGATGTGTTCCATTTACTGCAACTCACTGTCGCCTGCTGTTAGTCTGGAGTAGAGAGCATGCATTGTGGACACCGCAACAGTGGTCTTGTGTGATGTTTTCCGACGAGTTCAGGTTTATCCTTCAGTCTGATTCTCGCCGGACTTTAATATGGAGAGGGCCAGGTACCCGTTACCATCAAGAGAACACCACTGAACGACACCGTTACGGTGGTGCAGGATTGCTCGTTTGGGGAGGAATTATTCTGGGTTCCAGAACTAACCTGAATATTAAGAATGTAACCATGAGAGGCCACATCTATCGGGATGTCATTCTGGAACAACATGTACGTTTGTTTCGGGACGCCATGGATGCAGAATTTCTGTTTATGGATGACAAAGCCAGTCTTCACCGTGCAAACATTGTAGACGAATGCCTTCAATTGGAGGATATCACCCGTATGGACTGGCCTGCATACTCACCGGACATGAATCCAATAGAGCATATATGGGACATGCTTGGCCGACGAATTGCTGCCGTCAACTCCCTCCCACATGTCTACCGGAACTTCGGAGATCATTGTTTGATGAGTGGTGTAATATTCCCCCAGATCAGAGCGATAATTTGATACTCAGCATGCCTAGTCGTTGTACGGCCTGTATTGTATCTTCTGGGGGGCATACTGTATATTAACCATCATACCAACCATGTTATATTGGTTATATGTTCTTTTATGAAATTTTCTCCAGGGAGTAAAAATTGCAATTTTTATTAATAATGTCAAATATTTTAGCATCTTTTTTGCTCTTTATCTTTTGTTTAATAAATAGACTTCACAAATAAGTCTCATTTGTTTTGTTTCTGTCTCTTTCTTTGCCTGAATTTGTATTATCCTTAATTTACGGACACGAGTGTATTATATAATTGAATGAAAAATTTTTACACATTCATTACTTAAAAAACACAAAAAAATATAATAATAATAAATAAATAAATAAATAAAATAAAATAATAGGTTAAAACATGTAAAATCAGTAAAGTAATATTGAAATAGAAACGTATTTCTCAGTAAAGTGCATAAGAAAAGCTTTTTTTTTTTTTTGTTTTCTGAGTATCAATGGCACACGTCATTCTCGAAGGGGTCATTCTGTACAATCTTTTCAGTTAATTAAATGGATAATATTGGGTATTTAACTAACTGAAAAAATTCTACACATTCGCCTTTTTCAAAAAAATACAAAATATGTGAATTATATGTGAAAATAAAGGCTAACATAAAATCACCGAGTGATTTTTTTAAAAAATAAAAACGAATTTCTCAATGAATTAAATTAGATAAAGTTCTTTTTTCGCCATGTCATCCTGGAAGTTGCCATTCTGTACAATTTCTTCCGTTAATTATAAATATGTAATATATACTTTATTAATTGAATAAAATTGTGTAGATTCATAATTCAAAAAAGACAACAAAAAAAATGCATGATATGTGAATAAATAGCTTAACATATAAAATCACTAAAGTGATATTTCTAAAAAATAAAAATGTATTTCTCTGAAAAGACCAGAAGCTCTTTTTTGTTTGACGATCAAAGGTACACGTCATTCTGGAAGAAGAAATGGGGAATTTCGCAGAGTGAATCAGGTTTGCCTTTGTATACAGCGCATAGATATCACTACAAAATTTAATAAACGGCACAATCGATACTTGTGGTAGGAACTGTACGGTGCTTTTATTTTTAATTTCCTCATTCATCTTTATGTAAGTAAAAATTTTCTCTTGTTCTCATAATTAACTGAATCGAAACTAAATTATGAAAATGAAATTGTAAAAATGCATGGCATTTCGTGTATTTGCTCAATTGTAATTTGTATTGATATTATAAAATGAGATCGAATTTAGAGTATATGTTAAGGCTTATCCTGGTAGTTGATAAATGCGCGTTATGTGATGTATATGCGTTTATGAATATTAAAATGATACATTAAAAAATGGCTCAGAAGCTATTAATAGAAAAGAATGCTTATTTTTATTATATATTATTAATAATTGTATAAATTTATTAACAGAATATTGAAGATAATTTATGTTATCTTCGGTATTGAGCAAAAAATTTTGAGAGTTTACTTAAATTCTAAACATTGCGCGTAGGTTCATAGGAATTTTATCTATTTTAATATTTCGTTTTTAATTAAAAATTTTTTTAATTATTTTTATAACTATGTGAAGCTTTTTTCGTAAAAGAATATATTTTTGTTAAATCACATTTTTGAATAAGAATGATCAAGGAGTTAAATTTATAAAGTAAAAATTCTACGAATAACATTTTTCAATACTTACGTATTATCTTGTCGACCATATTTGCGAAAAAATATATATCGTTTAATCATTCGCGATTTAGCACCATATAAATTACAAAAGTTTTCTTTTATCTATTTGTTATAATGAAAATATTAGTAAACTATTCTGCTTTTTTTTTTCCTATTTTGAAAAAAATATTAAAATGTTATAAACCTGACATTTTTTGGGTCGAAAAAAATCGGCGGGATAATACTAAGTACCCATTTTTCTTGTTTAAAAAAATAATAAATTTTCGTTAAATACAAATTATGCCGAAGATAATTTTGATAAAAAATTAATATCATTTTATAAAAAAAAATTTGATTTTGTAAATCATTAATTTTTAAAGTTTGAGATGCATAATTTTTAATCAATCTAAAAATTGAATACGCATTATTATACATGAATCAATAAAATACTTTGTGGTCTAATTGTAAATATTGAGTTTTTCCTAGTGACGTAATCAGTAAGAAAAAGTAAATTACGTTTCTAAATCATTAATACTGGTACATTTTTTTAAGGTAAAAGTTTATTAGTGTTTCAGATTTTGTCTTTTTGATGCTCGTGATAGGTTTATTATTTCATATTTTTCAAACATGAATTTTTTTTTTTTTTTTTTTGGCCTATGGCTAGATCATTTGGAATAAGACAACAACAACATTCGATAAGAAATAATATACAACCTCTGCATTAAAGCGCATAATATTATCAGATATAGTGTTACGCATGAAAAATATTTTGTTTTCTATAAAAGGTTTAGTAATTCTGGTGCAAGTCAGAAATTGTTAACGCATGAACACTCCAATACTGTCAGACAATTCAGGTATTGTTATTTAGAATTATTAAATGATATTCATTTGTTATTCAAAAATTGCGGAATAATTATTTGAATATTTTTGAATGATTCAATATAAGTCTTTTACAGTACTAAACATAACTTAAATATAAATAAACATTTAATTGTGAAAATTAATGATCAAAATTCATCGTTATCGAATCTTGAATTTATTTAAAGAAATTTTTCTTTTGATCTATTCCAGTAGTTATTATTATTCTTTTCACTTATTCTTTCTTCATATTAAAACAGACTTAATAAATTTATACTAGCGAAAAAAATTCTTTTTTATATACTTCTATTATTATTTTTTAAGTTCTTTTGATGATTTGAGGGTATTATTTAATATTTTTTTACAGATAGCACAGTTTCTTACAGTTTTTTCCCCTTTTATCTATTGTTTTTTAAGCTATAATTATGATAATATTATCGCGAGTTTTAGTTAGTGATAATATGTTTAATAAAAGTCTCAACTTTTTTATGAGAACTGAACATGGCTTAATAAATTAAACTGTATTTCATATTGGCCCAATTCAAATACTTATTTTATGAAATGGATATAAATAACAGAGTTAGTTGTGATATCATATCTTAATATTTCAACATAATATTATTTTATAACAATATTACATTACTGCTTCATAACTATTCTATTACCATTTCTATTGATATTATCATTATTCATAGATAAATATTCCTAACAAGCTTTAATTTTTAAAACTAATTTGCTAAAGTTTTGGATTCCTTTTCAGTAACTTTTTTGCGATGCAATATGTAAAAATATTTTTGTCTATATGTTTTTATTATTTTAATTTTCATAAACTATGGATTTTATTTTATTTTCTTTGATTTTATGGATATTTATATCATCGACAAAATAAGACTCAGAATTATCAAAATGCAGTTTCACTTTTGGAGTTACTTATTGCCAGTCAAATTTATTTTCTTAAATATAAAGTTTTACAATTAGGTTAACATATATAGCGTTTAATATTTTATAATAAGAGTAATTTAATCTTTCTTATTATCAAAAAGGTAAATTTATAATAAAGCAGATAAAAAGTCATTACCTTAAGACCCTCAAAATTTTCTCCAGAATTTTCACATTATTGCATTTTTCAATATATTTGTAATCTAACTGATAGATTTCTAGATTAAACTTTTTCATTAAAGACGATTCACTTGAATATATCATTTTTGTATTTATTTTTTTGTATTAAATCAGGTACGCAAAGAGAGTTTGTTTTAAGTAAACCCATAAGATCAAGATCCACTTTGGCGAAGATAAAATCATAAGTTTCTGAAACTAATATTCGTTTCCATGGCAACTATTCTACAATATCACGCGCTTTGTTAATGATTTATTCGAATGTGCTTAAAAGTATCCACTTTTGAAACATAATTTTATAATACCTACCATTCTTGTTAGTCTACTATAATATATAATATTGTCAATTATTTTTTACTTTAAGGGTATATTCTTTAAATTACTTTTTAATAATAATAGTAAGCATATCCATTAAAAAATTAATTTTTAGTCTTAGCTCACAATGTTTTCATTCATTTACACAATATGTAATTCTAATGTTTTAAATAAATAATAAATTGTATTTTTATAACTCATATTCTAAAATTCGTATCTCTACGTTTAGTTACTACATTTTACTTCAATTAACAATGTTCAGCTTACAATAAGTTATGATTAAATATATATAAACTTTGTCAAATAAATAGAAAATAATGTAATTTCGGTTTTCCTGAATTTATCTTAACCAATTTTTTCGGCTCTAATTCAAATCACGGAGTATTTAATATGTTACCAAATATTTAGGAGTTTGTAAAAATCATGTGTTCAAGTACTTTGCTCTTATATTTTGTTATGTTTAATCGCCAATGTTCATTGTATTTTGTGATCTGAAAGAAAGAATCATATATCGCATATTTATTGATTAGTATCGTATTTTTTCTGATCAAATTTTGATATGGCAGTATATAAGTTAACAGATGAAAGATTTTTATAAAAATTGCTTATATTACAGAATTTGGTAAAAATATACTTGACGATGCCCCTTGGCGAGATTGGCGATTTTTGTTTAGTGCCAATCCTGTTCGCGTGGAACGTTGTGCAAACAGTAATGGCTGCCAAAACACAATGAAATTTCAAAAATAATGCAGTAAGCACATAAAAAAAGAAAAAATGTACTCACTTTATTTTGCTGGAATATCCTCACTTTGAGGTACACAGAATTCTCTAATAGCACCTACAGATATTGCTTAAATTTATCCTGAGAAGAAAACCAATCAGAACCGTGAATGGATTTCAGAATAACGTTTAGGGTTATCATAAATAGGACAACATCGCCCAGCTTGGCGATAAACTTGGCGAGAATTCAAGGGGCACCCTCAAGTATAGTCTAACCCAGAATTTTACTATATTTAAAATTTGTTTTTAGAGAAAATATGTCATATTAACGTACCTCAAGATTTTGAAATTTTATTAAAAACCATAGCAAACCATAGACGAATTAGGAATTCTTTATAAAAATGAATTCTGTTAAGCTGCATCCATCTACGTTATCTATATGCATCTAATCTAATATATACTTCTGAATAACTTAAATATTTGTTGAAGAAATATCTTTCTGTAGCATTGAGTTGTTGCATTCTTTTTAATCTTTGGTAGAGAAAAATACGCAATGTGAAAATTTATTCAGAAGTAGGCCTCAAATCATTTGCTAATTTAACAGGATTACAATTTATGAATTATAAAAATAAAATACTAAATATGAAATCTTATAAGATTACAAAAATAATTGTTGATGTAACATAAACATAAATTCACTATTTAAATATATTCCACTTGTAAAACTTATGCAGCTATTTTTTATTTGAATAATGTAAGGAAACCAATTTTTTTATAATTGAACTAATATTTGTTTGGTTTTATTATGACTCAACAGTCATTTTTTTACTCACGAGAGCTAATTAGACATATTCATATTTTTATGCAATATATTTGCCTATATATTTTTTCTTAATACCATATAGAAATCTAATGAATTGCACAGAGAACTGAACTTAAAATTAGATTCTCAAATAAACTATGTTATTTAAACTGGAAGTATATTTGTTGTTGTTGCTTATGACACTTGGACAAGCCAAGCTCGCTATGCCGTTGGCTATGCGAATTTAAGTCAATAGTTTTTCGTTTTTATCAGAGCACCACGAAAGTGAAAGTACGACTTTGCTCTATTAAGGTGCCTCGTAATTTTGAACCACGGTCAGGTGACGAGGCCACACCTGAGCTGGCACCCTCCTCTCCACATCCACACCACACCAGCGGATGGACTTAACACATTAACGTGGACACGTCCCCAACCGACGGAGTTCCAGCAACCCAGTGAAGGAGAGTACACCGTGGTCCCAACCAGCACCGCGGCAAATGATGCTTCACTTTGCTGAGCTTACGCGAAGCGGCGTGAAGCTACTGAGCCACTGGGGAGCTCTGGAAGTATTTCTAAATAGTATAGGCATCAAAAAAAATTTTGTTATCATTTATTATGTAAGTTAACTAAATAAATATTTTGTTATTTTACTTTCTTTATACAATCAAATAATTCATCTTTTTATTTGCTGCAAGAAAATCTTTACCTGCATTCAGTTTGTTGCAAAATTAGAACTATTTAATAAATGTAACTCTACAATTAGCTAATAATACGGAGCCATACTAAAAATTTTTATACTAACGATCCATCTTACACAGCAATGATGAAGGTGCTTGCTGTTCAATAGAGTAGATACTCTTTTTTACAAAATCATAGGGACTTTTAAAGTAGTTCTTAGAAAGGAAAGCTCGTAAAATCGAAAATTAAAAGTAACATATCTAAAATAATCTTTTAGGAAATTTCTCTCGCCTTATAAGTACAGCACTAATAGAAAAAATTATTTAGGATGCACAATACAAGAAGAGAGAGAGAGAGAAGTACATGAAAAAAATAAAATAAATAAATAAAACTATGTAAAACATTTTTTTCTTTCATTTCAATGACGAATAATTCGGCAAAATGAACACTTTAAAAAAAATAAAATAAAAAATACGTTTCAAAATTACATTTTTCCATTTTTTTATTTAAAAAAAACATAACATTTCACTATTGTTTTTTTTTTCCAAAAGTCAGTCTTTTTAGTCACTTCTTTCCTCGGTTTGCTAACGGTCACAGCAATAGGTCACTTTCTTTTTGATATTTAAAAGTTTTTTCATTATTATTATTATTTTTCTTATTCTCAGTCATTAAATCATTTGATACTTCAAACACGTGCAAATTACATCTGATACCAAATTCCTGAAATGAAATTTCGGGTAACAATGATTTTTTTTAAATCGAAGTGCATTTTTAACGAACTTGTTTTTCTTCAAGTCGTTTGGTAAATTTTCTTAGTTTTCCTCAATTACTGTGATTTATTTCAATAAGCCTGCATCTCAAAATAACCTAGATGTTATTTTTCTGTTATATAATTCCAAGTAAGTATAGCGAGTTGACAAGTGATTTTCAAGTAAGTTGACAAGTGCACACATTGCTTAGAATCTCAATTTCACAAGGCGATTCCAAATCTTGATCACGCCTTGAAAAAGTAACTTTCAATTTCTGCACTTGAAACAATTGATTATATTCTAGTGCAGTGTTTCGCAACTGGATTTACACCAAGCATCGGTAAATTTATTTATTTATTTATTTTATTACATTACATATATTCAGACTTGTATGCTTGATTCTTGAGATCCGCTTGTAAGTCTTCGTCGATAATAGGACAAATAGCACAATGACAGATGTACAGCCACAGAAGAATAACGAAGAAAACACCCAGGGCCATGTTGGGAATCGAACCCACACTCCTACGCTCTCAAGCGATTAGCGGTGATGCTTTAGACCACTCAGCCACGGAGCGCCCAGCATCGGTAAAATATTTCGGACCGGTAAGTTTAATAATTCGACCCATTGCCACAATTTTTTCTCATAAATAAATTATGAAGACAAAAATAATTTTTAAAGAATAATTAGATAATTAAAATTATTTTATAAATTATTACGATAGATATTTAGCATTCAAGTAATCAGAGATATTCAAGGCAGACAGGGCCACACTAACTGGTGTATTAAGTGTGTACGGCACGGCAATTTATGAAAGGCGATTAGGTGGTGCATAGTTGCCAGTTTGTTATATTTTTCATCATCGATCATATTATATTCTGTTGTTGTTTTGATGTTTGTTTCTTATTACCGTGACTAGCAATGCTGAATCAGGTCCATGAGTTCATTCACCCTGAAGAAATAGAGAACCAAAATGCAAAGTAGGAGTTTTGAACCAGATCTTATCTGGTAAGGCCTAAATAAGATAAAATGTGACCAGGGGAGACTTGTGCAGAAGAGCACCTAGAGCAGGTTTCAAAGTGCTTAATGCCTCCAACAAAAGTCATTGATGACAAGAGACCACTGATGAAATCGGTAAGAGCAGTTTGAGCTTGTCTACTGTTGCCGTGAACTAAGGAGTCGCCAGGGCACCTACTCTGATAACATGGGTGTACTGGGGGACCATCCAAATCGCCTTATTCATTGCCATTAGAAATTTAGCCATCAGAATTATTGCCATAGCTTCACATAAGTAAGAAGAGCGGCAGGCGTTGATATTACTTTCTAATTAGTAAACTATTATTGAACAATACTTATTATATTATTTTTTAAACTAGTAAACTATTATTATTGTAATGTAGGGGCTGTTTTAATATCAATGTCAGCCGATGACACTTTGGATTTTAGACAGATAGCTGTATATTTCGTGGACCGGCAATTATTTCTTACGGAGAAATACTGTTATAGTCATGTTCTATAAAACGGGAGTTAAATTACGAAGGAAAAAATTCATACGAATCGCTTAAAATATCAGAGTTTTTAACATCAGGAGTGGAGATCCACAATAAATTAGGTTATTAAGAATGGTTTCTGAAATAAAAATGCAACTCAAATTTTGATCATTAAGAATAATTGTAGCACTTAAATAAAGAGAAAAAAAATCCTTCAGAATCATTAAAATTTGCTCGATTATAGAATATGCTCAACACGTGCTCCACTGACATCAATTACTTGTTAAAAGCACATTATAGAGTGCTCAATATTAAGTGAAAGAAGCTTTCAAGGGAAGGAACTACAATAAAAAGACTTTCTAAAAATGCAAGATCCACCAAAACTCTATTATAGGGAAAAACTCTTTCATCTTGATTTTCACAGTAAACTGGGCTGATAAAGTTGTAATATAAACCTCACTTGACTAAATTGTTAATTGGAACAATCAACAGTCTTATAGTTAATTTTCACTTGCAGTTTACAAAATTTAATTGACACCATCTTCTTACACCAGAAATACACAAATTTACGAGTGTAGTAAAAAATTGTTCGGAATCTTCAAACAAATTTTGTTTTCTTATTGCATGATCTTATTTTTTAATGCAACTTCACATTTTGTTCAAAACTCAATATTGTATGATTTTGAGGGAAAATGTACTTAATATTCTTGTCTAGAATAAGTTGACTGGAGATCTCTCATCAATGAATAACTCACAATTAGTGAACACAGTAAAGAAAAAAAAAAAAAAACTGGCAAACAGCAAAAATCGAAGCTAACAATTAAAAAAACAATGAAATTCGAAACACGTAAATTTAATTCATTAAAGAGGAATATCGTATTCAAACTACCGAATAATTTAGTTTTGTTATACATTGGCAATTATGCATCACAATCAATGCAAGTTTTTGAATTCCTTAGGGATTGTTTCATGGCCTCAGAAATGGAAGAGTATGGGATCATTGACCAAATGTCCAATGACTAGCATTTTTATCTACACTTATTTTTGTTCACACCTAATCAACTGCTGACACTTATTAGTTCATCTCTAATAGACGTCTGTTTTTCATTGACATTTATTTTTATATACTAGTTGCTTTTATAATAAAAAAAACCAAATTAAAATCGACCTGGTTTAAATTAATTCACAGTTTAACATGTTTTAATTATAACATATCACTCTTTAACTAACAATTCAACAGTTCGTGAGTTTGATTCTTACTTGAATCATAGTTGTTTGTATTGATTTGAAATTCACTTTCTACACATTATATTATTTTTAATTTTATTCAAATTGAATCAGATATAAAAAGAGAGCGCAGAGAGTTGAACTCGAGCAATTTCAATAGGTTAATTCGGGTTACCCACAATAGTTTAAAATATTTGGCAGGACACTTGTGACAAAGTTAATTATTCATCTTTTTCTTTTGTTCTTTCGTTTTTTTCTCAGTTGGAAATAATGTTTTAATTAATTTTTATCATGATAAAGATTAATTCATGATAAATATTTACCAAGATCATTAAAATAATTTTTGAATATTAAATATTATATTTTTATTAAGTTATTTAAAAATAAATTAAATTATTTATTAATAATGATAAAATAAATAACATTATTTATTTTATAAAAATACAATTTTTATAAAATTTTAGAAAGTTTATTAATATTATGAAATTATGTAGATCGAATATATCTGTGGGATTCAAAAAATAGAAATTATTTTGATAAAAAAAAATGCTCTATTCTAGGAAACAAGTCATATGTTTTACAAAATATTTGAAAAATCTGAGAAGAGTTATAATTTGTATTAATACTAAACATAGATCTTTTTTATAAAAATAAAATGAATTGAAATTTAAAATCTTTTATATATATATATTTAAATATATCTTTAAATTAATTTACTTAAAATACACAGAGAACATATTTTACATTTAATATACATTATTTAATATTATTGGAAACATTGATACTAATTATGTTCAATGTATATATCTGAAACAATAATTTTACTACATATTGTATGTTGCTGGGATTGCTTAGGTGTTATACCTTTTTAATAAAATAATTTCAATAGTAAATTTTAAAGTTAAAAAAATTGAAATTAATTAAAGTAATATTTAGTAATAACTCATGTTTATATTGCTGAACCAAATTATGTTGCGATACAATAATGTATCTCAACATACTTTGGCTCAACATTTTTAACGTAAACATTTTTTATTGAAGATTAAGATCCCTTCAGTGGGTCGATAAACTGAGTACGAAGCACGCTTGGGAACTAAATACTGGGAGTTTCGCATTAGACTGACCACCTAATCGGGACAATGCTAGACTAAATTTAGAATATGAAATAATCTTTGTTAAATAACGATAGTTTTCAATATTTTCAAAAAATTATAAAAAAAAATATCATTAAACACTATACGTATATATATATATATATATATATATATATATATATATATATATATATATATATATATATATATATATATATATATATATATATATATATATATATATATATATATAAGCAGTCAGTCACAATATTACAAAACGAATATTGCTCACCTGTCAAAATGTAAATAAGAATTCAATAGGATTTAAACTAAGTTTCCTTGGTTGAATACAGCAACGACATTACATGACGTTTTCTACACGTCAAAATCTATGTTTGAGATATAACAGTGAAATAATTTTAAAAATATACTTGGAATAATTTCTAATATAGGCTAAAATTTGTGATTTCCCGTTTTCAAAAGTTAACATCAGCATGATGAATTTTTTATTTTTATAGAATGATAACAAACTTAACTTCTACTTTCATATAGGGATGGGGCTTTGTTACTTTTCCTGTACTTAGTACGTACTGAGTACAGTTACTTTTAAAGTAACAAGTATTTTACCGATTACATTTCGTACTTGTTACAATTTCTTTTGTACTGCCATCTATCGGATTAAAATATAATGACAAATTTTTTAAAATTTTATTAATTAATTGAATAAAAACTAAATTAATAATAAATAAATTAATAATTAATTAAAACAAAATAAGTAGATCAATAATATTTTATATAAAACCATAAAATTAATTAATATAATTAATGTTAATTTAAATTATTATCATTTATAAATAAGCATTCACTTAAATATTAATGAAAAGATCTATAAAAATAATTCTTATTATTTGTGCAACATTTCAGTAATGGCAAGTTTTTGTTTTTCCTGTAATGCTTTAATTTCTAGTATGAGGCAAAGAAATATAAACTGTTTATCTACAAACTGATTTTTTTTTTTTTTTTTTTTTGTAAAAAAAATTGTAAATTTCTAAATCTTCTTAAACGTAATTCATTCAATATAAAAATCATGACATTTTATTATTTACATTTATTTTCAGAATTTATATGTGTTATAAGTAAATTTTCCAATTATTCAATCGTAATTTTCAAAGACTTCCAATGTTAATTAAAATATAAAATTAGATGAGATAATATAATTTCAATTTTTCAACCTAATCAGCTTAATTTTTTATTAGAATTTAGTAAGACTTTCCAATTATGTAAATGAATTTTTATAATTAACTTGTAAATATTTTGCAAAGAATTGTAAAGTGGGAAGTTGAATCAATTACAAAGAGGTTTTATTTTACATTAAACAAAGAGGTTTTACTTACAAAATTACAGCAATTAATCAGAAAAATCAACAAAAATTTAATTTCCTTTATTTTTCTATAATTAAACATTAACGAGACAAACATAGTAAAATATTTTTATGTACAATAGATAATAATTTTTATTATAAAAGACGTTTACTTGTTTATATTTTTATGTAGTAGATAAACCAGTTTTTTATAAAATAAAAATTGCAATAACTCACATATCTTGTTTCAGTTTCCTGAAACTTAATCAATGTATGATTAAATAAGTAGCTTTGCAATTAAAACTATAGTTTTCATTATTAATATATTAACATAATTAATATATTAATAATGTTTAAGTAAACATAATTATTTTATATTAGATATAGTTGAATAAAATTTCAATAACTATCAAAAAATGTAAAATAGTTTTACCAATAATCTAAATGTTATAATGTATTAAGGTAAAATATTGAGAAACAACGTTTAATAAAAAATGGAGGAACAAAAATACATACATTTTATTTACATCAATCCATAATTTAAGAAATAAACATGACAGTAACACATGATGGTATAATATAAAGATAAGGTAAAAATTAACTTAATTTAAGTTTTTTTTCATTTCGAATTTTTAAACTAAAATGAATAAACTACCTTCTTTAGTTTTAAATCAACATTCTCATTATCTGAATAAAAATAAATCGTATGGTAAAAAATACAAAAGAACATATTTTATAAAAGTTTTAATTCTGTATATTTACAGTAAAATATAGTGAAACTAAAACATGGTTGAATAAAAAATAAACATATTTATATGGAATTATAATAAAAAATATGCATAGTAAAAATAACAATGGAAGTATGTAAGCAGATTTATATAATTTAAATATTTTTTAATTTAAGAAATCTGACCTTATTTAAGGTTCAAATAAATATGTTATATATGTTCATAAAATAAAATTTTTAAAAGAAATAATAAAAAAGTAATAGTTAAAAAAAATTGCTAAATACATAACAAGAATATCATATGATATATGCTTTTCTTATATTTAAAAAAACGTCATATATTTGAAAAAGAACTACAATCACTGAAACGAAATAAAAGTACATGCGTATTTTATTTCGCAATATAAATTCATATCTCCCTCTCCAACCCAAAGAAATCTTTCAATTCCCAAGTATCTCTCTTCTATTTACCCAGTTAAACCAACTGTCATTTCCCTTCTCCTCCCTACCATAAGAATCTACCATAATCTCATAATTCATCTGTTTGCATCGATATATCGATGATATTGTTACTTGTACTCGCTCTGTCATTGGCTCTTCTGTACTTGTTACAGAAGAGCCAATGACAGAGCGCAATGTACACTTATTACTTTGTAACAAGCAAGTACAAAGTAATAAGCAAGTACAAAGTAACAAGCAAGTACAAAGTAACAAGCAAGTACAAAATAACAAGCAAGTACTTATGTACTTGCTTGTTACTTTGTAACAACCACGTACTCACGTACTTGCTTGTTACTTTGTAACAACCACGTACTCACGTACTCGCTGATTACTTTGTAACAAGTACGTGCTCACGTACTAGCTCAGTCTTAGAAACTGGTCAAGTACATTGTACCTGCAACTGTCTGAGGATACTCGAACTCGCGCTGACTTTGTTACTGGAAGTACTGAGTATTTGGAAGAAAAAGTACTGATTACAGGTTGTTACATTCAAATACTGATTACAAAATACTTGTTACAGGTATTTCTTCCCATCCCTACTTTCATATCAATGCTATTGTTTATTTATATTTATTGAGATTTTCTTTTCCCGTTTACCTAGTCAATAAATTTTTATAAAAATGTTATTTAAAAATATTCTGTTATAAAACAATTTGAAATTCTAGGAAACTAAATCTTGGATCAATAAAGTTATATTTTGGAAACACTTAGCAATTAATTAAGGTAATATCTTTATCAATTATGTTTTTTTTAATGACTGAACCCGATTTAGTTCGTTTCGGAAATCTACTTTTATCATTGATAATGCATTCAAAATATCCAATTTTACACACTTAAATTATGATTTTAATTTAAAACCGTAGAAAATTTTAAAATAATCAAGTGTAATTTTTTAAACGACAATTGTATTAATCTCCTTTTATTCGGAGTAATTTCTTTATATTTTATATCTCAAAAAGCTTGCATTAATAATTACCTCACTCATTATAAATTTCATTCATTGTTATGTTTTATATGGATTTTTCAAACTCCTTGGATTTTTTATTTTAACTATACCCATCAAAACATTGACAAAGTTAATAAATTTAATAAATATTGATATACCTAATTTATGCAGCTTACCAATTTATGTATTTATTCAGGCTTCATCAGAAAACGTTTCTACGATTACTTATTATAATAAACGAATAAAACGATTAATCTACTATAGAATCGTATTGCTCTGTAAATAAAAAAAGTTATTTTTACTTCTTTTATTGGGATAAAGGCAACTGTTATATTATTGATACCTGATAATTTTATTATATATAAGGTGTGTAAAGCAATTTTAAGCAAAATAAAACATTTTTGTTTGTAATCATTTTTTTGGTAGAATAATTTCATTGTGTTTGAAAAAATAATCTAAATTTTAAAAAATGATATTTGGAATAAAGAATTTAATTTTTTTCTTTAAAAAAGTAATTATTTTTTTTATTAAATAAGACATTAAAATGATTTACTAAAAAAAATGGTAACTAGTAAATTACTGTTGATAATATGAAATTTTTTTACAATAGGCATTTTTTAATTCAAAAGATTGTATGATAAATGTTATACATTAATTTGTATGATAAAAAACATATTAGTAACCAAAAAATTTTAGTGAAAGTCAAAATTTATTTCTCATAGTTGCTTAGAAAAAATTTAATAGAATTTAAATTATAAAATTTTTAAAATCCTCGGCTAAACTGAGTATTACGGTCAGACCTCAGTTTTACCCGGTTTAGATATAGTGCCAGAATTTCAATACTGTCTTTTATATTTGTTTTGTATTACGCTGTGAATATAGCGTAGGAATTTCAATCCTTACTTGTACTTGGCCAAAAAAATCCAAAAAATCGCCAAACTTCGACCGTATTACTCAGTTTTACCAAATCCTCCTTATTTAGTTCTTAAATTTTTTTATAATTTAAAAATTAAAAGAAAGATTGAAATTATAATATATTTTTGTAAGTATTAAATATGTAATTCATTGTAATGATTTTCTACTAATTACTAACATAAAGAGAATAAATAAGTTTGTTTTAATTTGTTAAAATTTTTATAAGTGTTAGATCATATTGAAAGTTTGTGCAACCCACTTAATTTTTATTAACGGTTACATTTTTCTTTATCATTCAAAAAATCTATTACTTGATTATTGCCCATATTTTTGATGTTTGTATTATAAAATATGTAGTTGAAACTTGGTACATAATATTTGTTAAGAAAATGTTTAATATTATAAATCTTAATAATATTCATGTATTTTATTAAGATTATGAAGACTTAATAATGTATATAATAGTTACTATGATTACCCCTTAATTTCAATTCTTCCTTTATTTATTTGATCATCTTTTCTTTGATGAGAAGATAATGATATGAAATTTTTTTAATAGGATCTTTTCAAAGTCATTCTATTTAAATTTGTATATTGTATGTTTAACTTCGATATTAATGTATATTGTTTGTTAAATTTTGATTTCATGCATATAATTTGTAAAAGAATCAAGTTTCTTATAATAATTATGTGTTTGTGTATTCTGCTTACGAAAATATGACTCAAGAATATTTATGAGTTTTAGAAGAAGTTGTAGATGTGTGAGTTAAGCTTTCATAAATTGCTAATTTAATATTCTAATCATCTTATCAATTGGATCTGTATTAACTTTATTAAAAATTACAGTTTTCGACATGGAATGAAATAAAAGATAATTGATATAGTTATAGTGATTTCTTGTAAAGCATTCTTTTAGTTAACTCTTTTTAAAAATCAGTGTTTTGAACATTTTATTATTTATTGCTCTTTGAAAATAAATTCTTTGAATAATTAATTAATTTGATTTCATACTTATAATTTCTATTTTTAAGAGTAGGAATAACATAAAATGTGAATAGCATTAACTGTAAAAATAACAATTTTTTCTATAACTATTACATGTAACAATATTTCAAATTTATTCAAGCAGATATTTCCTGAAATAAATCACTAGATTATTTCAGGTAAATTGTATAAATTATTTAGATAAATTGTATAAATGCTATATAATTAATACCCCTAATGAGCTTAACTGATATAAATTAGTTTCAAATGTCATTTTATTAAAATTTTTTTAGATCTTATAGTTTTAGAAATATTTACAATAAAATAAATTGGAATTTTTATGTAATATTATAGAAAAAATGCTAACATTGAATTAAAATTTTTATTTTTTTTTCTAGTTTTTACTTAAATTATTTGATTTGATAATTAACTAAATTTCTTTCCCTGTTCAATTCAAATGGATATTCAAAAAATGCAGATTAGTCCAAATACTTACCTTATGTATTCATTAGATTTTTGGTATGAATTACAAAATTTTTTAGTATATAAATATTCTAACCTATTAAACTGTGAGATATAAAGACTGTAAGATATAACTGTGAAATATAAACTGTTAAATAATTTTGTACAAAAATAAATAAATAAAAAATTCAAGCAACATGATGTACTGTAATTTTTATAAGTCTATATGTGCTTTTTGGTTGTAATAACATTATTAAGCAAAATATATTATCCGTTATCACTTTGAGACATTATTGTCATTTTAAAACAACTTTTTTCTGATAATTTGATTCATTTATTTGTTTGATTTAGAATGTAGCAAATGATATGAAAAAATTATCTTAGGAAATAGCCTTAAATATTTTCATTTTATTATAATACTTGTGATTTTCACTAATACTGATGTTTAAATTTGCATTCATCATTTTTCAGAATCACAAATGGCTGATATACCTTACATCCCTGCTAATGACTTGCAATTTCTTCACCAAGATTTTGTTTCCGTACACAGTGTTCCAACTCATGTAATGACATGTGGGAGATGGTTAGATGAAACATTACCTGATAATGATCCAGGACGTTACCTTATATTATTTATTCCAGGTTTGTATTTAAATTTTCTGACAAAATAAATTTTTAACTTAGGGTTTGTGTACTACTCCTTGAAACACCTGGAATTTTGATTTGACTCCTTGATAATTGCAAATTATTCTTGAAATTTTTATTTACCTTGATATGCTTTTTTCCCTAGAAAAATAATTTTTTTTTTTTTAGGTTTTGTTTTGATATTTTAAAGTTTTCAATGAAATAATGAAAAAAAAAAATTAGTATTAACTCTTAATATTACTAATAGATGGCTGCCCAATAAATATTAAACTGTTATTGTATTCATAACAACAAGTGCTGTTTTCAGTAAGCAGCAAGTGCTGTTTTAAAATCTCATTCATTCATAGGGATGACTGGTACCCTTGGGCCAGACTTAGAATTTCCTTTAAAGTTTTTCAAGTATCGATGATTAGGAAATGTGTTTTTAGCTTCTTGTGCTTGAAATATTACCTTATTTTGAAACGCATGTAATTTATACAAAATATAAGATTTCTAATCTTGCTACCAAAACTTTTCATATTGTTCAGAAATGTACAAAAATGATATTTTTTCTGCTAAATTCAATTTTTTTATATTTATTGTTTGGGAAATGGAAATTTTTCTGACAGTTTATCAAATTGATAAACCAATGCTGTTCCATGTATTACAGGTGATTTTCTTGCATTGTTAAAATTTCAATGAAAAAGTTTTTAAAAGAATCTTTGCTTTTTATTTCTTTTAAACTTAATATTGATACAACAGATAATGACAATCAAAAAGATATTAGTCAATTAGATGTTGAATTTGTTGCCAAAGAAATTATTATAGAATTTTATATACCATTCTCCAATGATTTTTTCTGCTAGCAAAACTTTGTCAAAAAACAAATGATGAATTTTTTTTTTAGAAAAAAATTGCAAATAGTTATTTTTTGTATCAATGACAAAGAAATGAATAAAAAAAGGTCTTTTGCAATATTCTGTGGTATGAAGCATTTCGTGTTTATGCCCTCAAATTCTGATATGTAATGAATCAAGTAATTTATATTAAATGCAGAAACTTCCTATGTACTGGCCTAATATGAATAAAATCAGTGTCAGAAGTGATTCTGTTTTAATTATGTAGAGTAGTTTAAATCGTTACAAAATTATATTATTGGGAAATTTAATCCTATTAAAGGAGGAGTTTGTAGAATAGATATTTTTTATTTTAAATTTTCTCAAATAGACAAAATTATCATCACTTATGGAAAGTAGTACATTTGCTTTAACTAATCTGTTATGACCACCATGCATCTGTTTGATTTGGGTTTCCTGGGAACAAAAATTTATAATAGAAAATTAAAATAATCAATCAATTGTGGCTAAATGCATCATTGACGATAATGTCCGAAACATAGGTGTCAACAATATAATAATTAGCAAAGACCTGCTTAATTTTACTGCTCTTAACAGGTAAAATTATAAATTATATTTGAATGAATTAAGACAGAAAAGAAAAGCAGCTGATATCAGGAAAAATGATAAATGCTTCTTGAAGAAAATGGTGAACTGAAAATCAAAAAGAAAGGTTTGAAAGATGACGCAAATGAACTTGAAAAATCTACAGTAAAGTATGCTAAGGAATCTATAAGAGAACCGATAAATTAACAGTAATTGCAAAATCAAACACATATTGTTGTAGTGCTTCAGAAAAGCAACAGTTATGACTCAGTATTAATAATGAATTAAAAGTGAATGCTTTAAAGGTGGGAAGTGGAATTTTGTAACACCAATATTTAGTATACATAAATAATCACAAAAAATGGAAAAATCTGTTGAATAATTTAAAAAAAAAAAAAAAAAAAAAAAAAAAAAACCAGAAAAGTTTAGAATATGGAGGGGAAATTGTGTAGTCTTAAAAGAGTTCTGAAGAAAAATTTAGAATTGCTTTTATTAAATAATAATTGAGAAGAAAGTTGTCTTAGAAACTTTAGCTAATATTTGTATTTGTTTTATTTTCAATAAGTATATTTATTTGAAGAGAAGTTGCTATATACATTGTGAGATACTTAATAAATTAATTGACAATAATTTAATAAAGATATTTAAGAACTCTTAAATTACCTATTTATTTTATACAATGTATAATTCAGGAATATAAAATTTTTTCTGTTATATATTTGAAATCATTCAAGGTATTTGAAGTAATCATAAAATATAATTCTAATTTAAATAAAAAATGTTCTCAGTAATTTTTACAGATATTTATTTTTATTATTTATAAATATAATTAAAAATTTTTTCATGTGCGTAATTATATACATATTTGGTTAGGAACAATTTGTAAAATAAATTTAAAAAAGATATTAACATGAATTTCGATATTTTTGGAAATTTTTAATTTGACTACTGGAAAACTCTTTTAAACTCCTGGAAATTCATTCTTGGAAATCTGTATGAACCCTGTTAAGTGTTTCTTTAATTATTCAACTCTTTAAAGTGATATAATTCATAAATTATTATTTGAGCATCATTAAAATTTTTGTGTTTAAAAATATAGGTATTTATGAGAAATAAAATTGTAATTGATTATAATAATTGAAATTTTTAAGTATATTAAAATTATTTATGATAAATGTATCACATTTTCTTGATGACTTGTATGCAATTATTTCCTGTCTTACAATTAAAGTGAAAAGTTTCATATAATTATATCAATGTTTAAAATATGTTGATACTAATTAAATTTTTTTAAAGTTTTATTTACATTTGGGTAAAAAATGAAGTTTTAGGAAATAAATGAAATTATTGCACTCAGTAGTTATTAGCTATAGTTCAATAGTTTTTCATATTTAATTAAGAAAAGGTTTTCAATAAAGATAAAAGTTGACATAAATTTTTACTATATTAATAAAATTGTGCTAGTTGAAAATAATTTTCAAACTTAATCATATATTATTTGCACATTTTGTAAGCAAAGGGAGTATCAGACTCATATCAGTGAAACTAGAAAATAATGAGATCATCAAATATTAGAAGCAAATACTAAGACAAAAGTTGTAACTCAAAGATTATAACAGAATGTTTGATTCTTTGTATTAATATTCCAAAATGTCAAGAAGTTGAGTATTTTAAATCTCCAGATCAAAATCCAATTGAATACATGTGGGGCAACTGGGTAGATATTTGGTATTTTATAGCATAACAAACTGTTGCCAGCAAGATTTCAGATTAGCAAATTATGTTACAGTGAGAATGGGGAGCTGTGTCTCTTAAGTTGATTGAGAACCTTGTACTCAGCATTGGTTCATGGTACTATGGATATCACATAAATGCTTTATTTTCTGTGCAATTGTGGTAAATTATTTTTTATGCTTTCTTTTCCATTAAGTTTTGTGTATTTTCCCCTAATTTTACATGTCTTGGAAATAATGGTATTATTTGTGTTGAATTAAAATAGTTATGCATGACTTGATATTGTTACAAATTTATAAGTATTATAAGCATTTGCCTCAAAATATCTCAGATTGGAAATACTAAAAAAATCGTGCAATTTAGATGTATTCTGCATTAAAGATGGTATTTCTATAAATTTTGCTATTTGTTGAAATTTTTGGCAACTTGACAAGAAATAGAAATTTCTGGAAAAATCCATTACCTAAGCTCTAGGATCAATATTTAACAAAATAGCCAAAAACCCATCAGAGATTTGGCAAGACTTGTATATTTCATGGCAAGTTGAATATAAATACCACCACCCGTCACAGAAGAATTAGTAAAGCTGCTGAGCTGAGAGGGAAGAGGCTGAATTGGTGAAGATGGACAAGTCTTGAATACTTGTTTAGTGCATAGAAGTTGTTGTCTGTCTGAGGTATTTGTGACTTTAGTGATTAATTGTGATTGTGCTTCCTATTGTATTAGCTGTATTAGAGCTGTGTTATATTTACGTCTGGAATGTCATGTATTTAGTTGAATTTGCTACGAATTTGTCTTGTGATCTTTAAGTGATTGTTTTATCGACTTTTTACAAACATGAATTCTGATGCACAGTACAGAGTTGTCTTATAAACATTTATGCACTATATATAAAAATGTTTACATCCTTATCTTTTTCACTGCAGTGATGCCATTTTTAATGTAATAATTTTTGCTTCTTATATTATTAAAAATAAAAATCATTTTTTATACTATGGAACATAAAACTTTTTATATTATATAAAAATAAATATTACTTGCATATATTGCATTTTTTACAGTATATTCTTTACATTTATTTTAACCTATCATTTTTGAAAAATATTATCTCTGATTTTAAATTATAAATTACTTTTAAGTTATAAATTAAATTTACTTATTAATTATTTCAATAATATCTGAGATTAAACATTTCTTATAATAAATTATGTGTTCAGTTTTTAAACTATTAAAAAATTGTAAGTGTATCTTTACTAGCATTTTAAATATAATAGAGTGGTATTTATAATTATGGTATAAAATGAAATTAACAGGAAACCAAATATATAAATTGCTTAAAATATTCAAAGTCTGGTGAAAATTTATATTTTTCATTTTACTTTTAAATTAAAAATTTATTATGAATAGTTTTTTCTTTATTTATTCTATTATCAACTATTAAACTAGGTAAATATGTATGCATTGCATCTCTATCATAAAATAATATATGATTTTAAATTTTTTAGGGAATCCTGGAGCTCTGGAATACTATGTTGAATTTATAAAAGCTCTCTATGAAGGTTTACAAAGAACTATTCCAATTTGGGGTGTTTCTCATGCAGGGCATGTTAGTGCACCTCCCAGTTGTACCTTACCGAAACTTCCAGGTACATGTGAATGTATTTACTAAGTTCTCACATCTAATGTCTCATATTGATGCAAATAAATGTACTTAATTGCTAATAATAACTTTAAACTTGCATATTGCTGATCATATTTATTTTGGTATTACAAGTAACAAAAATTCAGCTAAGTATATTTCAAATCCACTTATTAAAATGATTTTATATGGTATAATAATTAACAAATCACTGATTTGTTAGTTACACAGCAATATTTAAAGATTTTTCTAGCTTTTAAAAAGTTAATTATTATTTTTTAAGTAGTTTATGACCACTATTAATCATTATTTATATATGTATCCTATATATCCAAGAACCAAAATACACCAGAAATTGCATTTAAAGTATGGTTTTAGTAAATTTTAATTGGATCTTGTCACAAATAATCCTTTAAGAAGCCACATTTATATTAAAATTTATCTTAATAGTCTCTAAATGTATTATCAGTAAATATTTTTATTTTGCACTTAGGATGAAGATTTAGATATAATGTATATATCTTGATATAAAAAAAGTGCTCAGTATATTGAATACAGTAAATAACTAATTATGTTTATCACAAAAAGAAAAAATTCAAACTAATATGCTTGCTTATTAAATATTTCCTTGGAAAAATGCCACTGATGTAGTAAAATTTCTTATATTTTTTTATTTGTAATTATAATTTAACCTTATTTTTACTGCAAAATCTTTTTGATGCTATTTCATATGCTATACATTTTACTGTTCAAATACATTTGATTGAACTTTTTTTTATAATAAAATTCATATTCATTATAAAATTTACATAAATGTTGATTAATTTTGTTTGTGAATTTTTCATTTTCATCTAACTTTTTATATCTTGGTAAAAGGTAAATTCTGCTAAGTATAATAAAATTATATGTGTAAAATAATAATTTTTAATGTTCACTGTTGTTGTTAAGAATAAAAAATTCTGATATTTGAAGAAGAATATGAAACAGAATATCAATATTCTTATTTTGAAAATATTCACCAACTTATGCTTTGCTTGCCAGTTTCTAGGTAATTTTTTAGATGTGTATTTTATAATGTAATCTAATTTATCATGTATCTTTGAATTACTATAAACTCTGTTTAGTAAATTATCTTTTAATATTGAATCAATAATGAAGAAATTCAACATGTACAATTGGATTAAAATCTCTTTCATTAGAAAGATCTATGTGCAATCCCTTTAAAAAGATGACACTTTATAGGAAATGCATATTTATTACTTTTTTTCTGAATAAACATTGATATTGAGAGTATCCAAATGGGGTGATAAATGATATGTAGTTTTCTTTAGTACTGCAATATCGAAAGATGTATGCTGTTATGAATGATTATTGGATTATATTCAACTTTTAAGATTTGCCTATCATCTCTATTGTCTTAAAATTTTTGTTTGATTAACTTTTGATATTATAACATGTGCCGACAATGCCGACCGAGTGGCTGAGTGGTTAACGTTCCTGACTCCTGAGCTGTTGGTCCCGGGTTCGAATCCCGGTTTGGGCATGGATGTTTCTTTCCTTCTCTGTTCTCTCTGTCCTTTCTTCTGTGATGTTGTATGAATGTGGCCCGCCCTATAAATGGGTTTGTGGTGGTATGGCGCAGGTAACGCTACTCGCCTCCGTGACTTGGTTCACAGGTGCTCGTTGGGTAACGTTAAATGAGTAGCAGTTTCTGGCCTTGTTGTGGCATAGGGTTCAGTCACCCTTGTGTGCCCGCCATTGGATAAAAAAAATATATATTATAACATAAAGCTATTGCACTTAGATTAATTTTACTTTATGGTAATTATATTTGTATTCAACTGTGGCATATATATTTGCTTTTGCAATGTAAACACTTATGTCCCTTTTTATTTTTAAAATTGATTGATTTAATTTTACATGTTACTCATTTTTTAAGGTTTTTGAATACTTCAATATAATGACAAATCTAATATTTTTTGTATGTATTCTCAAGTTTAATAAATTTGAAAATAAAATATTCCTTGTGTATAATTTAAAACTGCATATGTTTATAAAGATTATATATTTTTTTGTAGGAAATGAAAATTTGTATTCCCTTGAAGGTCAAATACATCATAAAATGGCATTTATTAATACATATGTTCCTCGTGACCGCCAACTGATTTTTATTGGTCATTCCATAGGTTGTTACATTGTTTTAGAACTTTTGAAAAGGTTACCCCATTTACAGGTATAACTTTTTATATTTATAATTTGACATAAAATATTCCAAAATAGTGAATTGTAATGTCAATATTAAACCATATCTGTTCAAAAAATGCCAAGCTGGCAGCTGAATGATTAATGCTCTTGCCTTCAGTTCAACAGTTCGTGGGTTCAAATTCCACCTTAGGCATGGATGTTTGGAATGGTTCGGAAACCACTTTAAACCAAGGGTGCCGGTCTAATTAGCCTTCGTGTGCAAAAGATGACCGTTGAGCGACAAACAAACAAACCATTCAAAAAAGAATCATACCTTCATTGTTAAAAAAATATTAACTACTTAAATTTTGCATATTTCCACAATACATTTTTAACAGTTTTGTAGTAGTTGTAATACTTTAGGAGTGTAAGTATTGATTTCAGTTGAATTTTTTATTCAAAATACTCAACATAAATATTTTTATATTAAATTTCTTGAATAGAATTATTTCTTTTTCTAATTGCTCATAAGGTTTTCTCCTCAAAAAATCCATATATCTAGATATCCTTAATTGTTTTATACAAATTAAAAAAAAGTGTCTCACATAAAAATTTGTTTTCAAAAATATATGTGTTTTCATATATATAAACAAATTGTTAATGCTGTATTGTTCACATTAGTATTCTTAAAGTTATACATTAACATAGAACATTTTAATATATACACATTTTTTCACACATTCAAATTTTTTATATCTTAAACTTTTTTCTTTGAATAAAATATAAATGTTTTGAAATACAAAGTTTTACAAATACTAAATTTAACAAAAGAATATTTTTTAAAAAAAAGATATTTCTGTAAGCATGTTGATTAAATCTGTTTCTTCATTTGATTATTATATAATAGAAAAATAAATGTATAAAAAATAATATATATAAAAAGAATATAAATTAAGTAACAAGAAAGAAATTTTTATCTTATTTTGATGGCATTTATTTTATATTAATGTTTTAATCTGTTGAAAAAAATAAACTCCTTTTATTTTATTTTTTTTTAAAAAACTTATGAAATAGAAAAAAGTATTTTGTATAATCAATATTTGGAATTTCATGTTTCATGAATGTAAAATTATAAATTATCTCAATTATGTTAGATATTGAAAAATATAATTAGCAAAAAGCAGTAATTGAATTTTAATTAATTTGTTTATTCACAATATTTGTTTTGCATGAAAATTACAAATTATAATAAATTCACAGTTTTGTTGTATGAACTTCAACTATATAATATATTCAATATCTTCATTTTACATAGAATAAAAATTCATCAAAATCAAGTTATTTCAAATGATTAAGAAATTAATATTTTGATTTTTGGCAATTTTTATGTATATAATGATATGAAATTTTCTTTCCACTAACATGTTTAGCTTTCATCAATACTAAACATATCTGCTGCAGCACCATTTCTATTTACTTTCATAAATCTAATTTGACAGCAACATACTCAGTCAGTTCGTAAAAATGATATTTACTTAATATAACTCTTGATGAATTATATTTCTACTGCAGTAAATACAATTTACAAATGCTTCTTTAAAAATTCATTTTTATTACAAATTGTGTCTCTCTGTTCTCTAAAATTAGGATGACATTTTTACATGAGTAAATGCTTATAAATTTCTGATATACACCATAAAAGATTTCAATTTTAAAGATTTTTATGCAATGTTTATTAAAACTTTGTTTAACTAAAATTTAACGATTACATCTTTTATATTTTCTTAAATCAAAATGTTTAAATTTCAAATTGTGGACATAATTTCTATGTATTCTTAGAATTATACTACTTTATCTGAATTTTTATTAGTATTAATTAATGACTTATTTCTTATTTTCTACTTAATTTTTTGATGAGTACAAATATTTAGAATTTTCTACAGGTAAAACGCTGTTTTCTACTATTTCCAACTATAGAGAGAATGTCTACTAGTCCTCAAGGTCAATGGGTTTGGCCAATGTTGACTTACCTCCGTCTTCCTGCTTTAATTAGTGTTCATGCTCTAAGTTATCTGAGTCCACAAATGCAATCTCGAATTCTCGAATGGTATTTTAAAGATCGTAATGTGCCAGAATGTGTAATGAACGCTAGTCTCAACCTTTTCCAACCAGATTGTGCAAAGCTTTGCATGTTTATGGCAAGGGATGAGTTAGAAAATGTTACAACATTAGATGTTGATAACATCAGAGAGAATTTATCTCGTATTACATTCTACTATGGAGCCAATGATAATTGGTGTCCTTATTCTTATTATGAGGATCTAAAAGAGATTTTTCCTGATGGTGACATAAGGTTATGCAAGAACAATTTTGAACATGCATTTGTGCTGGAGAATAGTAAAGAAATGGGAGCTTTAGTTTCTGGTTGGATACTGGAAGAGATTCTTGGTACTTCCAAAGATGTTCATAGGAATTCCCTTTTAGTATAACATTTTAACATAATTATTTAAAGAAAAGATACACTACTTTTAATACAATTAAAACTTTGGATAACAACCAAAATGTCTTTTTAGTATTACATATTGTTATTGTTATGTATGTTTTCATCCTCTCTCTGCATCCAGTTATAAAACCAGTATTTTTTGTCTTTGCATTCAAAGACAATGTTTGACTCATCCACGTTTTGTATTGTGACATTTCTAATGTTAATTTAAAAATACTTTGTTCTTTTTATGTAAATCTTTAAGTGAAACCACAAAATAATAATAAAAAAATCCTTACATACTATTCCTTGCTTTTTTGCTTGTCTTGATGATTTGAAAACCATATATTTGCCAAAAATGTTTGTTTTCTAATTGTGATGAAATTCTATGCAAAAAAAGTTTGGCATAGTTTTGTATTTATAAAATTACATTGTTGGTGAGATTTATCACCAAGCATAAAAATATCAAGCTATTGTGCTTTTAGAATTTTTTCAAGCAGATAGCTATATTGTCTTGAAGCTTTGTGCTTAATCTAAATTTTTAATAGAACAATTTTAGGGCATTTTTCTTGGCTATAATGTAAACAGATTGACTTATTTTAATTTGTAATTGTAAATTCCAATAAAAATAGTTTATGAAATTACATCATATCAGATTCCTTAGCAATTTAAATGTTCTGAAATATTTTATTAAGTTATTAGAAAAATGAGTTTTAAAAATATTATGAATTATATTGAAATTAAAATATAAAAAACCTTGCATATAGCATAATGCCTAGTATATATTATCAGTCTTTATGAAAATTGATTTTTCAAGTAATCATGAGGTAGTTGTGTATATGCTAGATTACATAAATTTCAATTGCAGAAATAGTCAAATATTTTTTAATTGTCATTGTAAATTAATGTAAACAAGAAAATATAATTTTGGTATTTAAGAATAATATTTGTATTAATGCATAATTTCCGTTACTTAGATTTGCAAGTGTCTATTATTTAAATAATTGAGGGAAAAGATTTAATAGATTTATCAATTTTTTAAGTTTTACAAATAGTGAAAGTTCTTAAGAAATCTATTAATTTTTATTTTAATAATATTAAGTAAAAGATTAATTCATACAATATTAAATATTTTAATGAATTAAGAATTACATATTATATTATAAATTTGGTATTTAAAGTAAAGAATAAACATAATTTATTAGCATTTACATTAAAAAATGTTATTGGTTTTCTTAAAATTGAGCTGAACTTTTTACAGTATGTATACTATAAAAAATTCAGTTCAGTTTATATATGTGTTGCGATACTTAAATCCTAAGTATTTTTCCTTATAATTATTTAAAATATTCATTTGATTTATTTTATAGTGGCAAATATTGAATTAGGTAAAAAGGGCATCATATTTTTCTCTTTATGTATTTAGTCTTAGTTATATAATATTATATAATTTAATCTTACTTAACTATCTAATTTGTTCCTGTGAAGTGCATTTCTTTTAATATTTTTCCAAAATTAATTTACTCTTTAGACTTTTTATAGTTAAAAATTTTCTAACCAACATTTTTGAAATTTCTTATTACTAAGTGAAAGTTATTATTTAAAATTGATTAAATTAAATTAAAACTGTGTGAATTTTTTCATATTATTTTTTATATGTAATAAAATATTTTTTCAGTGAAAGATGTAATTTAGTTGTATATTTTATTTGAAAACTACTTTGGATTTTTAATAAAACTATGCAGTATTTCAAATATTGCATTCTCATGTTTGATTTAGATTTGATAGTTTTAAATTAATAAGAATTCTAAACTTATTTATTTTGCAAAGTTCTTAATTTAAAATTTAATAATTACTAATTTTTAGTTAATATCATAATTCTCTTAGGTATAAGATTTGATAAAATTTTAATACTTTGCTACCAATTTAAGAAGAATTTGATTTAATTCCATTTCTCAACTTCATATATGTCTAACATATTTTTTCAAATTTTTACTTATTTTTAAATTAGCTATAATATTGATTTTTAAAAAGAAATACTTGGGGAAAATAAGTATGCAACAATAAACTGATTTTTATTAGTTAATTTTTAACTCCAGGATTTATATATTGCTTAAGGTAAGTGAAATTGTTATAATTCAAGGAATCAAAAAGATTATGAGTCCAAGATGAGTTAAATATATGGAAGAAATCATGCTTTAAATTTCATAAGGTTTTTCATTTTTAGGAATAATTGTTGTTATCTATAAATAATAGAAATTTTATAGCTATTTAATGCTGCATTTGTAGTAATTGCATTAATTGCTTAAATATGTTATAATGAAAATTTTATTAAACATTAATTCTAAAATATAAATGAAATATATGAAGCAAAGGTCACAGACATTTTAAGTTATCCAGTTAAATATTCTCATTTAAATTTCTTTTAAATGTAAACCATTATAAAAAGAAAGCATTAATTTGGTGTTAATATTTATCACTTGACCAACACCAATTTACCTGTTGTTAAAAGTGATTATATAACAAAAATATTAATGATGTTGTATGCATGAAATCAATATTCATTTATATATATATTTTTTGCCAAGTACTTTCACCTTTTTATCATAATATTAATACATATTTAGACAAAATGGTTTTTTAACTCATTTTCTAAAGATTTAAAATACCATCCATAGCTGCTTAATAATTTAATGAGCATTGTAGATTTTTTATTCTGCAAAAACATGTGGCTTATATAATGCTTGTTTTAACTCAAAATATTAATATTTAATAACTTTTTTTAAATGTAGTGTTTTCATATTTTATGACTGTGAAGCACATATGCATACTATAAACCATTATTGTTACATTTGCTTGTGAACAATTGATATTGTAGATTTTAGCACTTGTTGTTGTATAGAAATGTATTTTATTTGCAGGATTAAATTTGTAGAGTTACTATAAGAACTAAATTGTAACTAGCTGTATTGTTATCAAAATTAATAAGCTTGTGAATAGTAATAATCTTTAAAGATATAATGCACAGTTTTCTCATTCTTATGTATAAAATAAATAACGCACATCTTTAAATTTATGTATTATAAAATTTTGTTCCTTTTTTTTTATATACATCTTTTTGAGTTAAGTTTGATTTTGTTATTTTAAATAATGTTAAATGTTATGTTTGTATATTTCTTATTCATATAACTTCTACATTTTTGTTAAATGTTTTATGTTCTGTTGAAGTATTTAAAAAATGTTCTGTCAGTCATATTTATGTTTTATTATTTATTGAAAGTTGTATAGCTGACTTTAAATATAGTTAAATGGCTTGAAATTATTTTGATTTTTTTAATTACTGTTTTAATTAAAGTTTTATATTTTTATTAATTTTATTTTTAAAAAAGGAATTTCTAAAACTTTTATGTAATATTTTGGTTAGGTATTATCATTTTTAGATGTTTATAGCATTGTTTTTATCAATCGCATTGGTGGTAAGAAATTGATAATATTATTAGTCTTTATTTGAAATAAGTAAAAAGTATTATGAAATAATCTTCTATTTCATATGTTAAAGAATATTTTTATCTTGAAGTTCTACAAATGATTAGTTTTTATCATGGGTAAATGTACAATGTCTTCCAATTATAAATTTGTATATTGTGAAATAGATTATCATGAGATTAGAGAAGGATTTATTTCCATTATGATGAATTAAATTGAAAAATATTCAATGTTAATGTCTTTTAAAATGCTTATTAATTTTAATTTTTATTTTTCAAGTTAGATTTCATCATTTTCAAGTTATTTCTAGTGTTGAATGTCAAAAGAATTGTTTATATAAAAAAACATTAATCTTATAATAAATAAGTTTTGTATATTCACATATGTAATATAAATTTTTATTTAATGTTTCATATCTCATTTATTGTATTACGTTTTTTAGGTTGATTTATAATCTCTGTTATTGATGTTTTGATAATATTGTATAATATTTATATGTTATTAATTTATAATATTGTTTGTTAGTTTATATATTTTTTAGAAAATATTAAGATTTTTGTAATAATATAATCATAATCAGAAATATGATAATATTTTAAGCTTTACTTTGAAATATTTTAAAATATTATCACTATCTGTACATGCATTTGTAATAACTGAGACAATCTTATTAGCAATTTAAGAATATGATATTCATTTAGTTTTGATTTTAAATCATTTATATTTGCTTAAATGTTATAAATTAATTCCTAATTGTAAAATATTAACTATGATGGTAAAATGTAAATTATGTTCTAAGTTACTGTTTTTTTTTTTCTTTTGTAATTGTGTGAAATAATTCTTGGCATTTGTTGGTATGAAATTAATTTTAATTTGATTTCTTAACAGGGGTGCCACTGTTTCTTTGGGGCAGATTTCTGTCTTGAAATTTTTTTGAATATGAGATTATAGTTCAAAAATTATGTTTTTATACAAATTTTCAATTAAGTATAAAATTTTCTTTTAAATAATATGAGAAAATAATTTAGTTAAATGTCTCTTCAAGAAAGACCTCTTTAAGACTAGTTTTATCTGAAATTTAAATATTTTTCAGAGCGAGGTTTATCATCATCTTCACACAATTTGGTGATGAGACTTGTAGTAATGTCATCTTTGAAATCTAAGAATTTTTTGTATGCAATAGATCTACTTAATTTTAATAATTATTGAGATAACACAAAGATTGGCTAATAATAAATTATCTTTGTTCACATTAAATGGAAAAATAATGTGCAACATGTATTAATGACTTGATGTGTGGCTAAAAGTAGCTCGGAGGCTTAGTGGTAGTGCTTTATACTACGAAGGCTTAGGTTTAATCTTCAGTCTGAGCAAGATTGATTCAGTCTTTTATCCCTTCAGTGGGTTGATAAACTGAGTACCAAGCATGCTTGGGAACTAAGTTCTAGAGGTTTTGCCTTACTGGGATATATGATTTTGCACCCCACGGCCCTCAGTCAGGAAAACAGATATGGGCATAGTAATTCTTGGTCTACATATGGGTTGCCATGCCACAGATTTAGTTTAGATGGGGCAAAAAACAGGAAAAGATATTGTGAGCAAATCATAAAATGTTTTTTTCATTAAATATTGATTAAAGTACAATTAAAAAGGATGTACCATTTCTTTTTTAATTGTAAGGATTTCACCATATGTAAAATTATAAATAATTTGGTGAAAGTTATTGATGATGAAAATAAATTGCTACTCATAATTTGATTGTTCTAAAAGAGTAAATTTATCAGCTGCAGAAAATATATGTTAAAATGAAAATAATTATACTTAATATTTGTAAAGTAATAAGCTGTTTGTTTAATACTTACCCAACCATATTCGAAAATCATGTAGAAAAAATTTCTGTGAAGAAAATATATATTTTTGATCTTAGATAGATTTTGAAATAGATTAAAAAATGGTTCATAAATTGCATAGTTCTTGCTTTTGAGTTTTTATTGAAACAATTTTGTTATATGATTGTTAAATTACAGACAAGAATTGAATTTCTTTAAAGCAACTTTGGAACTTTATAGCTAACTTAATTTGCTAAACCTGTTGCAAATAGATATTTTACTGAAGCTTCCGTATGTGAAATATTTCATAAATTAAATTATGTATAGATAGTTTACTATATATATTTTTATCACATGAATAAACTAAAAATGAAATTTATTTAAATAATAATTGTAAGAAAATTTCAAGATCTAGATGGTAAAGGAGTTTTTTAATTTGTTTTGGAAAAATACAATTTTGATATCATTTGGTCAATAAAAGAAAATAAGTTTTAAATTTGTACATATATTGTATTTCATCATATCATAATAAATTAGTAAAATTTCTTCAGAGGAAAATCTTTTTTTTTTTTTTTTTTTTTTTTTTTTTGTAGAATATGCTGGGTTATAGGATCTTGTTAAGCTTTATTTTTTAAATTTCTTTATAAAATCTTAAACACGATAGAGGAATTTTTACTACTATGAAATTGTTTGTTTAGTTAATAGAATGTCTCTTTTACACTAACTAAGCAGTATGGGTGTAAATTTATGTATGTTGTTATTTATGACACTTGAACAATCTAGCTCACAGCTATGCGAAATTAAGCCCGAAGGGTTAGTCTTTAGTTAAATCTGTGCACCACGAAGATGTAAGAAAATTACTATTTTGATCATGTCTTTGCTCTAAGATTTTTCTAATAGATGAGCTTACCAGATGTTCAATTTGACTCCTTCAATTTTGACATTGATTTTGAATAATTCAAGATTGGTTGCAAAATGCAAATTATTAACTCTTGATAAAAGTTATGACTGCATTTTTAAGAACATTAAAGGTTTTTAAAAATGTTGATTTCTTCTTTCAAGATTATGGTTGTTATTTTGCCAATGACAACAATATTAAATGTGGAAAGTTATGATGGAATGTGTTAGCACAATCAACAGTGTTATTTGATGTTAATACTTGAAAAGCATGAACATTAAAGTTAATTCAAAATTATCAATTTCTCTAGAAGTGAAAACTTAATCAGAATTTTACTGTGCCTAAAGAAAATGTAATCGTTTTTTTTTTTGGGGGGGGGCAAATGATTCTTCCTCATCTAATTCCAGACAGGAACTTAAATTATCTGTGAACAATAATTTATCTATTTAGGATACTAATTTATCTCAACGAAAAACCACAATATTTTTTAAAAACATAATTTTATATCTTGGCAATTTTTCAAAGTGACATCCCTGTGTTAAGTATGATATTTGTTAGTAAAAAATAATTTAACCATTCATAACTTAATGAATTTTAAAAAGCCAAATATTGAATGTGATAATTTTATGTTTTCTAAAAGTGAGAATACTGATTTTTAAATTGAATGTTAACTTAAATATTTATATTATTTTTACTGTTGTTTTTGTTATACATATATATTTAAATTGCATTATTTATTTGTTGATTTTGCGTTTCTGTTTTAAATTAAAGGAAAAAATTTAAAATCATGCACAGTTCAGTATGACTTAAAGTAAATGTGGTACTTTTTTTAATATAACATTTTCTACTGTTATGAGAACATTTATATAAATTATGTGAATATTATTAATCTTAATTAATATCATTATCTTTATGAAATCAAATACTAAGCTGTTTCTGAAATAACTGTTTTAAAGTGTTTAGTAATTAAATTAAAATGCTTTCTTATCTTATTTTCTTCAAAACCATACTAAATAGTCAATATTGTTCTTTACACAATTATAATTCCATATTCTTTCAATACTTTGTGTTTGAAAAAACAAATGTTAAAATTAAAGTATCCAGAGATAATTAGAATAAATTGTAAATCCACCTTATGCATTGTCCATTATAAACTGTTGAGAAAAAATACAATTTTCTTCAAAAAAAAAAAAAAAAAAAAAAAAAAAACTAAATATTCTGATATTAAACAAATATTTCTTATATCACATTATCAAATTTGTGGACATTACATTTCTTTTAAGCGTTGTTTTATTATTTGTTTTACTTTCCTGTTTATTAAATTGTTCTCTGTTCCCTTGTGTTAAATAACATATACATTTTAAGTTATTACAAAATACATTCTGAAATGGCAAAAGTAGTTTCCCGCATATTTTTATTTATTGCGGAAATGATTCAAGAATACTAGTCTGTGTCAGGCACATTTTAATGATAATTTAAAATATATAATTCCAGGCTTTCTACTTCATTGATTATTTATAGATTGTTATCAAAAAATATTTCCTTGATAGTTTGAGAGTACCTTGCAAATGACCTAGAAGCTCCAAAATGATTTTTTATGATAGTGGACATGTATGTCCACATGTTGAAAGGACAATGAATTAAAACTGCCTAAGTTTTCTTAATTTTTTTCAGCTTACAAATATAAATATTTATATAATTATTCATTTTTAGTAACTTAATTTGAAGTAAATATTTTCAATACCCAGTAATTTCTATTTTATTCAGTAAATAATAAACCATGAGTTAAAAATAAATGTAATGTAAGTAATTGAAAATATGAAACTTTATCATTAAGTATTCTTAATACTAGTCTATAATATTGAATAATATCTAAACTTTTAATATTAATTTAATAAATTAAATTGCTTTAAAGACAATTAAAACATTAAAGCAATTTATATATGAAATTTATTTATAATATAAGCATAGTTTTTAATTTAATTAAATTTTATGAATAAAATTTTATCTCCCTTCAACCCCATTCTACTTCATAGTATTTTTCAAGAAACTTTAAATCATTTATTTTAGTTTCAAAATTACTATTTTGAAGAATTATAGTATTAAATCAAAAGGTATTTTATTTAAAAAAATTAAATGCAGAATACAAATAAATAAAAGCTCTAGAATAAGTCTTTAATCAGATTTAAAAAGATAAAATTGAAAGAATCAAAACATAATATTGTTCTTCATAAAAATTGTCACCCATGTCTGTATTCAGCCACTCATAGCACACTATATCTCAAACTTTTGTTTAATCTCTTAGTAAAGCACATAATAAGCAAACAAACATCTGAAACTCTTGAAGAACTAACATTATGAAAGCTTAAATAGATGTTTTTTAACTAGCGATTTCTCATTGATAATTAAGCATGTTACATAAATTTTTATTTTACTCTTATATTCAGTTCACTTTTTTATAGTACAACTTATGTATATATAAGTATTTTAACTTATGTATATATACGTTTAAATGTTCCTTTGTATGCTTAATTTTTTTTTAATTGGCCAGAAATATTTACCTCAAATGTAATAGCTTTTTTTAAAATCATTTTAAAAAAGTAGTTTGCTTTGTTAAATAAATTTTATATAATAGTTTACCTACAATTTAAATATCTATTATATTAATGTAAATGTGCTTTTATATAACTTAATTTTCAAAGCAGAAATGCATAGATATTGTAACCATTTATTTAAAAAAATGCAAAATGTTCTTGATATTTTAGTAAATGTTACTTTTAACTCACTATTTTGTTTCTATTTGTATGTAATAGTAAGTGTTATTTCCATAGTTGAAAGTCTGATTTTGAAATACTTATGACTATATTATTGTGATTTATTTTTATTCAATGTATTATTTCTATTAATGTATAAGTTCAATGTTTGACAAGTGAATTAATAATGTTATGACAGTATAAGCATTTACCTCTTTAGAAAATTATTTCCTTATTTGATCTTAGAGAATTTTTTATTGTCAACTATTTAAAGGGGCTTAATTTTTCTATTGTCATTTGTATATAAGCTTTGAAATCAAATTTTTGCTAACACAATTTATTGCTTTGTGATATTTACAAACTTTTTATGTATCAATAAATATATGCTGAATGTTGTTTAATATATGCAATAAATGTAAGTGTCTGAAATTATTTTGGCAATCTTAGTTTATTATGTTCAAATAAATACACATGAATTTTAATTAATGAAGTATGATATATCAAGAGAATATAATTGAATTACATAAATATAATTTAACCATTTTTCTGATGTCATTTTTCATTACAATTTTAAAAAGTAATTATTAATTTAAATTTCATTAATATTTTGAATATAAAAATATTTTTCGAAACATACAATGCATTTTATTTATTAAACTTGTAAATTATTTTGAAATATATTATAATTTATTGAAATAAATCTGCTTTTAAAAGGAAGAAATAAAATCTGTTATACATAAAATTCAATGCAAATAAAACAATTTTAAAAATTATTATTGTGATATTATTAGCACATTTGTATTATTGGTAATAGTATATTTTTTCTGTAGTTTTCCTTAATTTTATAATTATTTATAAAGTGCAATACTTTTGACTATATATTTTAGAATCATTTTTCTATTATTTTTTAATGTTTCAAAAAGTGATAATAAACATCCTAAATATTAGTATTTTGCAATATGAAAAATATTGAATGGCATTTTTTTAGTTAAATATAAAGAAATAGAACAGGCCTTTATAAAATTGATTTAAAGTGAGTTTAAATGCTAGCAGTTTTTGTTGAAGTAACTATAATTATAAAAACAATTTATCCACTGTTTATAAAGATATATGTAGAATCTGATTTATTGCATCAAATGTCATCCTTCCAATCACAAACTTAGCAATAATTTATTGGCCATATAATTAATATTTTATTGTGTTGGGGGAATACTCAGCAAAGAAAGAAAACTGAAACGTTTAAAAAATAAGGCATATATGCAGGAAAGTCTAAGCTTAAAAAGGTTCTAAATAGTTTTACAAAAACTTATTAAATGTGGTTTCCACAGTCTATTAAAGGAAATTAGATAACACACTTGTATTTTCAGTTATTGCATTTAGTATATTAGAAAGAAATTGGTGCAACACATTTTTCAATTCTGCCACTTTATTGTCATGTTTTTGAAGGAAGTTAATTTTTACTTTAATATAAATCATAAATTTTATATTAAGTAAAAATTACTGTTATTTCAATGCAACTGAATGTTTTTTAGAAAAAAAATTACCTTTATAATTTTATCAAATTTGGTAGTATTTGGTCTATTAGATCCATGTGTTAAAGAACGAACTTATCCCTATGTTATTTAGATTTGTATACACTAATCTTAAAAATAAATTTATATTGTAAAATTCAGTTTCCAGTTTTTTAAAATTGTTGTCATTTTATTTTTTATATATTTGCAGTATATAAATTAGAATTATTTTAGAAAGTATTATATGTATCTATATTTTTAATGTTTATAACTATTGAAAAATAGAAAAATTTACAGGATTTAATTATTAATATGTCTTATTGAGTGATAATGAAAATTTAAACACCATCAGATGTATTTGCTCAAACCAGACTAGTTAATACTATTTAGTCTCTGAAAAAAGTGACAGGTTTGACACTTAACACTTGAAAAGAATCCAAGACACCTATAGAGCATTAATAAAGCTATTAAATATTATCAGAATACATGCATTTCTATTTATAAAATAACTGGTAGCTATAATTTAATGTTTATGTCACTTTTATTCAGATATTTCCTTATTTTGATAACTACCTATATGTGTATATATATATATATATATATATATATATATATATATATATATATATATATATATATATAGTAAGTTGATTCTCCACAAACATTATAGAAGAGGGAAGCTCTTGAAATGTTTGCCAATTTGCTAGAGATTTTAGATTAAAATCATTATAAATAATACTTATAAATATATATATATACTTATAAATACATATACTTATAAAAATAATTAAGATAGTGACAAGATAGTGTAGAAAATTTACAAAAATGTCAATTGTCACTGTTAATTAAATGATTTTCTTATTTAATTTAAATTTTAATGACGATTTCATTTTCTGGTAATTTATAATTTTTAAATTTATTTATGTAACAATTTAAATAACATTGCTTTATTCAAAACATAAAATACAAAATAATTTTAACTTTAAGTGAAAATTTACAAGATAAACATACAAAGTTTTATATCAAAAGCTTAATAAGTGAACAATTCATTATAAAATTATTCACATCTATAAAAGACGAAAATATTTAATCAATGAAATAATGGGTAATCTGAAGTGAAGAATATTACATTTATTATATTATGAAATAAAAAAATTTAATATATATGTATAAAATAAAAGTACACACAAAATTTTAGTCAAAACAATATATCAAAATTTTTATTTTACAGTTATATAGAACATTTAAGATTTCTTTTTTCCAGATTTAGGTGTCCAAGCTCTAATTAAATTCATAGCAAACATTATAGATAAAGAATGAATAAGGAATGTTACAGAAATAAATACAGATAATATCAAAACAACGGGAACGCCATAAAAAGTTTCAACATTTATACTACCTTTTTCATTTAATAAAAAGGTTTTGAAATCAGTTGAATGATAAATGATTCCAATGACAAGCGGTAAAATTCCACAAATGAAGTTGCCTAGGGCATAAACTTTCATTGCTGTAGCATTATTTTTTTGTATAGCAAAATAAGCAGGGAATATAAAGAGTATGCTGCTGAGCCAAATAAGTTCCCATAAAACTGGCTTGGGCAGGGTTACATTCACATATTTTTTCAAAGGAATGTCAAAGTATTGAAGAATCTCTGATGATAGCTTTAACAAGATGAACAATAATGCTAAAAGATGAAATCCTATAGCAATCTTCAATTTCTTCTTATTGCTAGAACTGTAAAAAAATGGAAAAATGAGCTTTGGATATTTAATATAAATGCAAAGTATTTAAAAATTCTTATATTATGAATTATACACAAAAATTAAGTTAATAAAATGAGGCATTTAGTAAATAATATCTGAAGATTGACTGCACATTTCATATATATTTATGGTTGAATTAATTATGAAATAAAAATTTTAGCATTGATGTCCCTTAAGTTCTAAAAATTCTTGTTTAGTGAATTAAATGATATCTGTGGGAGAAGAAAAAAATTAGCTTTAATACTGGATGTTCAATAAACGTATAAAAAAATATGGTAAAAATTAGTATGGATAAATTGGTTTGATGGAAGTAACATTTGATATTTTTTAATAGAAAATATAATAAACAGTAATGTGAGAAAATTATAGAGGATGAATAATTAAGAACTTGCTTTTAAATTTTCCTAACATTTAATTTGCTTTATAGTTAGAAATGGATATTGATAAATTAAGTATTTTTATTTTTGATGAGAAAATTTTGAGTCATCCTTTGAAATATTATCAAGGTTTCAGATACACAAGAAAGATTCAGGTTTATAATTATTGTTACTAGATTAATTTTTTTGGTTTGAATTATTTCATAGACACTCCATACTGGATAACCCAATAGTTATGAAGTTGTGATTAGCCTTGGCATTTTGCTTTCTAGGACAGTTTAATAGATAATAGGTTGCACTAAGAAATTTCTCAAGCTTCTATCTTGGCAGATGTGCATGTAGAAAATAGAAAGGCAGCATCTAACTCAACTTCACTGAGACCTAGACATAGAACTGCTTTCTTTGAAGCAAGTTCTCAGTTTGATTCCAGTCATTGTTAAAAAATAAAAACATCCATTTGTATTTAGAAGGTTTTGAGGCTTCATCTTGTAATATGTGAATGTAATCTATTAATTATAAAAATTGTGTATTGTTAAAAATATGGATAATTCAAAGAACTTGGCATTTTTTCAACTGTTAAAACGTTATACAACATCATTACATACATCAGTTGTCAACAGTAGCTGAATAAGATCTATTTTGAAGATTGCAGTCTCTCTCATATCACTAAACTATATTAACACCTTATTAAGTTACTTAAAAAATAATTTATATATTCATATATGATATCTGAAGTTTTTTATTTTGGCATTGCAAATGAGCCCTAAGGATAATAGCTAATATACCAAATTATTATACAAAAATGTTATATAAAAGATATTTATATCAGAAAATTTTATAATGTATTAAAATCATAATATTATATTTTGCAATTACTGTATTAACTCCCACAAAAATTCATAAGCTAAGCAAGAGAAACTTGTAAATTAGTCCCTATTAAAATTGATGAAAACTCAGTTTTCCTTATGCAGAAATGATATTTCTTTTGCATTGCATAGAACAATACCCTTAACTGACATCTGGATAAGGAATTACTCAATGTTTTAACACTAAAGAAATCCTATATTTGCAATAAGTTATTTCGGTATGACTGGAACTTGATTAGTTATTGAAGATATTTTTGGTAGCATTTGAATTTTTAAATGCACCTGTTATCAAAGTAATGCCAAGATTATCACTAAATTATAAATATTTATGATAAGTTTGTGTAACATTTGACAATTTTTTTTATAAATTAAAATTGCTGATACCTTTTTAATGAATAACATGTTTATTTACAAATCATAAAATTCAATAAATAGCTTGGAAAAAAAGTATGTTTAATACAATCCCCATTTTTTTATCTTTCAAAGTAACAAAGTTTTTGTTGCAGCAATAATTCATAGAAGTCCAGCCTTATGGTAAATGTGATACTTACTGGTGTCAGAATAATTTTGACTGGAAGCATATTTTTAGCTAATCAAAGTTGTACAGATTATAAGGCGATTTTAATTGTTAAAATGCATACATATACTCAGTTTTCTTCTATTACCTCACAAATGAAATTCTATAGAATTTTTCTGCTAGGTTTAAAAAATGCACCATCCTTTGATTCTGTCAAATTTGATCAGTTGAAAGCTGCCTGCTTTCAACAGATAGAACCTACGAATTCCTGATTTGAGATTTCTTTGTCCCTTTATCTACTACCTCAGTGCAAAAAAATTCTGGACCCATGTTTTTGTATATATATACTGATATAATTTGTGTAAAATTCAGTTGACCGAGAATATTATCTTAAATATTGCAGAAGTTATAATGTATCATTCCGTATTATTCCTCAATGAACATTTAATGAAAACAAAAATAAAAAACAGAAAATGATTAAAAATATATTTAAATGAAAAGTCTAAAAATAAAATAGTTATTTATATAAAAAAACTAAAGCTAATTAGATTATATTCTGCTTGTTGTTAAAACCTTGCTTTAATAATAAAATTGATGGAATCAAAACAGTAACATTGAAACCCTCCAATAATGTTTGTCTGAATTTAAATGAAGTTTCATATCCTGCTTGTTGAAATATTTTTTAATGCTTAATCCCAATTTATTCTATGGTAGGTAGATTTCAAATTACAGTTTGGTGGTGTAAAAGCAGAGAAATAACCGAGAATCAAATAGTAGTTAAAAAAACAGTTAAAGCAACAACTATATATTTGTTAGCAAAAATAGTGTTATTTGGCAGCATTTTGTTTTCCTAGTTGACGAAAAATTTAAAAACTCTATCTTGTAGAGTAGGAAGTTGTTGTTGCACCAACATACTTCCCTGTACATAGCCCAGAGTTGGACTGAATCATTTAGATAGAAGCAGCCATATGGATTCTTTGATATTTTGAAGCAGGGACCAAGCAGAAGACCCCCAATACTTAGCCTGACAGCCCAGAGGTATCATTTCACTTGGAGGACATTGCAACCATGCTTAGTTTTAATGTGCCCCAGCCATTTTTAACAAATGCTTAAGATCTTTGGTTAAGCCAGGATTCAAACTCCCTACCTCTCGACTATTAATACGACATTCTAACCAACCAGGCCATCACAGACCTGTATAGTAAGAGGTAAAAATATTTACTTCATTTAGATTTTTAGGGAACAAAATTTGCAAAACAATAAAGTTAAAGTATATTAAGTTTAAGTTACATGCACTAAAATAAATTTAAGAACTTGTTTAAATCTCAAAGTTGTTTATATGTTTTAAAATGTAATGTTAAGCAAACATTTAATTTGAAAAATTTTATAATTACATTGAAATAACAAAAAAGATTATAATTTTTATTAATTGTAAAATCTAAAATGCATTTTTTTTATTTTGGTCACAAACTATTTTTTTTAAAAACAAAACAGTCAATTTTCACAAATTTATCAAATAAATATAAAAGTGATATTCAAAATCTAAATAAAAAATTAATCAAAAAATTTACCTTTATATTTTTTTTGGCAAGCTTCTAATTAATTAAAAATTTACAAAATTTTAAAAATAAGATTTTAAAACATGATACAGTATAATAAAAGATAAGAGATAATCAATTCGATTATATATCAATACGAAACTTATATTTCAAATGAAAATTATTATTTAACTAAATAAGATACACACATATATACATAAAAATTGTGTAAATTACAAAATTTATAAGAATAAAATTTTAATTTGATGGATAAATGTTTAGAAACTAAATGGATCAAATCAATTAGTAAAAAATTTTAATTTAAAAGCAGTAACCGTTAAACACACATATCTGTAAATTTAATAAGCCTTGACTGAATTATAATTAAATAAATGCAAACCTAATCTGATAATGAGATGCAACTTTTTCTCGATGACCATAATCACCTCCATCACTTCCCTTTGCACGTGGACCACCTTTAGAAGCCATTCCTTATCAATATATGTGCGCTCAAAATATCCTTAAATCCTATTCTACAGTAATAAAATGAAACGTTGTCAATGATTATAAAATCCCGCTAATCAAATAATCAAAATGAAACACCGTGGCGGAAAACGCGTCGTCTGGTCATGAACTTACTTGAGTTGTATTGTTTACTTTCCATTTTAATCTTGTATTTAATATTTAACGAAATAAATAATTAACGAACAAATTGAAATGTAATAACTAATAAAAGATCTGATGGTGGAATACATATTTTGAATTGCCTTTAAAAAGTATAATCTACATGGCGAAACCCTTGTACTATTATTTTTTTATTAATATAATTTGCAGAAAAGGAAGCTCTCACAGTTAATTTCGCTGAAGTGTTTCAAGTATATGGCAACAAAAGTTTGTTTTTATTTAGAAACCGTGAGAGGTGTTCGTCTGCCAAATAATGAAGGATACCAAAAGTATCAGTGTAAAGCAATTTAACTTGATATTAATTTATTACAACTTTAAATATATATAAAAATTATATCTCCTGGAAATGGATAGCAAACCTTTGATTACGTGTAAGTTTTTCCATTATTTGTAAAGGCGTTTGTTTGAAATAGTGGTTGGTAATTTCCCTATTTGTTTTCCTTCTTTCAATTAGTCACTGGAATATTATTAAAAATATTTGTTTATCAAACGAATTGTTGCTCTTAACTTTTATAAAATATGTAATTAATAATGTCGATTAAATATGTTGCCTTTCAATTTTATGCTGATTTGGAAATTGTTTTAAATTTATGGATTTTAAAACATTTACACTACATATTGAACCATCTCTTGAAACAGATGATATCAAATACATTCAGGCTAACTTTTTTACGTTGAATAATCTTGCATTGTTATTTGATTGCATCTGAAAATGTAAATTTAATCAAAATGAGTACGGTTTTATTGTGTGAATTGAACAAATGTTAATAGATGAAAATTCTGATAATGATGAATTAACAGAATTTAAAATCCTTTAGTTAATGATGAATTCATCAATAAAACTGTTTTTTGACCATGAATTTGCGATCAATTAAATAAATCCCAAAACAATCTACAGCTGTATAGATCATATTTACATTTTATAATTATATAAATAACTGCCTTGTGACTAAGACCTCAAAAATCTTTGTATTTGAAATTATATGCATATGCCAAAGATGTTTCTGAAAAATAAAAAATAACTGCATTGTACTTTCATTATTTATCTTATAAACAAGAAAACTAATGTAAAAACGAAAAACTAATTTAAGAAAATTCTATCTTTAAAATTGGTTTATATTTAATGAAATAAAAGTATTGAGATTTTAGCATTTTTTAGTTGTAAAGTATTCAAAGTAAATTATAGTTTGTTAACATATGATTTTGCTTTCATTTATTTTATCAAAAAATCATACATACTTTTATTGAAGTTTGGTTTTAAACTTTAATCAAAGATGATGTTAAGTTTTCACTATATTAAGAATTATGAAGACATGACTTAAGATATTTAGAAGTTAAATGTTAAAATTAAAGTTCTTAAATTAATAATGTCAAATAAATTAATTTACCTATTTCAGAGTGTTTTTATCTCATCATAAATTCATTGAGAAGTACTTTACTGAATGAAACAAATTTCACTTTCAGTGTTCTTTTCAAATTATCAAAGGAGTTGGAAAACAAAAAAATCTGGTAAAATTCTATGATTCAGTTTGGGTTTTGTGCAATTTCCATTTTTGTACTAAGAACTCTTAGTTTTCCAGCCAACCTAAATTGCGTGGTCTTGTATATCCCTGACTTCCAAAATTGGGATCTTTCTCAATGTCCAACTTAGAATATCACTTACTTGGTCTTTCTCCTCCATTGAATATTATTTGCTTGCACAATCTCCGACTTTGAGTATCATTTGTTTACTCAATTTTCAACCTTAAACATTTTTTGATTTTAAATATTGAAAAAAAAAATCAAATATTTTTTGATATTTAGTTATCTAAGAAATGCTATTTTAATTAAATATTTAATATAATTTACAATTTGCCTTTCAGCATCTTTGCAACTATTTGAATATAAAAGCTTTTTAAACATTGAACTTATATTTTTTTCATTAAAAAATACATTTTAAAGTTAATACTATGTATCAGATATTATCATATTACTATTCATTTATTATAGTAAGCCCTAACATGTAGTTAAATTAGATTAGCCAATCCTATTAGCTTTATGGAAAAAATAAGGATATTTACTACTAATAATAAAAAATAATTACTTTTGCTGTTTATTTAGCTTAATTTAAATGTGCTATGAAATAAGGTCTCATAGGTAGATCAGTCTTATGAGTGGTGAGAAAGCAATGTTATTGGATATGGGGAACTCTTGAAAATTCCTTTTAGTTATTATTAATTAAAATTGTAACTTTTTTCTCTTATTGTTCAATTGTATTTCTGATTGCCAGTTTATTATGAGAAGCTCAAGCTCTAAATTTTCAAAATTAAAAAAAAATATGAAAATTATTATTTAAAAAAAAATATATATATATATATATATATGTGTGTGTGTGTGAATAAACAGGAAGTAAAAGGGATCTGTTACCATTCAAACTTTTTCAAATAACAAAATGTTTCACATAGTTCACAATTTTAAAAATGAGAAAGAATCATGAATCTATCATTGGAAGCCAAAAAAGTTCTGGAATAGGTTGCATTACTACATACTCAACTTTACAGTGAGCTTAGATCAGCATTAATTATGATTTAGAGTAGTTACAAACACTGCCATCAAATTTTGAAATGAAACAAGCTATATTTTAAGTTATCTAGAAACTAACATCCTGATATAAATTTCATTCCATTCCAATGTGTGCAGATTGTCTAAATTCATCACTATATGTGTTCTTATTTCACAATAAAATTTTTATCACATAAAAGTTGCTTCATAAAGCTGTGAATGTTTGTGATTTTTCTAATTTTTACTTTTTTTATTTTTAATCAAATATATATTATTAGACCAAGTATTACTTTTAATAAAATCCTATTCATTAGTTCAGATTTGGTACACTTAATTTTTTTCAGTCTTAGCATCCTAAAATTACGGAAATGTGATTTCAAGTAAATATGGATATCATGCATTCATACTCTTTCATTCATAGATATTTCCTTCCTGCCATTTAGATAATGTGAAAATATTAATTTTTACACTGAACTTCATTAAAAAGTGCTGAAATATTTTATTTGAAAATATATATCATCAAAAAAGGAAATATGAAGTACATTATAATTTATTAACACCATTCCTTTTAGTTAAATCAGATGATTAACATAATTTTTATAATAATTCATTTTTTAACTAACCAACCAACTTCTACAAAAATATTTCATGTTGTGCTGTTTAGCAAGAGTCAGATACAGTGCAACAAATCAATAACTTAAGTAACTAGTCTGTAATGACTGTAATAGCTTTATAATATGTTTTGATATAATTTAAATAATAAATATCTAATCAGAACATTTTTATTACTATATAATACAGGAGAAAAAATCATCATCTCTTATTTACTTATGTTATTTAAAAAATAACTATACCAAATTTCTTTTAATTTATTAAAAATAAAATAAAAATTATTATAAATTTAATTTATCTCAATTTCTAATTTCAATCTCTTAATTAATCTATTTAAAAAAAGTTTTGACTGATAATTCATTTTACTAAAAAGAATCAGAACTGTGGAAATGAAATGCTTCACTAATTATTTATAACATATAATTTGCAAGTGTTATATATTGCTCTTAAAAGTGCAATCAAATGCCATGCAAGTCAAAAATTGTCTTATGAAAACCTTTAATGAACCACATGTAGTGGCTACTCCAATAGATATGGTTTCTTCTCATTCTTTTCTAATATGTCTGAAAGAGATGAATGCATTTAAAATATTTTTCAATTAGAATGTAGATATTGTGCAAATATTTATGTTAAGAAAGTTTTTTACTTTAGTTAATGCTAGAGAGAACTTGTAAAATTTTGATAAACTTTTCTTTTCTTTTGTTGGATATTACCAGGTAAATGAGAAAGTTCTTTTTGCTTTTAATTATCCAAAAGAACATTAAATCATGTTCTTTCCCTATTGTTAGCAAGTGTTCATTGTAAAAAGTATAGCCTATTATTAGTTCTCAAAATAATAACCATTAGCATTCAGATCCTTCTGCTAACGTATTTCCAGTTGTGTCATCCCCTTAAAACTGAAAAATTAGTGAAGGATTTTCTCTGAAGATGATTATCCAGGGAATGGTAGAGGTGGAAATCTAATGATGCAAGGTCAAGTGAATGAGGAAGATGGCACAAAATCTGCCAACCAAGTCACTGTATGTTATTCCTGTGCACTTGAGCAACATGTGGGCTTGCGTTATCAGTCAAGAATGATACACTCTTGCAATAAACCAGTGCTGGCTCCTTCGATTGCACATGTTCCAATTGCTGCGAGTATATGTCTGCAGTGACCATTTGGTCCTTTGGTAGCAGCTCATAGTGAACCACTTGATGACTATTCCACCAGACACCAGCTTCATCACAGGAGGATAAATACTGCAACCTGAATTTGTGAATCCAATGCCTTTGTGTAGTTATTTATCAAATATATGTTATTTTAGTCATAAGTATTTTTAATGACTTCATTAAATTGCTTAATGTGTTTTCATTTTTAGGTGCTGGAGATGAAAAACTCTTTGCAACACTGAAGAAAAGCTTAGTAGAAAATTTACCTAAAGAATCTGTAGAATGGAAAAGGTTGTTGCCTTTAAAAATGTTTGCAAACAAAATAAAATTTGAAAAATTATGTAGATTAAATTTTGAGTATCATTTATAATTAATATTTGAAAAAGACACAAGAAAAACATAAACTGGGTTAAAAAATATAAAGTTACTTTAAGAGAAAAAATGACAAAAATTAATGTTTTTGGAAAACAATATAACATATAGTTTTGGTACAATTTTCTGAAAATATGTCGTAAATTTTATGTGAACTTGTTCAAAAAGATTAAGAAAAAAAGCAATTTATTATATAATAATTATTATTAAACAGATTACAGGACAGTCAAGTATGGGCATAAATAAAGGATTATGATAAATAGCAATGACTTGTATTGGATTAAAGAATAAAAATCATATAAAAGTTAAATATTTCATTAGATATTTTTAGAACAATAGAAAGTATCTGAAGATATTTTAGGGCAGCAGTTTAGTTACATGGAAATGACAAAAAATAAATTTTATTTGGAAATGATTGGATGATATTTAATATGATGTGTGATTGCATTGAATAGTTGAAATATTAACAATACCCCTGTTTTTCATACTTGTAATTCTATTCATAAGACCTTGGAAAATATTTCATTCTTTTAGGAATATAATCTTCATTTCTCAGAGTAAAAGAAGCTTAAAGTGTGTATATATATTGATCAAATATGCTTGGAATACACTTGAATAGTCTCATAGACATCATTCAAGTGTATTTCAAGCATATTTGATCAGGTTAAGATCAGCAGAACATGCTGACTAATCTATAGTAATTGTACAAACTTCAAACATGTTCTCCACAATATACATTTTGAATCATTGTCCCTCAATTGTTAGTGATTTCATTCTTTTGATAAAAGGTGAGTGGCATTATCACTTATTAAAAGAGTGAAAATATCAATAGTAAGATGAGGTACAATGAGAGATTTTATCTACAAATGTTGGTCCTTCAAACTGCTATTTTGATTTATAGATAATTTAATCTGTCCATAAATTTTATTCTATTGCTCATATTTTTCATTTATCTCATCTGTAATATTTTTTTTTCTTTAAATGAATGTGATGTTATTTCAAAAGTCTTTGTTTCCATAGTAAAATATGACTTGTAACACACTCCAAACTGGAGTAAAATACTTTATACAGTAAAAGTTCAAACTCCATTCCACTTTGCATTTAATATGGATATCCTATTACCCCTTTTTACTGGCTCACACATTACCTTGAAGTCAATAGACTACACTCCATAGGCTTTCATTCATAGAGGCAATGCTTGTTATCTGTTTTGAATTCCTTGCTCTAAACCAGTGTTTCTCAACCTTTTTTTTTGTCATGTCCCACTTAAGCCTTTCTAAAATTCTTATACTCCCTATGTAATATATACATGATTTTCAATTTTAAAAAATTGAATTGTCTCTTAAGGAACTGAAAAGATAGGTTTTAGGAAGTAATCACTAGGAAATTATTAACGAAACACAATAAGTAGATTTTCAAAACACATGTAATAAAAAACTAAAATTCAAATTTGAAATAATTTTAATAAAGATTTTAATTTAGTAAGATCCTTGTGCTTGATGTTTGCTTGCACAGCAATTTTATGTTAGGTTCCAATTTGATTAGTTTCTGTCCCCATTGTGTTATATCCAGATGTTTTTAATTTTTTTTAGTAAATCACTTATAGCTTTTTTATTAGTAAATCCCTTGTAGCACTAAATCCACATTCAGCTAAGTATAAAGATGGAAATGGTAACAATAGTTTTCTTGTACATTTGGTTGAATTTAGGTATTTGATTTCTGTTTCTTCACAAAGCCATACCATCATTCCTTTTATTTTATGTAAAGTTTTAACTGAATCATCATTTTGCATTTCTGTGAATTCTTGATACTGTGTATTTGATATATCAGACAAATCTACTAACATTGGCTGCATCAGCCATGCTGGAAAATTAATTTGTTTTAAATCAGAAAATGTTTCTTTTAAATCAGTTAATAGAATTTTCAGATGATTGACAACAACAAGTAAAACAATATCATTTATTTTATATATTTCGAGCCAATGAAACTGTTCAAAGTTTGTGTTAATTTATTTCTGACATAACTCAATATGTGTAATGAAACCAAATATCTTCGCTTTTACAACAACAATTTTATTTATTCCTTGAAGTTACTTATTTAATATAGTTAGTTTTTCAAAGATATAGGTTAAATAATTCGCAAATGCTTTACCATCGACTGTTAACAAATAATTCATTTCAAGTTTGTTGCTTAAAAAATCACTAAGAGTACCAAACAGTTCCATAAATCTTTTCAAACATTTCTCTTTAGGAAGCCATTTTACTTCAGTGTGAAGTAAATGTCTCACATGATCTGCATTTTGTTCTTCACAAAATAGCTTGAAGAGACACTCACATTTGGCATTAGCGTTAATAGCATAGGCACACTTTATTTTACTGAATGTAGTACTTCATTTTGTACATCTTTGCCATTTTTTCAAGAACCATTTTAAGAAATGCAGATATGATGGTATTTTTAAATTCGCTCCTAAAGTATGATTTTCTCCAGATTTAGGGATGAATAAAGCAGTTTTGAAAACTAGCCTCAAGAATGCGATTATGAGTTGAAGTATGAGCAGTATAGAGAGACTTTACTGTCCTCTTTTCAAAATTTTTCTTTAAAGTTTGAAAGTAATTCAAATCTGAATTAATATGAGCATTATGTTTTGCCTTCAAATGCGCCTCAAGATGACCTCATTTCATTGTTTTGTTGGTCAAACATTGTTGGCATAAAAAACCAAAAGGAAACCACTCATCATGGACAGCAGGTATAAACCCAAATTTTAAATAGTCCTTTGAATATTGACAAATTTTTTCCTTGCTTGCAATTAAAAACTAAAACTAAAGTATGTCTTAAAATTAATTTAATGTGACACAGAGTAAATATATACTAAAAATGCATATTTATTTAAATACATATAACACATTTCCACATTGTCTCCACAAAATAACATTTTTTCCATTTGACCAACTTTTCAGGAAAATTATACTCTGTGTTGGCCTTGATATTAAAATAAATAAAAATAAAATACATACCAATTATATCTATACAATATGTATACATATGTATTTTTTTAATCAATGAGACTTTTACAACAGTTTTTACGGACGCCTTTTTCTAATTAACACCAGCTTAATTCTGCGAAACACAATAGTAGTTTCGACAGGCCATTCTGATGGGAATATCCGCGTTGTTTAGCGAGATTTTAAAGCGTCCGGGAATCAAATTGCCCTCATGTGAGGTGTGGGACTCACATTGGAAAACACTGCTGTAAACCCTTCATCCTTCTGTCAAAAGAAATTGTCCTTACTGTTAACTAACTTTGCATAATTTGTGTCAATAAGCTATTGACTAGATTATATTAGTCATCTGTTGCAATAACAAGAAAGGCAACTTTTTTTTTGTTCATTATCAGTATTTCCTGTATCCACAAAATTCTAGGATTTAACTTTTCAGCCATAATGTTACACTTTTGTGTAATTTCAATTAGCTACTTTATTTCACTACACTTTTTTCTGTGTTGGCCTTGATACAAGTCTTGTGAGAGTATAACACCAATTTTAAAATATTATGTTATAGTCAAATTAACTTTTATGTTACTGTAATCCACAGATTCTAATAAATCTTATTGTTATAGTATTTTCAAGTCACCTGTACTCAAGGTGAACAGTTTCATAAAAAATTTCATTACTGAGGCTGTGCAAAACATACCAATGAGAAGAAAATATTATATGAAAATATGATTTTTATACTACACATCTTTTCTGGTTTTTGATGTTATAAATACTGATTTGAATTTGTTTAAGCTTTAAACTATGAATATTTTGTTAGATATTTGTTATTTGTGAAAAAATTTGCCTCCTCTCTTTAAAACCCTGTATTTTTAAAGTTTTAGAGTTGTATATTAATTTTAATTAAGATAGAGATTTATATCTATTAAATTATTATGTCTTATATTTTTAACAATTTAATCATTTTTAATATGATTCAAATCCTAAAGTGTTTAGAAAAAATAAAATAATGATAAAATCAAAAATATGTGTTGAAAATTTTATGATATGTAATTATGAACTAGTTAACTGCTCAAAAATCCATTTTTAGTATTATAAATAATGTGAACAATTTTATCATTTTAACATGATAAGTATCACAAATAATAAAAAATAGTAATAAATTACGAATATATGTTGAAAGTTTTTGTATATATAATTATGAGTTATCTGTATAAAATGAATTATTTAAATGTCCTGAGATTTCTGAATAATTTAAAAAAGTGACTGTTTTTAAATATTCTTTTGGAAGTGTTTTAGTTATTGCACTTGATATTGTTTGATTATCGTTGTTTAATATTTCAGTTGCAAGAGGGTAAATTGCTTTATTTATATATAACCTTATAAATTTAAACAAATGAAGATTTATTAAATCAGTAAATTCATCATAACTTCCTGTACACATGCAATTGTGTATTAAAAAATTTATTTAATTGATTACATTAATACTATTTTGAATTATTACGTAATCATAGTTTCAAAATTTAAAGAAAACTTATGATTAAGCTTTGATTTTTATAAGAAAGTAGAAATACAATTCTTAGTTTCTTAATGTGTTTAAAACTTATTTATTTGTAAAATAAAAATTTACAATATTTTAAAATTAAATGCATTTTTATTGAACAAAGGAATTTATTTTGATTCTTTAGTTATTTACCGAAGGAAAAAATTATAGTAATGACAATGACATGCAAATTTGTTTAATCATATTTTATTTGTGTTAACTTATTTAATAGTAATAAATGTTATTAATTTTTTCTGTATCTTATCTGAAATTAATTTCCTTTTTCTTTATATTATAACTTTCTTTGTATTTTTTTATTTGAAATTTTTTTGTTGTCTTGCTATGCACTATCATTTTTATTTTATAGAATATACTATTTTGAATGTAAATATTAATGAAATGAGAATAAAAATACTTTATTAACATTGGATATTTTTTATATTGAAGGAAAATAATGAATGACATTAATTTTATATAATTTTTTAATGATTTTTAACCAGAATTTATATTTTTATATGTTAGATCTCATATGAGAAATCCTAAATTTGTTTATGTCACTGGACATTTTATACCATTTTCTGAAGATCGCCTACCTCCTGAAGGTACAAAATGTTTGTTGGGTCAAGCTTTTTTTCACATATATTGGACAAACTGTCAGGTAGATATTTTTTTCCTCTTTTAGTTCTTTTTAATTTGTAGTGTACTCATTATTTCACAATTATGTATATATTTTGATTTCATTTTTTAGAAAATTTGTTTTTCTTATATTTTATGTTTCAAAAGATTTTTTAAAAATTTTTTGAATTTTTAAATTAGTATATATTTTACAACAGTAGTTTTTAGTTTCTTAAACTAATTATTTTGTATTATTAAATTTAACAATTCTACTCTTTTTATTATTTACCAAAATAAATCCAAACTGCAAACATTATGTTATTTCAAAAATTTATATTTAGTTAGCATGAACTATTATAATAAATAAATCAAAATAGTTTTTTTTTAAGATGGTATTTTAAGTGTATTTTTATTCAATAACCAAGATTTCATTCATTAAATTCATTAAAGTAAATTTCTGAAAGAATTTAATGCTATGTAAAAAATTAGACATTTGTATGAAAAAAATATTTCTTAGTTTCCTGCTCAATGTACTAAACAATTTTAAAGTTTGAAGTTGCCAGCTAGTATCTTTGATATTTAATATTATTTTAGTAAATAACATATTAACATATTATCTTAAAAATATTTATTGAAAATATTTTCGTTATTTTAAAAAAAATGTAGAATAAGTTAAAATAAATTTTCATATAAATTAATTTAAAATGGAGCATAATGCTTCATTTATGTAATATACTCAATGTGAAGTATGCAGAACAATTTAAAAAGAATTTCTGTGCCTTTCAAAATAGAGTGTGTATATATATATATATATATATATATATATATATATATATATATATATATATATATATATATATATATATATGTATATATGCATTTTTGAGATTTTATAATCCAATTTATAATGTTTATCGTTTTAAATTGAAAATTTAGTGTAAAACTTATTGAGTAACTTTTAATTTATTTATTAAAATACAAATGAGGTTAATAAATTTGATTGAATTTAATATTTTATTTTAATAAATCTTTTTTTATTTTGTTAGGATGTTGACCACTACAAGCAATCTGAGAAAGAAAATATAAATAATTGGATTTTAAAATTGAAAGCAAAAAAAATTTATGATTGGCTAATTGTTGTAGTAGATCATTCTGAAAATAAAAAGTCTAACAAAACAAAATTGCTTCCTCGTACAACTGTGCTTGATAAAGTAAAAAGTGATTTTCCAAGTCAAGGCTCTCAAAGGTACTTTTAAAATTTAGAATCTATATAATGAAATTTGGTCATAATTACTATTTGATTTGCTATTTTTAAGAAACTATTAATAGTGTATATCAATATAAAAACTTCAATGAATAAATTACTTTATAACTTTTTTGATTATAAAAAAGTTTACTTTTTTCACATCAATAATTTTTGATCATTCTTGTATTTTTAATTTTTTACTAAGTCATGAACTATTTTTAAGAAGAGAAATAATGTTATTAATTTCTTATTCAAGCTTCTAAAACTAATTTTAAGTTGAAGTTTTAAAATTGATTGTGATAATTTTATAGAAAAATGTGTGCATTATGTCATTAAAAAATAAAATCATTTTAAAATGTGTGAAATTGATTGTAATGTTTTTACTGTTATAATTTATAAATTTTAATTCTGAATAAAACATGAACTTTTGATTCTTTTCTTAGGTTTGCAATTTTCTCCTAAAGTTAAATTTTGATATATTCAAACTCCATTTTATAAATACCTTATAATTTTTAAATTTCTAAATACATTAGTTTTCTTTTTTAAAAATTATTGCAAAATTTTATTAAATGTTAATAGTTATGCTAAATTTTGTTCCTTAAATTAATTATTGTATTGACTTGTAAATAAATATTAGCTAATTTCTTTCTGTAAGATAGTTTTAGATTTTTTATATGACTTTGAAAATTAATATAACCAGCATATGACACAACATTGTTCTGGAAAAAAATATATTAAGTCTTGGAGAAAAAGTTAGAAAATATTTTTTATTTCTAATATATGAATGAGAAAATATAAAATAATTTGTCTGTTTAGATTTGTTTAATGCTAAAACATTCATGATTATTTTTGAGTAACCAACAATTATTTTAAGAGTAAATGAGTTATAAAATAACAGAGCAACTATTATATAAATGAAATGAAAATTTTCATTTACAGTTTAATAAAGCAAATTTCTATAAAATATTTTGTTGTTGCTGTTGTTGTGTGCCAGCTTAGCTGGCATTATGGGGTGCGCTGCTCCACAATTCCAACTGAACCATATTTAGGATAAAATATTTTATTTTAAATGTGTTTTTTAAATATGTATTTAAATATTAAGTATAGTTTTGAAAATTGATTAAACATATAGTACAACATTATTTTGAAAAATATTTATTTTTGAAGCTGTAAGTAAAGAAAGTTAGGAAGACTGCTTTTTAAGGAAAAAATTTCAGTGCGAAACAAATTGCTTATGTTGAATCTTTTTATGGGGAAACCTTTATTATTTTTCATAACTATTTATTATTTTAATATAGTTTAATAACTGAGTGATCATCTAATAAAGTAACTATTTATTAAAATAATAATTAAAATTTTGTTTTTAATTTAAAATTATGAATTTCTTAAGTATGTATTGTTTTGTAGAGCTATATCCCTTTTGGATCCCAGTCGCAATGATTCACGTGCTACAGACTCTTGGCAAGCATTATTGCAAAGAATTCGCTGGTTGATTCTTCAAGCTTATAGTCGACAATTAAGTTTATTTGAGGAACACATGCGCACTCAGAGGGAAAGAAGAAATGAGCATGGCTGGAATTTCCAAAATTTCTTTTTTCTTCAAGAAGAACTAGCTTTTGTTTTAGAAATGTTGGGACTTTATGATGAAGCCCTAGTACAATATGATGAATTAGATGCTCTATTTACTCAATTTGTTATAAATTCTAACGTTGGGGGTAAGTTTTATCTATAAATTTGTCACATTTATCATAATGGGAGAAGTGTATTCTGATGAAGATTTTTAAAATTTAAACTCACTTGTTTATATTGATGTTCTAAACAAAATTTAATTTTTTTAGCAGTTACAAATTTAACTTATAAGTTTGTGCAATGTTAAAAAAATTATAATTCTTATTAATCCATCTTTTATTACCTAGAAAATGTTTCCACTTTAGTATGATGACTTATTTATCATTTTAAAGCTACACTTAGTTGAATTTTCCTCTTTGAATAATCGATTTTGAATTAGATAAATTTTGATAAGAAGCAGAATTAGATTTTTAAATCAAACTGTTTCAGAAAAAATATGTTATGTATAGAAACTCTATAGATTCTTTTACTTAATTATCTTGATAAATAGTATGAAAGTTAAAATGTAATTTATTTCAATCTATTGTAATTACAAAAGAAATCTTATTAAAGCATTATTATATTTTTATTGAAAAAATTTAATATTACATATAAGAGCAGGTGTTGTGTAAAACAGAAATATTTAGTGTTAGTATTTTTGATAATTTATATTCTTATTTTGTAATATTTTGTAGTTGCTTTTTCCACATTGACTTCATTTTAAATTAAATTTCCTTCTTATAAAACAGAAATTCTAAGATCTTTTTTTTTCTATCTCTTTTTTATTTGTTGCCTTTTTAAATGTGATTTTAAAATTTTTTAAACAATTTATTGTTTGCAAATACATTTTTTGATTCTATTTTTTGGTTATCCTTACTTAGAAATGCCCGAATGGTTAACCAGTTATGCCAAGCCTTGTGATCTCTGGTCTGGAGTCTGTTTATTGAGAGAGAAATACTTAAAATTGCGAGAAACTCTACTTACGGGTACACCATGCCTTTTAGATTTGCGAAATTATTTGTTTTCCAGACAGTGTTCCCTGTTGTTGCTATTATGTCGTCCGTGGGAAGTTGCTCAAAGAACTCTACCATTTCTTCACAACTGTATCAGTGAGCTAGGAATACTTGAGGTGTGATAAAGTTATTTATTTTAATGATTAACATAATTAAGTTAAAAAGAAAAATTAATTGGCTCATAAACAGCTTATTGCTGTTATGTTATTTGTTTCATTATTCCAATGTCACATCTATCTCAAACCATCCAATTTAGATTTACTTGTTCTTTATCAAATTTATATTACTCATAAAGAAGTGAATTTTTTTTAACAGATATCTATGCCTCCTGGCTCTGTGGCATGTTGGGTATTTCTTAGTTGTTTTGAGATTTTGCAGACCTGTGAAAAATTTAGTGACACTTCTCAGATTAAAGAATATTCACTGTATTGTGCTGGACTTTGGGCATATGCTCGAGAAAAGGTCTTTATTAAGAATACTTCCTGTCATATTATTTAGTTGAATTGAAATTGTATATGATTATTGCTAATTAAAAATAAATTTTGTTAAATTTGTTGTTTTCAAGAAATTAAAATACACTTATGCATACACAATTTCAAGCTGAATGTCATGAAATATTTGTTAATAAGTTTTTGTGATGCTGTAAATGGTTATTTGGCATCCAAATATTAAGTTTTCAATAAAAGATTCAATGCATTTTTAAATTTTTCAAAATAGTTTTAGAATTAACTTTAAAAAATATTCTTAGAAGTAATCAATTAGAGAATAAATAAAAATTTTAATAGTTTAAAAAAGAAGGGATTTGTTTATTATATTATTTATGAGATACCTTATTTGCTCTTAGATCTATATATTTAAATATCTATGAATAATTCCATGTTATGTTTATTCTTTCTTGCATAAAAGTACATTTTTCTCAAGATTTGTTAATTTTACTTTCCTGTTAGAATACTTAATGCTATCTAATTATAAATAATTATAATACTGTTTTCTAATTTTATATAATTATCATTTATATTATAAAGAATAATATTTATTATGATTAATAATCAAAATTTAATTTCATATCTTATTTTTTGAATAATATGTAAGATTCTTAGAAACAAAATTCATAAGTAAGTAGTTATTTAATTAAAATTATTTAATTAAATTCTAGTATAATCTTGACTGACAACTATCAATATTTGATGTGTAAGTGTTTATTATCAAGAAACAATCAATAAAAATATCAGATTGAAAAATGTCTCATTTTAATATTTACATGAAATATCTAATTGAACTATCTATTTTCATATTATTTTCTAAATATTTACTTTTTTATCACAACAGATACCATTGTTAAATTACTCATGAAATTGAAAATTGACTGTGCCAAATTATTCATGAAATTGAAGATTTTTATTTATTTATACTTTATTAATTTTTCATTACAATATAATACAAATATAAATATGAAGTTAATAATTTCAAATTTTTTTAAATTGCTCTCTCTTATTAATAGTGCATTTATTTGAACTGTAATTTTAACTATATTCTCTCTTGCAGATTATTTAATTACAGTACAATTAATTTTTTGAAGTATCTTTTTAATTATTTTTTTAAATATTTGCTTTTCGAATAATTGCTTATTAAAATTAAATAAAAAAATTAATATATACAATAAATTTTTTTTAATAATTTGTATTCCTATTTTATATTTTAAAAATTATTTCAGATAAATATTTTTTATTTTTCCCAGTATTGTTTTTAACTCAATTGAATAATTATGTTTATTAAAATAGATATAACACGTATAGTTTTGAATAGCCCATTAAATTATGATCTATATTCTAATATTTTGTGGCACATAACTATGTAAAAGAAATCAAAACTTTTGCAATGTAAAAAAATTTAACTGCATTTTCAAAAACTTCATAATATAAATATCTAAATCTGTACTGTTAGTAGAAAAGTGAATAATCATAATTATCAAAGTTGTTTGACTTAATTTAAACTAAAATAAGATATAAAGTTGTAAAATAATTTTAATTTAAAAGCTAAGCATTATTATTTTATGTTACAAAATGTTAACATGTTTCTTTTTTTTTTAAATAGCTTCATCAGTTAGGAATTCTTTGTGGACTTATGCCTGATTTAAATGAAAATTCTGAGAAATTACATATAGTTGTTGGTCTTTTAGCCGGAATGGGAGAGGATCCATATCCAGGTATGATTGATTGTTTATGTACATGTTGAGTCTCCCTGCATAAAACCAAATCTGCACTACAGACAATGCATTAAAGCTATTTTATTATATTGTATATATATAATTAAATATTTTCTGTTTGCAATTTATAATTTTCTCAATTACCTAAATTTCCAGTTTCTTTCTTATTCCCTATTGAGAATTATGATTCTAGATATTTTTTTCTATTTTTATCTCAACATTGATTATAATGAGATTGTATTGAAATATTAATTTCACATAATTCATAAAAATATATGTTAAAAATAAAAGAAAGTATAATAAAATAATGTATCTCATTTGAACTAAATTATGACTTTTTTTATAGTATTTTAATTTTAATCAATTAAACAATGGCTTTTGGGAAATTATTATATTTAATACTACTAGAATTGCATCAATTTTGTAACATGAATAATGTTGGTTTTCATAAGTGAATTATTAAATAATCAGACAGTGTCATTGTCGTTTAAAAATATTCTATATCATGCTATTGGATCTTAAAAACAATCTGGAAACAGTACAAAATCAGTGTTGTAAATCTTGCTTTTATTATAAATTTTTTTAATAAACTGAGCAGGAAATGTATGCTTCAAAAAATAATTCCATTTTAATTAACAATATAGAAACCTCTTACACATTTGAATTCACGCATACATACGAAAAAAAGACATAAATATTAAAAAAAATATTCACTGATAATGTCATGTGAAATAAACATATTTTTGATTTCTTTTTTTTTAATAAAAATACATGTGCTGAGTTTGATATTTAACAAGAATCACTTAAAATAAAGACAATGAAAAATAAAATAAGTAAATAAAGGAATAAAAATATACAAACATCTTAAATTAAAAATCTTTTAACTTAGAAAATTAAAATTTTATTTCTTATTTAATTTCATTATTAGATTATTGATTAATTTGATGTAAATCTCCCATCTTTGACTTTGAATTTACTTAACTTCAAATTTTATGAGACTATACTTTTAAAGAAAAATACTATTATATTATAAGATTGCATAAAATGAAAGAATCATGTACAGTTAGTATTTCAGTCAAATTTAACATAGTTTGAAAGTCATCAATTAATAAATCAATCAATCAATCAACTTCTGAATAAATTGAAAACCTGTCAATTGAAGAAACCCATTTTAGCCTAGTAAATGAGGTATATATATATATATATATATATATATACATAAAATGTGTTATTATAAAATATTATATGCAAAAATGAAATGTAAAATAAATAGGATATTATATCTGAATTAACCACAACTTTTTTTACTTTCCTGAATTTTCCAAAACATTCAAAAAGGTATCAGATTTTGTAGAATTATTTGTGATTTCACTTCTATATTTTAATATAGAAATAGCCAATTTTTATAAATGTTTATAAATTATAATTGATTATAATTCTACATTTTCATACGAGAAAAAAGTTTTTTTTTAAAAAACATTGGCAGCTCCAAAATTTTGTTTTTGATATTTATTGATTTTATTTGTAATGTTGTTACCTTCAGATTAAGAACTTTGAAAATCTTGAAATTGTAGAGTTTTCTTTCAATATTTCTCATTTGAAATCTAGTGTAATGATCTATTTAAAGATTTAAATAAATTATTGACCTATCTCATGTTGTGGCTTTATACTGTCACCTAAATTATTATGTATTATAAATTCAATTGTTGTGCATGTATAAGAATATTTTACCTTTATTATCATATCTTAAATGATATTCATAAAAATGTATTATCTTAATCTTTCATGTAAATGTGTTTATTTCATATTCTTATAAAAAAAGAAATAATTTTAATCATATCTTTGTTTATCATACTCAACTATATTAAATATGTGTACATTTTTTCAATAGTTGGTACTGAAAGCCCTCATGCAAAACTTAGAGCATCATTGTCATCTAAAGAATCGTTTCTAAAGCATTATTTGGTAACCTATGTGGCATATCTTTGTTATTAGACATTAATATTTAAGTTTTATGCTTAATAACATGTCTCTTTCTTTACATAATTTAAAGGAATTATCTGAACTCACTATGGGAACCTTCAAACATAACAGGAGAATACGAACTGCTCGATTGATTGGGAGAGATTTGGCACAACTTTATATGTATGTGAAATAAATTAATTATAGTTTGTAATTTAATGAATGAATTCAGAAGTGAATCATAATGTGTAAACTTTAGGTCATTATGTATTGGTTTAATTATTAAAACTTTGTAAAACTTTTTATTATTGTTTATTAACGTTTATAATGTATCATTCAAATGGATTTTTTTTTAAAAATTATTTATAAAGTTAAAATTTTTATTGAAGAATTTTGGTTTTGTGATTGTTAGATTAAAATATATTCCTCATGTGAATTCATGAATATATTTCATTTTCCTTATGAATATTTTATTTAAAATTCTTTAAAAAATATTTTTTTACTTTGTCAGAATGTTTTTATTTGTTTTAATATTTAACTTTTATTTTTGATCTTATGGAATGGCACATTTCTCACTTTTAATTCTGATTCCTTGACAAATTAGTAGTCTTAAAGAAGTAAACTTAGCTCAAATAAGAAAAAATACTATAGACAAACTGAATAAAAATGATTTTTTAATATTGTAAATAAGGGTATAATTATGTCTCAAGTCTTGTAGGCTTTTCTAAATTTTAATTATAGGTAGTAAATTTTTAAAAGTTTTGTTTATCTCATGCAAATATATATCAAAAGTAAATCAGTCATTTATATAATATTTATTATTTTTAAAATTATTTTGATTTGTATAAATAGAAAAATGTAGGTTTTGTAATTATTTACAATTAAACTGGTTTAAATAAATTTCAAAATTTGTGTAATTTGTAGGAAAATGAATCAGCCTCAAAAAGCAATTTCATTTTTGGCTGATCTTCTAAAAACATATAAAGAAGAAAATTGGGAGATGTTAACTGCGAATATACAGCAAGATTTACTTCAATGTTATTTGGCTATGGAAGATGTAGGAAGGTATTTGAAAACATGCATTCGTCTTGCAGCGTCTACAAGTTTTAGTTTTGACCAGAGGAAAGATTATTTCCAAGAAATCATTAGTACTAGTGAGAAGTTAGGTTCAGGTAAATTTTCCTTTTCTTTAATTTTTTTCATTATTTATTCTTTTTATTTTTAAGTACTACTGGCTACTTAGAATTTATAATTCTTCTATTAATCAAGTTTTAAATGTCTTTGCATATTTTAGTAATTTTAAGAACCATTTAATTTTTTTTAGTTATTAACTGTTTACAATTTGTAGTTAAATTTCCACCACGATTCAGATTTTTAAGGATAATATGCAAACATATGTATAAATTGTTATATATATATGTGTGTGTGTGTGTGTGTGTTAAGAAATTATTCAAGTGTGATTTGTCCTGCTTTTCTGATTATGTATATTAATTGAATTTCATTTAGTGTATTTTTTATGTATGTTATTATAGCTTATAAATATATACTTGTATACCTGAATTCCATCACTAGTATGTATATGTTTAATTTCATTGTAGTTTTTGAATTTTACTTAATTTTTATAGTACATTTGTGTAATAATTTGCTATACAAAAATTTTAAATATTTTTTATTATTTAGAGTGTAATTATTATAACAGATACTGTTTATTTCTATTAATTTTTCTGCAATAATTTATCTTTTGTTATAAGATTATTACTTTTTCTTAAAAAATATATGTATACAAATATATATATTCAAATAATGCATTTTTTTGTATATTTGGCAGTAAAGTTTTAAGATTCCTTAGAGAATTTGATTTTTTTCTTTAAATATAATTTCAATAAAAAATTTAACTGTCAGTTTTAGTTCTGTTAAAATTTTAAGAAAGTGTACAAATGTTTTTATTTAAACTTTTAATTTTTTTAATATCTAATGTTTTTATAAATACCACAATCTTACTTTATTAGATTGCGTGCTGATTCTATCAATTGAATGCTTTTGTATTTTACGTAAATTTAATTTTATTTTCAAAATAAAGCTATTCTTTCTCTTTTCCAGAACCTTTAAGACTTCGCACAGAGAAAACTTTTCTAGTTAGCGGTGCCAAAATTGACTCTTCCATAGTTCCAATAATTAAAAATTCTGATATAATCATTACTTTTCATATTCAAAGCAATTTACCAAATGAAATAATTTGTAGAAATGTTAAATTAGTGCTGAAGAAGCAAAGTGCTCCATCTGCTGACAAATCTAAACAAACTGACTCTCAATATTTGTCATCCAAATCTGCTGTTCCTACTGCTCATAGTCCTATGTCTCCTATACTATCCGGAGAGCTTGGTATACCTTCCAGAGATGATATGCCACAGCGAAACTTAATTCAACCTCAACTTACACTGAGTTCATATCGGCAGGAAGGAACACAGATTTTTACAGTCATGTGCAAAAATACTCATCAGGTTTTGAGACGTAGAGATAGTCAAGGCTTTCATAAAGATGATATCAATGAAGAGGAGACAGGACTTATGTATAAGACTAGCATGGTCAAACTTGTTCCTGGACACAATGTGGTTACAATTCCTATTAAGGTTGGTTGGTAGTATTTATATTTATAACTTTTTATAAGGTATTTCAAATTATTTTTTCTTTATGCTTAAATTTTTATGTGGTAACTAAAATTTAATATTTATCATACAATTTAAAGTTGTTCCTATTTTATGTCTATTTAAGCTTATGTCTGGAGATATTACTTGAATAAATCTACTTGTTTGAAAAAATATATGAATTATTATTATCATTTTGGAAAAAAAATTGATGTATTTATTAAAATGAAAAAAATTTTAATAATCAAGACTTTTTTATTGTTAAATATGTAATCAATTTTATAACAAAATACAGAATGAATATTTCTAGAATTTATAGAACTTAAATATTTTGCGTTTTTATAATACTTGATGTTTTTTAAAATTATTATCAAAATTTAGCTTTTTTCTATAAGAGATTACTGAAATTTCAGTACTATTAGAGCAGTACTATAAGAGCGCTTATATACTCAGAGTTTATTTATAAATTTATATAAATATTTTGAAAATTTTGAATATTTTATGCGGCTTTTGTTTCTGACAAAAAGTGATATAATAATTGAAAACTAATGGCTGTTTTATTTGAGTATATATATTTCTTTGATCATTTATATGTAAATAATGTATTATCATTATTAGATTATTGTAAATATACTGTCAAGAATACAACTATTTCTTTAATTTGTTAATGTTCAATGATTTTACTAAAATTATTCAAAATTTAGAAGTCAGTTTTTAACGTTATAATAGAAATTGTTATTTTAAAAAATGCTAAGCAATATATTTTGTATACCATGTTAAGTTTATAAATTAATCAGTGCTGTAAGTTGCTTTAATACTTCAAAATATGTTATATTTTATAAAATATCCAAAGTATTAATTTGACCAAGCCTAGCAAATTTTCTAATTACTGAATTTGTTCATTCAAGCTGTCTTATATCCTGTATTTAAATGGGAAGTTATATCACGTTTTATTATTATTCAAAATCATTTGTTTTTACTTCAGACATTTTTTATTTTTTAGGCAGGGGAATCTGGCATGTATGTTTTTCACCGTCTTTGGATGGAATGGGGCAATATACACTTTGCTTTATCCAACCTGTCACCATTATTTTCTTTTGTTGTAACAGAAGAACAGCCATCAATAATTAGAAAGCATATTGAAGAGGATGGTAATCATTTTTCTTCTGTTTGAAACATGAATGAAATATTACATTTTAAGCTGTGAATCAAAAAGTTGAATTATCTTTAAATGCATTTATTGTGTTGTAGGCATAATAATGAAAGAATTAAGAAACCAATTCATTTGGTCACATTAGGCATAACAATTTATTTGACCCTATGATAGAACAAAGCTTCTTGAAGCAATGTATTGACCCCTCAGCGGGTCTTCAGTTTCCATATTGCCCTACTATCTAGGATCTCAAAGAGAAATGATTCTCCGATTTACTTTCGGCAATTTTTGCTTGGAATTATAAATAACATTCCAGACAGAACTACACTACTTTGTACTGATGGTAGCAAAGATGAGAAATTCCATGCTGGTAGTGGTGCACTTATCAGAGATCCTAATGGAATTGTCAAAATCTCAGTTTTAAAAGTGAGCTTGTTGCCAGCAACAAGGGACTGAGCTAAAAAATGTCTTTTTAGACCCTCAGCCCATCTAGATTCTGACTGATAATCATAATTGTCGCATTTTCCCCGACATGGTTCCCTGTACTTCACCATGAGTTGGTCTCTACCACTTAGATAGAAGCAGCTAAATGAAATCTTCGTGACTTTGAAGCAGAGACCTAGCAAAAGACCCCCAATATTTAGCCTGTCACCTCAATGGTATCATTTCACTTAGAGGACATTGCAACCACAACATATTTAACATGCTCCACCGCCTTTTGTTGGGGACAAAACTGGAGTTTCAATTCTCAGTAAGTTAAAACAAATGTTATCCTCTTGTAATGTGCATATTCAATAGATACCCTCACATGTAAACATTTGGAATAATGAAGAGGCGGATGTCTTGATGAAGATAAGTGCAGGGGAGACTATGGCTACTTTTGATTGTTGACTTCTTTGAGTTGTATTCTGCTAGGAAACATTCTGATAAAATCACTTGGCTTGTATCTCCGGCAAATTCTTGGCACCATGCAAATCCCTTGTAGATTCTTCACTATAAATTACAAAAGATGCATCCAGACAATTCTCTCCTGCTTTCTTTGTGGCCATCTATGAAGCCTTGTCTTTCAGTGTAGTAAAAAAAACCATTCGATTTGTCCAAAATGTAATCAAAAGCAGGCTTCTCTGTCACATATTCTTAGGTTTTTAAGTTTGTCCTAAAACAACCTATTAGAGATTTACCTATGCTAGTACATAACTTTTTGAGGATTAATAAACTCATAGATCTCATCCATAGCAAATACTGGACATGGAGATTAGCTACAATGACCTGTATTTTTCAGAAATATAATATTTATTTTCCTTTACTCCCATTTATTGGTTTTTCATGAATATTAACAGTATTTCATTTTTTTTCTTATTTATTTTCCTCTCGCAGCACTTCATTGCCGTTTTATCGCATTTTAAACTTTCTACTATTGTTCTGTTATTTTTCTTGATGGACAAAATTAATTATAAGATATTCTGAAGTTTTGAAAGATTAAATAAATTTGGTGCTAGAATATTTGTTAGTTCTACAGTGTGGAGTTACGACATACTTTTATAAATGCTCTCTCACTTACTGAAATAGTTTACATTAATGGAAAGGATTAGTTATTAATTGTCAGGGTTGAATAAAATATTTTTCTCTCTTGAATTATTTTTCACTCAACATTAAACTTTAGTAAAGCATTTAATATGAAATTAAATACTTAGTAATTAATTACCTACTAATACTTAGCAGAATGTTCCTTCTCATTTGACTTTTATAAATATTTAATATTGAGTTTCCAAACTACAAATAGATTTTTTTAATATGCTAATCATATATAGTCATTATTTGAAGTGTTTGAAGAAACATTCAGTATGTAGTGAACATAGGTCTTGCAAAACTGCTTGGTAGACAAATTCCTGGGGAAAAGGGAAACTGCTTGGCTATGCATTGTCATTGTTTGACTACATTTATCTTAAATGTAACCAATGCATTCATTAATTTTTTGACAGTAAAAATATAATAACTTTGTAAAGTTAAGAAATCAAAGCTTTCTCTGATTATAAATAGTTATTAAACTATTATAAATTGCTATATTTATGAGCTTAAGAAATAAAAATTATTGTAGGCAACATTAATTATTTTCACTTTGAAATCGAAATTTGGAAAATAATTTTAAATTAGGAAAATAAAACTATTCAAATGTACTCTTAATTATTAAAAAAATATTATTGCAGTGGAAAGAATTCTTCCAGAAATAATTAAAAGACTATCTTTTATGAATATATAAATATATTTGAGATCATTTAATAAGTGAAGGAAACTTTTATTATGTAGAAATTATTTGAATTTATAGCTAATCAGTTATAAATTATTCAACTAACATATCTATTAAATTAATCTTTGTTAGTAAAACAATATCTTGAATTTTTTTTTTGTAATTGACAAGGTAGTCTGCATAATTGTTTAAATATTTTTTGGCAAAATGGTAATTATTAATCTTAAAAAATTCGATTTTTCTTTACTTGGTAAATGTGTTTTAATACTTATTTTGGATTTTCTGGTTTAGTGCACCTATTAGTAACATTGTCTTTATTTTTAATTTTTATATACAATCCATTATTTTGTTGATGAATGTAAATTTTACATATTTAAAAAAATTATAAAGAGCAGCTTTTATAAATAGGGAATTTAATAAATATTTTATATTAACAGTCAGTTTCCAAATATCAAAGTTGAATCACTATTTTTAAAAATTATTTTCTAACTTATTGCATTTTTTATTTAAAGGGGATCTAGTGGCTGGTATTGAACAAACTTTGATTTTACTGATTTCTAGTGGTAGTTCTTCCTTCTCCAAAGATTCAACTATACGAATAAAATCATCTAGAGGATTACAGTTAAAGGTACCTTTTTTTTATAATTTATGTTTAACTTTCTGTTTCTTTTAGAATTTCTGATGACTTTAAGTGATTAATAGGAGCTTATAAAATTTTAATTTCAGTATTACATTTAAATATTTATATTTATTATTGTTTAGTATTAATTATTCTTTATATATAGTAAAAACATTCATTATTTGAATATTTATTTTAGTAAAAGTTGACAATATGTTAGCTTTCAATTTAAAAATACATAACAGTATGTAAATAAGTATTATAAGTTTAATAGCTGATATTTTTTATTCATGTATATATATGTAGTGGAATATAGTTAACCTTATTACAGTTTGAATTATATTCTGATTATTTTAACAAATTTTATAATTTTAATGTGATTATAATTTTTATAATTAATTCAATAGTTATTGAAGTGCATTCTTAGGGCATAGATGAATTATGATAACTTGTAATTTGTTATTAAACATCCATTTTTTGCTAATAATTTACTTTGAAGTGAAATGTTAATATAAATAGTGATACTTTTTTCTGTTTTTTGATGAAAAACAATTTTATTTCTATCATTAACTTGTTTCAAAAAATGAATAAATATTTCTTTTTTAATTAATCAGTACAATTTAAATTTAGAACAGGTTTTTGATTATTAGTTTAGTTCAGAAATGTTTTGTTTGATATGAAATTTGATTCACAAATTTCAAATATTATATGCCTAAAAGTTATGAATTAATATTTATTTTATTTTGATTTGTTATAGTACATGGAAAATGAATCTGTGATTTCTGACTGGTCGGATGACATCACTGTTCCACTTTTGGAAATGGAACCATTTAAATCCACTGAAATACCATTGAAAGTCATTGCTCCATTCGGCCCTCAACGTAATGCTAATATGATAGAACATTTCATAGTATTACATTGTCCTTGGTCAACGACTCCTCAGCGTATATCTTTACATTTTCTACCTCCATTCTTTGAAATTTATAAACTCCATACATGTGATGTTCGGTAATTCAATATTTTTTCTGTATTAATTACTTAAAGTATGAGTACACATTTTACATTTTTATTTTTTTAAATATTTAAAGTAGTAATGTATTTAAATATCTTATTTTTTTGTCATTTGATAAATATAATTTATTATGGATTTTCATTTATGTATTTTTAGTAAATATATTCAAGTTGTGATTCATGGGACCAGTCCACAGCATCACTTTACTTTAACTAATGTAAAACTCCAAGTTCTTGATCAGAAGGATGTATCCTTGAAACAACTATGTCTGCAAGATAAATTGGTTCGTTGTATTTTTAAAATTAAATTTGCAATTTTTTTATGATATAAATCAAATTTAACAGTTTTTTTTCAAATTTTTTATTAATTTAAATTTGTAATGTCATAGGTATTTGCAGTGTTTTGATTTTCTATGGACTCTAAATTTTAAGCAAATTTATATATTTTTCGTAAGAATCATTTTAAAATGGTACAATTTGTTAGAAAATATACATACTTAAATATTATCAAGTTGAGAAAATAACCTGTTTACACATAAAGGAATTGTAACACTTTTTATATTATTGCTTATTTAATTGCAAGTTAACTTTAAAACTTTTAAAATAAGAAAAATATACTTTAAAAATTTGAAATTTAAGGAATTAAATATAAATTCTTATTTTACATTTTGTTTAGTTTAACTGAACATTAGAATCCTAGCTCAGTAATTGTAAGAATAATCTAATAGCACATGTTCATTAATTATTCTAATTAAATGAATATGTGCTGATTTTTTCTAACTAACAAAACATTAAAAATTTCATATATTAAATGAACTGAATTATTATTTTCTTAAAATTTCAGATTGTTAGAGCTGATGTAAGTGCCAGTTTCTTATGGGAAATCATGGCAGAAGATCTAGAAACTTTACCTTCACATTTTAATTTTACAATGGATTATGTAATTCAAACTGAAAGACCACTACAAACAAAACAATTTAACTTTGATATTAAACTAAATAATTATGAGGTAAAGTATATATTCATGTTCTGTGTCATGTCTCATAATAAAAATTACTAAATATTGTAAATGGCCTCATGAAAACTTGTTTATTAAAGAAATTTTCTCTTTTAGACTCTTTATGGTGTTCGAGCAAGGGTTGAGCCTCCTAAAGGATCCGAATTTTGTCGAATGGGCATAATGTGTTTTATGCATATTTCTATATGCAAGATTAATGATTCTGATTATACTTCTCTTATGTATGAAGTATTGGCCGATCAAACTATGTGGGCTGTTTGTGGAAGAACTGCTGGTAAGTGCAAAAATTTCTTGTCATGCTGTTTAATATGTGAGTTATGTTTGATTTGTAACACGTATTTATTTTCTGAAAAACTGTACCAACCTTATTATATTATGAATTTTTGGAATTGTTTGCGTAGAAAATATTTTCAAAATAAAAGTACAAATTTCATCACATAATAATTTTATTTATTTAAATTTTGATTACAATTTAAAAATATTTATGGATATTTATTTAAAGTCCTCATTATTTTCCATGAATAAAAGAAACAAATTTTATAATATTCAAAAATCCTTCAAAAGTTATCTGAACTATTAGCATTTTATTTTGCATATACCAGATTAATAATTTAATAAATTTGTTCATAAATGATTCAGAGGATTTCTTGAATTATATTGACCTATTATAGTATTCAAAATACTTTAGTTCTGTTACTACATTGATATTCTATTGGTTACTTTTTAATGGTTAATATGATTTAATATTTAAAAATCAATAAATCATGTCAATGAGGTCAAACTTTTATTCATAAGATAAAAATAAAAATTTTGGAGAGTGAAATGGAGATTTAGATGAGTTATCCATAATATATTTTGAAATCTTAATACTAAGCTATTAGGAAACATTCATATATTTGTACTATAAAACTGAATAGAAAAACTACAAAGTTAAAAAAAGATATATATATATATATATATATATATATATATATATATATATATATATATATATATATATATATATATATATATATATATATATATATATATATATATATATATGCAGACTGAGAGGGAGAAAGAGACTTGATGCAACAAAGAATTGTCAAGATTATGTGGTTTACTTTTTTTATCACATGGATTTCAACTTTAAATATACAGTTTTATTCTTGCACACACGTGAGCAGTTTGAGAATAAAAAATCAAGTTATTAATTACAATTTTTTTCGTTAGTATAATTCATAAAGAAATCAAAATATAAAAAATTGCTTAGTGCTTTGATTTCTTTAATTTAAATATATATTAGTTTTCTTCACAATTTTGTATTTTAAAATCATTGTTGTGTTTAAGGTCTTCACTTTAGTAGTAAAATTATTTTCTTAATTTATGTATAATGGACATGTTGCTTAAATTTTTCTTAAATTTATTTTCAGATAAATTATTTGTTTTAAAAATGTACTGAGTTCAATATTTTGAATTTTAACATTAGTTTATTGCATTTAAAGCATTTTAAAATACTGTTAATAGTTATTTTTATCTAAATTTATTTCCTGTTGTTCATATGATTTGATAATCTTATAAAGAATGGATTGGAATGGATTGATTTTTAAAAATCAAAGTTTCACAAAATAAGTCGATATTTTATTTTTGATAATATTTATCACTGTAAAAAAATATGTAGCTATTGTTCTTAAGAATTTAATATTGTGAGCACGTATTTATTCTGTAATTCAGGAGTATATAACTCCAAGAATTATTTAATTATTTAGAGAATTTTTATTAGTTTTTTAATATAATGCATTTTTAAAATTATGTTTGTAAGTATTACTCATATTTCAAGAATAATGAAATTTATACAAAATTTACTTATTAGTTTTTAAAAGCATTTACATATATTATGTTAACAATTATTCACAATGTATTGATATTGCTGTATTTTCTATTCTTACATACATTTCATTTTTTTAATTATATGGTAACACAAATAACAGAAATGAATTTTCCATTTATTGTAGAAATTTTTGTTTTTGTATTCTCTTACAAGATTATTTTTTTACAAAATAATGTAATTCTTGTAGAATTCGTTTTAGTTTTTATTATGTGATAGTACTTACACATGTGTATAATTTTTTCATGCTATTAATGATACAATTTCATTTATTTCATTGTTATATTATTTTTATGATCTAAAGAAAACAAAAGTAGTCTCAAAAGTTGAAATTGTACCACAGAAATTTTTTTCGTTTAAAACATTTATGCATGTATTAAAGAAGCTATGGTGTAAGTTATTGAATTATAGATAATGATATTGAAGAAATGTTTGAAATCAAAGAATTCTAAGCCTTAAATGTAAAGAAGCAGTTAAATTACATCAGAACTTATTTCTTCACAAATTTGATAGTTAAGTCTGCCTCTGCTTTTAAATCAATGAAATGTAATATTTGGTAATATAAATTAATATTTAAAGCTTTCACTAATATAATTTCAATACTATTAAGAAATTTTCTTGAGAAATTTTAAAGAATATTAAAGTGTCTTTTGAAAATAGGTACAAAGTATTTGAAATCCCTATTATGTATGTCAACAAAAAATAGGCTAAACCAACATCTTTGAATTTCAACAATATATGTACCTCAAAATTTAATAATGAAAGCTATAGAATAAGAAAATATATTTAAAAAATTAAAAGAGTTGAAAAAAGTACATATTAATAGTAAATGAATATGAAGCTTTTGAGTCTTAAATTTAACTGATAAAAATAACCTAAATCAGAGAGCAGTATTCATATATCAAGGAAAAGTAAAAAGTATTATTAGATATTCTACAAAATATTGCAGCAATTTAAGCGTGAAAGGCACAAAATTTTTATGGATGGAAATTAAAAATTTTGAGAATGATACGATATTAGAAAAGTTAATGATATTTTTATATAAAATATATGTAATTTTTTATATAAATATATATAATAAATGCATATGTTTAACTAAACAAAGTCATTGCTTAAATTATAAATATTTCAATTTTCTTATTTATAAAAAACAGTATTTCATATTATAGATCGTATCATGAAAATTATACCATAATGATATATATCTATATATATTCAGCTCTTCTTTTCCAAAATTCTATTTTTGAAGACAATCGTACAAAAATAAAATTAGATCTAAGAATATCATATTTAAATAGTTCTTACATCTCTGTGTTGTAATGAAATCATTATTTGACTGTGCATTAAAGGATTCTGTTTAAAATATTCGAATTCTCTTAAAATTATAGCTCTGAACTTCAAATTTCTCATTAGCCTGCCATGTATATTTCATTTCTGCTCTTAAATGTTGACATATTTTACTATAATCATGGATTATTTTCAATATTATGTTCAAATACATAAAATAAATTGTTTTCCAACAAGTATAATATGTTTTACTCAGTATATTTTATGTATTATGAGCTTTATTATATAGTCAAATATTATGATTTAATTTTCTCAAGCAACCTTTTTTTAGTTCTTGAACAATTAAACATGTATTGTTTGTTAATAAGTTTGAAGTAAAAGAATTTTCCTCACGTTTTTCAGGTGTTGTAAATATTGATGAAAGTGGAAAGCATGCTGTGGTATTAGACGTAATGCCATTAATTTCTGGTTTTCTGCCTTTACCTAATGTACGTTTGTCAAAATACATTCCAGCAGAGCAAAAGAAATCTGTGTCTAAAGGTATTAAAGTATTTGTAATTGAGTAGCTATAAAAAGTTAAAATATACCAATTTTGAATGATGTTAATAAGAACAAAATGTTTTTAAGAGGGGAGCATCATAAACAATTAATAATCCTATTTAATTTAAAAGCATAATATTAGTTTTCTAATGAATCACTATGGATTATTAGAAATTTTTATTATTTAATGAAATTTATCTGCATCTGTTCATCAAAAATTACTTACATGGAAAAGAATAATTTAAAAATTGGCTATAAACAATTTTTTAAAGTTTGCATTTAAGTTGTTAATTAATTTTCTATTAAATCATTATAGGCTTATAGTGTTAGTCTCTATTACATATGATGCATTTCAGAAGTGCAAAGCATTATTTAATTGTTTTATTTTTTCAAATAATTTGAATTGTTTAATGCCACTTATAAATTTATGCATCAGTTAATTTTAAATAAATATATTTAATTTTATAAGTTATATTTTATACGTCAATTGTTTTCTTAAAAGTGTAACATTAGTAAAAAATAGTTTTTAATGAAAAATAAAAATATAAAGATACATTAATTAGAAATAAATAAAATATTGAATAATTTTTTAAGACATTGATTTTTATTTATTTTTATGGTAGCATGTGTATGTTTTTAAATCGATATTTATCTGACTTATTTACTATTGTTATGATTTTTATTAAAATATTGAAAACTTTTCCCATGTTAACTAGATAAACTTTCATGAGATGAAGTTTCAACCTGGCAATATCAAATCTTAAATAAGTAACACAGTACATTTTTACATAAGGAAATATGCCTGTATCCATATTACCTTTAAATTAAATACCTTTAAATACATATTACAATTATGATTCAGTCTTGGAGCAATTTAGTTCTAATATGGGATACAAGGTTTTTCTCTTTCTTCATTGGAGCATATTACACATCTTGGACAAATGATGAACATTCAAATATGTTTTTTGATTGAAAGATGATACATTGTTTGCCCTGTAACTTTTATTTTTCACTTGTCCTGAATCTCTTAATTGTTTACACATTTCAACATTATAGGCTGTACTGATAACCAAATTTTAGCATTTTAGCCTTCAGTTTAACATTTTATAGCTTCAATATTCACCTGGAGCTTAAATATTTGTAATGGTTCAGATTAAACTTTGAATAAATTATAGATCCTGGTCTAAAAACAACTTTTATGCAAAAAAATAAATAAAGAAATAAAACATATAATATAATAACTTAAAACAAGTGCTAAAAAAATAAATAAATAAAACGTTTAATTTAATAATTTTCAGGAACTGTATATACTCTTTATATAGTATATATATGATATAGTATATATGTGGGTACATATATATATAACAAAAATTTTTACAATAATATATTATTATGAAAATTTTTTGTTCAATTTCATGCAAAATCTTCTCATTTGAAAAAGAAGAAATATTAGTGCATTATATTATCTCCATTATTTTTAAGACCTTTTCCAATGCTTTACAAATTTTTTGCTTATTCTGTGTAGAATTTGTATAAAATGAATTAAAACAAATTTTTGCAGAAATTTTAAGCAGTTTTATAACCACATTTTTTCTATTCCAAATTATAAGACGAAGTTGAATAAAAATCCAAAATTGTAAGATCTGTTGACTGTAAAAGATATTATGAAATCTCACTTATATAATTATTTTAATTAATTAGATTATCTTTTTTACCAGAAATAATTTTTTAAATTTATTTAATTGATTATATTGTAATAATTTTTATTATGGGATAAATGCATTCTTTTGCAACTATCAAATCAAATACTTAAATATACATAGATAGAAAAATAGATTGAACATTCTTTAATACACACACACAAACACACACACACACACACACACTATATATATATATATATCAGAATAAAAGACTTATTTATTTTTAATCTCCTATCTGGCATAATATGGATAATTTCACAATATTATATGATAGAAATTCTATTGAAACCGTATAGTTAGGAAACGCTCTGAATTACTATTTACTATTAATAGCATTAAATTATTACATTTATATAATTCTTTTTTTTTCAGAATCTACTCCATCAAAAACCACACCTTCAAAGTCCACTCCGTCAAAAGATAACAGCCATAAAGTTGCTCGCTTGGAGCCTTTTGATACTGGACAAGTGTACAGTTGGAGCAGAGCGATGCAAGTTCATGTACTGCCTGCTTCTAATACTTTAAGTGTAGATGTTTCTTCATAATTTATATTATTGTAAATAATGTTTATATAAAAATAATATTTTGTAAAATATCCAGAAAATTTCATTTCTCCTGATTGAGATGTAATTTTTTTTTTCTTAATACGTTCCTCTGCTTGCATTTTACAGTGTTAGTTTCAGTTTTGAAAATAATTGTAATTAGGTAATTCCCTTAATAAATTATTATCTTCATAAAAATTTTTACTAAAGGATTTTCAAATTTCTTATTTGATCTAATAAAATTTAGGTGTTTTCTAAATTCTTTTAAATTCAAATTCCTCTTTAATTTTTTTTTGCAGTCTTCTAATTAATTGATAAAAAACTTGACAAAAAATCTAGCTAGTAATAGTCAGTAACAAGCAAGTAGCAATAAAAACCATTTTTTTAAGAAGCTTAATTTGATGAAGACGTTTTGAACCATTAATTATATACTTGCTCAGAGAGTGGAAATTGAGTCATCTAACAATGGAACTAAAATATATAGACTATTTAGGTACTGAATTGGTTTCAGTATCTCAAACTTTTTACACGACAGTAGTAGTACATGGAAAATAACAAAACATTCACTTGGTACTGATACTCTTCAATTTCAAGAATTTAAAATAGCTTGCAAATTGCACATAAAAAAATATAACAAATTTATAAAAACAGTTGTCTTTTTTTTGTACATTAAGTGAAAATTTTAGTGTATAGAAAATAAAATTAAAACTTATTGTATAATGTATTACCTTTATCTTAAATATTTGTAATTTCTTTTGTAAGAACAATGCCAAGATATTACATTAAAAATGCTATAAAGAGTAAACAAAATTTCAGATAAATGATATGCAAGTAATATATTTCACATTCTTTGTGAGAGTGGATTAAATTAATATGCTGTAACTAACCATGTGTTAATTAAAATTGAACCTCATAAACATTACATTAATTAAAAACTTTCAGTTATTTTAATCTATGTTGTAAATATGGAAGAAAATTATTTTTTAAAAAAAATTATAACATTTTTTGAAACTGAATAATTATTTTTCATCTATATTAATAGATTTCTTAGTTAAAGATTGCTCAGTTTTTAATTTATTGATGGATGACAAATTTGTTGATTCAAAAATTCTTATTAAGAATACATTTTAAACAAAAAGTTTTAAAAGGAAATTTTTTAGTGGAAATCTGGAAATATTTTATTAAGAAAAAATGTAATATTTGACTTAATTTTTTTATGAAAACATGGATTTACATATCAAAATTTCATGTTTAATCCTTGTGGACACACAATAGTTTCATCTTAAGCCTTTATCCAAACTTTTTATCCTTTAGCTCAAACGTAATAATTTGTAGAAAAGTAATTTAATGCTGTATGGAAATGACAATATTTTTTAAAAATTAAATATTCAGACTGCATCTATTTATAATTATTTGTTCCTATATGGAAGAGTTATACAAAAGTATACAAAACATGAAATTTTTTTAAAAAATTTTCCAGATTTTTTTATTAGATTTGTAATAAGCAATAAAATAATTTTAATTTTAGGATAAAGTCTGTTTAATTTATTGTGTTATTGTACAGATTGAAAAATTGTCTAAAAGTGTATTTCAAAAAAATTTTATCCATTGAAAATAGAATTTACATGTCTGCATTGTGAAATCTAAGCATTTTTATAAAAGCTCTTTCAAAAATACTTATGATTTATTTTTTTTCCTTACTCAATTAATTCTAATTTAATAATTTTATGTTCAAATTAAAACTTATATCAGGTTAAATTAATTTTTTTTTAATTGTTTTATTATTTTCAAATATTTTTGAAGATAAATTAATTTAAAATTTTAGATCTGTACCTGTGTAATAAAGTATTGATGTTCATTTAAATATATTTATGAGAGAGTTTTTAAAAAATACTTTTTATGTAACAAATTAATTTTACAGCTGAAAAATTGTTTTTATATATATTTTATACCAAAACATTATCAAATGACTTGAAATTCATTTTAATCTTTTACTGATTTTGCAAAAATTCTTCTTATTAAAAGCAAATGATTGAGTTTCTTTCTGCTAATTTTTTGTAATTTTGATTAAGTGTAAATGTTTGCTTAATTTAAATGCTTCCTACATAAGTTAAAGTGAAAAAAACTGTTTAAAATGTAATTTTTATTTTGAATAATTTAATCTTAAAATTCCATTGGTAATTTGCAGCCAGAATGGGGAATGTTTTTTTAATGTTTGTTTTTTTATGAATTGTTTTAATTTTGTTTATCTTAATTTTCCATTTTTTACTTTTAACTTTTCATTTTCATCATTTTACTGTACCATTATTTGCACTGATGCAAAGAAACAGTTAGTGCTCGACCTTCAATTCAACTTTTCGACGCTTTTCTGACATGAATGTTTATGCGCTCAAAATCTACATGAATTTGTAGATCCCTGTGAGGTAAACCTCATAAGCAAAAATGAAAATAATAAAGGTATACACAAAAACTCATAAAAAGACAAATTAAATAACCAATGTCATCTGCGTTAGCTCTAAAATATCTTATTTCCTTAATATCAACCTACTTTTGTGCTATTGGATTTTGAGATTTAAGTCTAAACTGAAAATGGGAATAAACTGGATTTGAAGAATTTTAAAGTTAAAATTGTAGTCACTTGTGTGGAACCATCCGAAATATTTTATACAAAAAAACTCTTCTCAATTGAAATTGAAATTGAACTTGTACAAATATTTCTCTTGAAACGTTTTTTGTTTTGGTTCTTCTGATATTATTATGCTGTTGAATCATTTAACATTTTGATAATGTTAATCAGCCTTTTTTTATTTATATTTCTAAAAAAGTTTTTTTATTTATATTTCTGAAAATTTTTTATTTAAATTTAAAAATATGAATCATTCATTTATCATATTTTGAATGGTAAACAAGGAATTAAGATTAGATGGTATTGCAACAGAAAAACTATTGTAAATTATGTTAATTGCCAAGATACCGTTTTCATATGCAGTATAAACATAGTCAATATAATCTATACGAGTGATCACAGAAATTTTGTATGGAATTTCGTTCAAATATCATTTGCAGATTCATTTTTATTTTCCTATAAGCTTTTAAAGAGAAGGTGAATTAGATATTCTTTTATTAAAGTTGATAGGTTCTGGAAATTGCAACAACCACAGAATTGTAGAAACCAAATTATTTTACAGTATAAAGGTTCAAATTTTTGCTAAATTAAACAATTTTTTGTTAAAACAACAAAAAGCTGTGACTGAAAGTTCTATTTGGTACAAAATATGATCTTTGTAGAGTTCACCAAATTTCTTACTCCATTAACCTAAATGATATATGCCATTTAATTATTTCTTACATTTAGATTAGTTAAAAGAAATTTCTTAAAATTCGTGAATAATGTAAAATTTGCAGATTAAAAATGTCACTTATAAACTTATTGCTTCGCTAAATGCAAACTCATCCTCATGAATAATTCTTATGAAATATATTCGTAACAGACAGTATTTTGTGTGCTCTCCATCTATTATTAAGTGATATTCGCGTGTGAAAAGAAAGTGAACTACAATACTCTTGCATTCACATTAATAGTTATGTCAGAATTAATCACAGAAATTTAAATTTTTATCTCCAATTTTTATAGATTATGGAGTAACCGTTGGCAAACAGTATATAATTTTGAATATTCCAAATATTATTACGGCAAACAAAGTATTCAATACATTTTATGCGCATTCAACTCTTTGTTCAAACAATTGTGCCATGTTACTCTTTCTAAAACCATTACCGAATTTTCTTTAGAATGGCTTCCTGATATGCTTTTGATAGGCAATAGATGTTTTTACTATTAAGTTTTATAAATTGATAAGTCAACGAATAAATCGACGTTTAAGTTATTTGTCCAAACACAGATCGAAAATTGCATTTATTATTTCCTTTCATCCTGAAAACATTAATTGAATGAAACGCTACAGGTAGTTTGCTGCACATTAAAGTTGACAAAAAGAAAAATCCTCAAATCGATAAATTGATTCTAAAGGTAATTTAACTTAAGCTTTATGCTGTAATGCATTATTGAAAGTAAAGCATCCTCATATTTTATGAAAAGATTACAATTTTGAATGGGGTTTCTTCCGTCGGTTGTGTTTTAATGCTAGAATAAAAATACCTCTTTTGATTTTGAAGTATTTAGTATTCGTGGTAAATTTTAATATTCTTGTAAAATAAGCCACACATTTCAAATACTTATGAAGCCTAGACATCTTGAATTAACATCTAAAAATAGTTTTCAAGAAATATTTTTGTTGAAATTTATTTTACCACAGAACTCTTGGAAAACAAGCCATTTCTGCTGTAACAGGAATCTCTTATTTCGTTGTTTTGCTACTTGTACACTTTTCGTCCTTATCGATTACACAGTTACAAATTGCATTGTATCTGATGAAAACAGCTCTTGGAAGATACAATTCACGGTCATAATGAAATTTTTACTGAGTACATTGACCTGCTTTTCGATGAACTTAAAAAAGAAAAAGCTAAATTCGCTATTACGGAATATAGAGAGTGTCTGCGAAGCTCCTGTGAATCAAAGAACGAAGTTTGTGAGTTTATGTGTGATCGTATTTTCATTTGGAGCACCATTTACAAGGCTATATTATGGATACGACACTCCAGCATCTTTGTACACTTACGGTTATTTACCGAAGCTGACGATATTAAATGTTGTCATATACGTAAAAAGGTTTTTTCTCGTATGCTTATATCCAACTTCAGTTAGTTTGATCGCTTTGTTGTATTGCCGATTATGCTGTATGTACAGCAAAAATATACGAGAATTGTCAGATTATATTGATCGAAGTAATGCAGAAGAGTTTACCAAGCCTAGACAGATAACAATATTGAGAGAAAAATCAAGAATTGTCAATAGCCTTAATCGTACACATGATTTTTTTTCTTTACCTATATTCCTCGTGTGTGTTACGCTGTTTTGGTCTTGTTTTTCTTCTGTGGGAACCATCGCTCTTCAAGGCACCGAAGGTTTGAATTTGCAAACTGGTACATGGATGGTTATTGAATTTTTGGTATCAGTTGGTGTACTTTTCACTACAATATGGGTAGCTAGCCAGGTATCAATAGAAATGGAAGAATTTAGAAATGCATTTATTAGAAAAATGGAACAAAAACGATTTCTGGAGAACTCGCAAGATGACTGGGCCTTTGACCAGTGCTTATTACAAAAACCAAATGTCGTATTATCTGGTTATGAAATTATTCCTTTTGAAAGGAGCACCATATTAGAAATAATTGGTACCGTCTTGACGTACAGCTTACTTTTGATGAACTCAAAATAATATTGCAAACGCGATGGAGCATCGCTTATGTCTCTTATTTAAATCTTCATTTTATCTCATATGTAAACATACCCAACAAAGAACTGACCATTTACTGATAAAATATTTCACTCTTACAAAACAATAATTTGATTGCAGATTATTTTCTCAAACATTTTGCGTCGTTTCTCTTTTCTTCCTTCTATGTGACATTTTTTAAATAATACTCATGCTGTTAAATTTTCTTGAAATTTGAATTTTACCTGCTAATTTTGCTTGAACAGAATATTTTTGAATTTCTTGCATTGGTATAAATTCTTAAAAGCTCTGGAAAATTGTTGAAAATTTACCAGATTTTCTGCTTTTAAAGAGGTTTTCATTTAAAAGAACGGATTTTTATTAAAAATAATTAAAATGGAGTGTGCAAAATTAATTTAAAAAGTATTATTAAAATATGTAAATGTTTTCAAAGTAAATTATGGAGATTTAAAAGATGGATTTTTCAAATAAACAAAGGTGTTCATTAAAATCTTATTTTACTAATAAGATTTATCCCGAAGAAGATTTACAGAAATTGTTTGCCTTTAAAACTGATCTGTGTCTCAAACATGAAAGATTCTCCGAATTATATGCAATACATTATTGTAATGTTTGCATATTGCACATTAAGTACAAGCTTCAATTTGTAAAATTCGCAATTTAATGCGTTAAATAAATGTGCATCTCGGAGATAATTCGTTAAATATATACCTTCTTATGATATTTGTGAAATATGATTTGTATTTAACTCATTAAACAGGTAAAACAAGCAAAATATTTTCTAGGTGATTTTCATTACAATATCGGCATCTACTAAAAAATTTGATGAGGTAACATTAAACCTTTTTTTAAATAAGAATTGAGACATAATCTATATATTTTAGGCAGTTGTGTGGAACTTTATGAAAAGTAGAAGATAAAAGATAGTATGTTTTATATATATGGATTGAAAACTCTTTAGAATTTGTGGTGTTATATGATTATAGTTACATTTATATATATAATCAAATTTAAATGAACGTAAAGTTTAATCCACAAATTTCATTTTTCCTTATGCTTCTATTTTTTTATTTCTTGCATTTCCCCCCATTAAATTAAGGATATTTAAATGTTATGCGAATACAGTTGTACGTGAAATACTTATGTCTTTAAAAAAAAAGAATGTTGCGAAATATTATAATAAATCAGAAATCTTATAAAAAATGCGTTATTTTAATAAAATTATTTTTTTTATACATTAAAACTTTTTGATTTAACCTATCGTTACTTAGAAATAAAAATAAATTCAAGCATAATTTCAAGTTTTATTAAAATTTAATTAGAATGATTTATTCTAAATAAATTTTCATTATAAATGCAGGATTGTTAAGTTATTTTTAAAATTAGTCTCAGATAAAAATTTAAAAATGGTTTGTAATAAGATGTGAATGCCGATTGGTATTATATATACATACAGAGGGTTATTAATCTAAATTGTTTTTACAAATTAAAATGTGATAGTAACCGTCCAGAGGCGAGCAATATTGTCATGGAAACATAGGGCTGCATAGGAATACTTCATTCCATTTCTCTGAGAGGCAGAAAAGAAGAATATTTTAGAAAATTTGAACCTGAATTTAAAAATGTTGTGAAAGCGAATAAATGATACTAAAAATTGCACACTTATATTTATTATTTAATGAGAAACTCGCAGAAAGTTCTCAAAATCACGATTGCAAAGTTGACATCAACGAAAGAGCGGCTATTGACCTTTTCGAAGCTTCATAGTATCGCGTGAATTTTGACCACCGCATCAAAAATTTTCGCTGCGTAATCTTTATTTAAGTCTACAAACGTCTCGTACACTGAAAATTTCATGTGCCATCAGAAGAAAAGTTTTAGTGGGTTGATGTCCGGTGCACCAGGATGCCAATTTGCAATCCCAACAAATACGAGTCATATCGCGGGATATGTGGCTTTCAAGAAATGTGGAATACTTGGATGGAAAGACGGGATATGTTTTATACAAGAATATCGCGAGATACCATGGTGGAAAAGAACTGGAGTTCCAACGTGCGTAAATGCCTCTCTTTATAGAAACATGTGGTTTATTAACATGTTAATGGGGTGCCTGCAATAAACTGAGATGCGCTTATACCAGGAAGAGCGATATGATGCTCCGGTCAAATGATCTGGCGATTTACCAGATAATTAACGAGGATACTTCCCCACGTTTTCACAGAAAATTTCTGTTGCTGTTTACGAACGGAAATGCAGTGGGTATTACTGCCAAACAAATCGTGTTGATTTAGATGTTTAAAACACCATCTGTGCTGAACCCTGTCTCATCACCAAGTAGTATAGAAGGCAGAAATTGTGTCTTCAACCTCATCATTCACTCCAGAATGTATGTCCGACAAAGAATAATCATCTATGTCCAAAAATTGCACTTTTTGCACGCGGTAGGGTGCATGCGTTCCGCATGTGTCTTCACTGTGTCACACATGTGTGTCAAAAACTGGCTAAGAAATACTCATTTCGTAAGCCATTACATCTACTTGTGAGAGGAACAGATTAAAATATCTCCACAAAATTTCCTCTTCCATTTCTGGCATTCTGCAATGCTGCAAGATTTAATGTGAACATTTTTACTAAAAAAAGTATTAAGAGATTTTTATTAAAAAAAAATCTAATGATTAAATATAGATACCATGCATTTTTTTCTTTCAGAATATCGCACAAAACTAAAATTTTAAATTAAAACAAATTGTTACTTCATTTCAAAACAATTTGTTCTTAAATTATGTCTGGATATGTGTACACAAGATTAAATTTGACATAATAAAATGTCTTGCTTTAAAGTGATTTTGATGCGTATCATAATTCAAAAATAATTTTATGAAATTTTATGAACATTTTATTTGAACATGAAATTTAATATTATGAACAAAATCTTGTTTGTATTCTATTTATAATACTTATTTAGTATATACATTTTCACTAAACATTTCATTTATCCATGTTCCCAAATGATTTTCCTAAAAAATATTAAATAACAACTTAGTTTTTATATTACTATTTCATACAATTTAATTCATACTTTCATTTCATATTTTTATATTATTACGTTAATTTCATACTTTTACTGCATTTACTGTGCATTCATTTTATACTTTTTATTTTTTCATTTGTGTGGCATATACATTTTCATTAAATATTTCATGTATTTCGGTTCCCTTCTAATTTTGAACTTAACATTAGATATTTTATACAGCAAACCGAAATGAGCAAAAATCCGAATGATGGAAAAAAAAAATCTCTTTTGACTGAAGTTTAGTATAAAAGTGGAAAGAGAGAGATGTTAGAGAGTATAGACCATAAAACTATGCACTTTATAAAATCCATTTTAAGTTTTAATGAACACTGTGAAATGACAAATATTAAATGGGAAAAATATTTTTTATTTAAATAAGCAAGCAAACCTTTTTTATTTAAATAAATAAGCAAGCACAATATTACATTATCGACTAGTGACGTGTTGAAAAAAGCGGAATCACATTCACTACTGAGAGGGCTAACAATATTTTTATCAAATTGAAGAAAAACAATACCGTTATCTTTCAAGAAAAATTCTGCAAAAATGTATAATATAGAGGGAATTCCCAGTGAATATTTTTCACTACTTTCAACGTTTTAGATGTCAATTTTTCTTGAATGAATGAGATAATAATCTCATGTCTTAAAAAGTGACAAGACAGTGAAAGAAATTCTGTAATATACTGTCTTAAATAAAAACTTGACTAACAAGAGGGAATGGGCCAAGTAAGTGGATGAAGAAGGGAACTGTAAGCGAAACAATAGCCAGCTCTGAGTAAAAAGTAAAATAAATAAAAAAAATATACATAAAAGCTCTATGACATGGCGTCCCGCTATTAACATAGCTGGAAAAAGGCGGTTGAGGGTGTTCTTGACATGTCTCTCCTGGTGTCGAGGATTTAAAATTTGCAAAAAAAAAAATAAATAAATAAATAAATAAATAAATAAATAAATAAAAAATAAATAAATAAATAAAAACACACACACACACACACTGAGAAAAATTCTCTTTTGATGAAAAAGAATATTTTAGTATTTTATAGAAGTTACGAAAAGGTCTTTTTTATTGTGTTGTTGTTACTAATCCTTCATCATCTAGCAACAGTTATGTCTTGTCCATGAGTGCATGTATTCTAGCAAAGTCAAACCCTAGAAGTGGAGATGATATTAAGTCCTCGTAACTTAGATCTAAGCAGTCCAAGACACGATCCGGAGAAGGTGACACTAGTTGAAGGTTGGAAAAACTTTGCAGCTGGAGACGAAAGCTATTCCTTTAAGATGGCCACTGAAATCGCTGCAATATCAGATAGATACCTCTTCGAAATCAAGAGTCCTTTTTATTATTTTGGAAGTGAGAGGAGTTCTGAAAAGGAGTATATTATACTGATTAAATTAAATATATCACACGGTATAAGGACAGTGAAACAGCATAAGCAAATTTATAGTAAATGATCTGCGATCTAATTATACATTAAATTAATTACAAATGCCGCCAACAAAATTTTGGAGCTAAGCATTGTATTTTACGCCAGATGTTTCTCTCGTTCCATTCAGCTATTATCAGTTCATCAAAGACAAGAATTCACTGTAGAAACAATAAAAATTTTATCAACATAGATTCTGATGGTAAGCATATGGTGGAAATTTTCGGAAGTACAAACAAGCTTAAAAATTTTGCAGGCTGCAATGCTTCTGAAAGATGACATTGAGAAACATTCATCATGTTTACAGTATTCATTATAATATCACCTGAAACGAAAGCAAAACACATGCGAAGAAAATATATAAAAGCCAGTTTCTTTTTTTACACACTTAAATAAAATGCAACAACAGTAAAGTGATTGAAAGATTTAAAATGCGGATTCCTTCAATTTGTGAACTTAAGGAAATTATCGAGTAGATTCCATAAATGACAATGACACAAATATTTCCCAAACTTGGCATTGAAAAAAATTTTTTTAAACCTTATTTGAGAGTATATGCCAAATTTGTTGTTTAGTAACCCTAAGAAACGAGTTTGATGTTGCCAAACGTTTTTATTAAAAGAGTTTTTTAGAAAAATAAGAACTCCGATATTCTTCGCCTATCAGAAATCACCGTTGCATTTTTGCTAACTATTTCATATTATATAATTTCATCTTAGCATAGGTGCATAATTCATTGCAATGTTCACAAGCACGAATGGTGACGTTTCAAGATTTGCATGAAATTGAAAAAAATGAATGACGAAAAAGAAGCATTTCACTTTTAAGGAAATTATGTAAAAGATATTTTTATTGTAAAATGTAAGACATTTTTATCGTATGGTGATGTTTTATTATTTGCATGAAACTGAGAAAAATGATTTCTTTTAACGAAAAAGAAGCATTTAGCATTTTAAGGAAATTATGAAAAAGACATTTTTATTGTAAAAAATCCAGTTCTCTGCTTTTCCCAACAACCGACAATAATTTTGGCTTTTGAACAATTTTATCTTAAAATAGTTAAGCTATATATTTAACTCACATCTGATAATTTTTAAATTTTTAACTGTTATTACTTAATCTCACATATGCTTTTTCTGAGATCATAATTCAAGGGCTTAACTAAAAATCTTTGTTGGACTCTTATTTAAGCCATTCCTTTTGACAAATTTTGATTAAGAAGATTATATATATAATGCAATATAAGGAATTTTGTAACCTTATGTTAGATTAAATGCTCTAGCTAACTTTTATATCTAATTCATTATTAATTATTACTGGCTTTCATAATTTAAATATTTCGGTTAAAATTTTACACTATAGGTCAACTGTCTTTTTAACGGAAATTGGATTTGGAGAAGGTGTAATTATTTTATTTAAATTCTATTGCTTACATGTATTTTTAAAAATGTATGTATATTTGAAAAATAAGTTTTTGCATGCTTTTTTTAAAATTTTATAAAGTGTATATATTTAGAAAAATATTTTTGCATGCTTTTTTGTAAAATTAGATAATTATTTTTACTGAAATGTGACACTGGTGACAAACGAAAAAAATGTCGAAATAAATATACCAATCGTCATGTCAGCTTAACTTCATATCAAGTAAGTCTATTATCTATATTTAATTCCCTTTTTAAATTTACTGAAATGCTTATTTTTCGATCGAACTTAGGGAAATTTACCGTTTTAATAAACGCGCGCCTAGCTTGGCAACTTGGCGACAAAAAAATTCGCCGCGTCACCAAGTGTATGGGGATACTGAACTTGTTTATACTTTCATTAATTAATAGACGTCGGAACAAGTTTGATATCCCCTCATAGGCGACCATTGCGACTAAATTTTTAACGCGGAAATTTTACCAAAATTTAAAAAATACGCATTTTATAAAAAAAAATCACATAATAGTATTAAAAATCTAAGAAAGTATAAATGGAAAATGAATAAATCTTTTCTTGTTGTATGTGGGTTTCCCTTCTCTTCAAAACAACCGGTAAAAGAGATAAGTAAATAACAATAATGGACTTACTTGATATGACGTGAAGCTTTCATGCCAAGTATGCTCGGTGATATTATGGAAAAATATGTAAGACAAATACAATAATAAATTAACAAAAATATATAAGAAAAAGATAATAATAAATGAATGAAAAGAAATTGGAAAAAGAAACAGTTTACGATATTGGAAATGTAAAAGAAAATTATAATAATAAATTTAAATATATATATATCAGAAATTATACAATAAATAAACAAAATCAAAGAAAGATATAAATAATAAAAAAATAAAAAGAAATTGGAAAAAAAGAACAGTTTACGATGTTTGGACGCTGGCGACAATGAAACAACAGCAAACTTAGAACAAAAAGTTTGAATTGAAAGTAAAATGCCCAGTCTGTGACAAGCATCTCGAGCCAGAGCCCGGAGCCTCGGCTCCCAGAAGATTTTGGCTATGATTCAGTGACTTGGCGATGTAAAGAAAGCGATAAGTTTCTCTGGCTAGGAAGTTTATCTCATTGTTAAACATGGCAGATTTCGCAGCTACGCTTTTCGTTTTCCATTTGAAAAATGTACCGATTTAGTATTGTTATATTTTTATAAATATAACAAATTATTAGTTAATTAATTCATCGGGAATATAATTTCTTTGTATTATAAAAACAATGGATGTATGTGTATTGCGTTTACATGATCTTTTCCTCTCTAAAGATTAAACGACTTAGTATTGTTATATTTTCGTAAAAATAAGAAAGAGTTTGTTTATTAATTCATTGTGAATATAATGTCTATGCATTATTAGAACTATTAATTATTTATTCATAAATAATTTACTATTGTTTATAAATATGTAAGTTGTTATGTTTATTAAGCAGATTATGCATAAACCCTTTTGACATTATTGCAAACAAAGTAGCTGAAAAATATTTTATACGAAGTTTCTACTTAAGAAAGAATTTTATTTTTTGAAATTTATTTAGCTTGATATTTTGATTTATCTAAAGGAAGAGAAGAATTGTAGTTAATATTATATGATTCATTGTTTCTTTACAAAAATATTTCTCCTAATTCAGATTCTTTATTTTAATCACTGTTCAAATTCATCACCATCATGAGGACAGTATATTTTTTCATCAAGTACATCCTCACTGGGTACCTTCTGTTGAAATAGTTTTAATGTCTATGCATTATTAGAACTATTAATTATTTATTCATAAATAATTTACTATTGTTTATAAATATGTAAGTTGTTATGTTTATTAAACAGATTATGCATAAACCCTTTTGACATTATTGCAAACAAAGTAGCTGAAAAATATTTTATACGAAGTTTCTACTTAAGAAAGAATTTTATTTTTTGAAATTTATTTAGCTTGATATTTTGATTTATCTAAAGGAAGAGAAGAATTGTAGTTAATATTATATGATTCATTGTTTCTTTACAAAAATATTTCTCCTAATTCAGATTCTTTATTTTAATTTCTGTTCAAATTCATCACCATCATGAGAACAGTATATTTTTTTATCAAGTACATCCTCACTGGGTATTTTCTGTTGAAATAGTTTTCTTCGAGAACTCATCTCTTTCATTTTCAGTTAATTTTATGTTTGTACATTATTCTTTAGAAGTAAAACGGCTAACAAGAATAGGAAAATAATCTGGAGCTCAAAATTGAGCTGCTTATGAAAAAAGTTTTGAAGCAATAATTGTGGCTTTGGGCACGGAGTCATCCCAATGTTATATGAATTCTGAGAAATTTAGTGAAAAAAATTTATTTAGTTTCACCCTCAGTTTTTTACATACGATATTTTATTCCCATTTATATTTATAATACCTTTATTAAAACACAAAAATCAGAATGAAATGTTATACTGAGTGTCTTTTTATTCATGTAAATGAAATTTATAAATTTTCCCGTTTTTAAAGAATATAAATCTTTTTGTATTTCAAATAAATGAGTCGCATTCTTAAATTGAACTACAGATGTTCAATATTTACAACTTGTGATATATCTTATTTTGAATTTTTAATTTAAAAAATAGACAATGTACACACTAAATAGCAAAATATTTTTTATTCAGCGGTTTTTTTATTGAAATTTATATTACATACAAAGTTTATTAAAACAAATCATGTGTGCAAAAAATGCTTTAAACAATTTTTATTTTGAATTAACCGATATTTTAATTTTGGCTTTGGAAAAAAAACTTGAGATGCTAATTTATAATTAAAGCATGATAGTGTCAAAAACAATTTAGTCAAATTAATTTTATCATGGGAATACAGAAATAAGAAGGAAACGTGATAATGCAATTCACACTGCTTTTTTACTTTCATATTATCACATCCACCTTATCTGCGAAAAAGTAAATGTCTTCAGCACCATATAAAATACAAATAAAGTTGTTATCTATTTCTATTTTAAATATGGTGCTAAGATATAAGCAAAGTATTCCGCTTTTCCTTCATATTTCGAAAAAATATTAAAACTTGCAAACATATATAAACAAATCGACTAACACGAACCTCGTTTCAAATTAGACTGGGGAATAAGAAGACATAGGGTTACTAATATTAAGTCTGAACAATAGTCACATTTTACACCGCCAAATTATTGCAACTACTCTCTTCAAGTGCGCATGCGTCAGAATTCCCATTTGGAGCCGACGTTCCGGGCCCGGTCTCGAGACGCTTGTCAGTCTGTGGTAAACTGAAAACTTCAAATACCGTTGCCACTAAAAATAACCATATATATGACGTAAAAATGATGTAAAACACAAGAAAAACCAAATCTGGCAACAAAAAATTCTGAAAAGTAGCAAAAACTCAATTTGGCAACACTATAATCTAAAAAAAATCTCAAATTGTCAACACCACAATCAAAATAAAGGACGCTAGACTTGGCTAGAAGTCATTTGAGGGGGGATATCAAACTTACACCTAGAATTCTAAATTAATAATTGCAATATTTGTAAGCAATCTCTTTTGAATCTTAAGACTATTACCTTGCTTACGCCAACATTAAAAATTTTCTTTTAATTAATATTACTGAAATAATAAAGATATGTAAAACATGTAGGCTCAGAATTTCTTAAAATATTATTTATTTTTTTAAATGAAAATACTATCTGCTTATCAAAGTGAAGGGGTTGGGGTAAAATTCTATGTATGTCTACTTTACCGCTTTGCATCGCGAAACTTATTCGTTGGAAGTTCGTTCCATTCCAGCGTTAAAAGATATAATATCTATTTAAGCATGCTACCAAATTTTAAAACTAATATTTTTTGTTTTTATTTCTGTAAATAACTATGGATAAAGTAAGGTATCTAATATTCATCAAATACATTAAGTACATAAAAAAATAATACACTAACCACATTAAAACATTTTAGACACAAGATAGACATTTCATAATCAGTTTTTATTTTGCTAATCAAAATCCTTATGAGTGTTAAGTTGCGCTACATAAAGGAGCATATATCAACACTATATATGTGAGTCTATATATGTGAATATACATAGAAATAATAAGCATAAATTTAGGAAGTTGCATGTACAAAGAAAAAAATTGTTAAAATAAAAATTTATCTTTATTTCTTTATAATATTAATTGATAGACATTTCATTTAAAATTTTTTTGTTATAGATGCTTATGTATGTTCAATTGAGCTATATGTGGCGATATATATCAATAAACGTACGATTGTGTAAATACATGAAAATATGAATAAGTGAAAATAAAAAACATACATTTTGAAAAATTGCACTGTCATGAAAATAAATTAAAGGGAAAATATTAAAAGTAATTAAAGTATGCGAAATGAGAACATTTGGCAACGTTGTCTTAAATAATTCCTAATATTTTTCCACCAGATATCTATAAAAATACAAGTAACTTTCAATCTATTATGTAATCCTTATTTGTAAAAGTAATTTCAGACGCATACTGCATATTACATTCAAGTGAAATACTTTTTAATCAGCGAAATCTAAAGAGGCTAAAATACTTCGTTTTAATTGAAATTTATTTTGAAGTACGATTTTTAATATGTTCGCATGAAGGATAAAATTTATAAATAAAAAATTTCAAGGAAAATTTGATTTTAATTTAAACTGCACATGCACACAATTTATTTATAGAATTTTGTTACAGTGTCATGAATGAGCATTTTAATTAGATAAATGTAAAATAGTAATGCATATTTACATCTTTGTAAATTGTTTAATAATTATCTTATTTATTATACAATTCTTATATAAAATATTAACAAGCCTTCGAAATATGGTTAAAAATATTTATAAAAACATATATTGCTTACCTTATTTTAACATATTCAAATTAATATTTTAAATATTTATTTAAATCATAAGTATATATATATATATATATATATATATATATATATATATATATATATATATATATATATATATATATATATATATATATATATATATATATATTTGAGAGATATTTTTCCATATTTTTATAAATCAATTTCTATCTTATTATAAAGACAATAATCTATTAAATAGTAACATTATATAAGAAAATTAAAAATTCCTCGCACTTTATTGAATTTAAAATATTACTTTATTGAATATAAAATGAAATTAAAGTTAATCCTTTAAAACTGGTTACGAAAAGCCAAGTTTTCTATTGTATTAATAATGAAAAGCTTTTAATGAAAAGCTGGTTTTCACTTTCTAAACCACAATTATATTTTTAAGTTGTTTCATTGTTAATAGACTATAAGTCAAAATTGTTCCTATAATGGAGAAAATCAAACCTCGGCTAAAATAAATTATACCACAGCCTGATAGCTCCACATTTGCTTTGTCCATCAGTCCATTTTCCAGTACTGAACTTTTTGAGTTCAACCCAAGAAGAGCTCGTTTCTTGAGTATTTTCCAAAAGGCGATACTCAGATCGTCCATGTCAATCCTCACTTGACTTCCCATCCACACAATTATGAATAAAGCCAAAAAGGACACCAGTAACAGGAAAACAAACTCACCAATTACAAATGCGCTTTCGTCTTTCATATTAAGAGTGGCAAAAGTGCCAACTATTCCAAATCCTGTCAAGAAATTAGCGGCACAAGCGAAAAATATAGGCATTGACAACAAATATTCATTCTGGATCAAATCGTCGATGATTTTCTCCTTTTCTCTGAATAGATTCATTTGTTGTTGTGCAGAGAAATCTTCTGGCTGACTTTCGTCTAAGATCTTTGTGAGCATTTTCATCTGACAACAATACAGGCGACATAATCGGCAATACAAGAATATGATTAAGTTTGTGGAAGTAGGATACAGACAGCTTAGTAAAAAGAATTTGATATAGGTAAATGCATTGGCAATGTAAAGATTAGAAATGTATCCATATACTGTGTTTGCAGCACCTGATAGACCACTGTTTTCATACTGTAATGAGAGAAATGGCTTTGTAAATGGAATGGAACACAAAAGTACTACAAACAATTTCAGGTCTCGATTTGGTTTATTGTAAGCTTTTACAGAATGCTTGAATATGGCGATGATTTTTCTTTTGCGCTTGTACAGGATAATCCATGAAAGTATGATGAAAAACATTGGCAAAATAGCGGTTATAATTATTCCCCACGAGATGGTTCCAGCGATGATTTGAATGCAAGATACAAAGCAATATTCCATGAATGCAATTAATGCACAGATTGGCAGAATAAAAATCCCAGCTTTCTGCCATGGACAATGACTCTCATTTTCAATGAAACAGTCGGAAAAGAGAACTTTTAACAAACAATTAAAACGGTAATCAATTTTCGTATTACTATTTAACATTATGATTGTTGATTAGGAATTAATTAAATTTATGATAAAACAGTCGGTAATCAGAGGTAAAAAAATAATTATTTAATCATTTACAAAGTTGCAATAAATCTATGTAAGTGAGAATTTATGTTCTGTAAAAAATAAACTTAAAATACGAGCGAAAAATTTTATACCATAAAAAAATATCAAAGCACTTATTAAAAAAGAAATACTTTTCAGGAGATACTTTTATCTCATTATTGTTGGTTGCCGATTATTGTCAATTAAATCTTATTTGCTTTTATGTTTAAAATCATATATCCCATTCCATATTTGTTGATCTCATCAAGCAAATTGATTATATTCACAATGCATTATGCACAAGTCTCGTTCATAACTGACACAAGTGTGTGAGTGGATAATGCATTCTATTTTAATTAAATATTCATGAATTGACATCAATATCCGTCCCACGTTGTGCATCTATAATGCAACCAGCCGTTGTTTAATTTATGAATAAATAGAAACTTAAAACAATATTTTTCACTTGATTAAAAAACGTAGCTGTTTTTCCTTCTTCTCACGTAATCATGAATTAATAAAAATGTGAATAACTGAATGATAATGAAATAGCCCCTTTTTAAAATCACAAATTTTAATTTAGATAGTTATACATAATTTTTTTCTAATTGAACAATTAGACATTGCTTTTTTAGAAAAGTAATATATTTATACAAGCAGTTTCCATAAGAGATGATTAAATTAAAAATATGCTGAGTAAAATGACACAAAATTTTGAGTTCAATAAACTATAACATAAATTTCAAAGAATTCGTAACAATCCAGTGATTTTTAATAACCATCTCTCCGCACTTTTGTGTGCTGCCAAATTCTGAAACTGTCTCTCAAAATTTTAGAAATGTATACAGAAAAAAATTTTCAAGCATTTTTTATTACGAATAAAGTAACTGTACTGCTATTTTGTAATATATATTTCTTTTTACAATCAAAATTACTATCCCGAACTACCTTACATAGTTTATTAAACGTAATAAACAACTTTAAAAACTTATATTTATATTTGTGTGTCGTCAAATTTTGAAATTATTAAAAGTGTGCCGAAACAAGAAAAAAAAATGAGAATAACTGATCTAATCAATGAGATTGAAAACTATAAATTATATTCTACAAGACAAAGAGGTTAGTTTTTGGTTAAACATTTCCCGATTACAGATGCTAGCAATATTTATTCAACTATCTAAATTAGTCACAAAATAAATTTTGCAAATTTTTTAAACTTGCACAAAGATTGAAACCATGAAAAATGTCTAATAAAATTAGCACAGAATACAAGCTACGTAGTATTTTAGTGTATAAAATAACTAATAAATAAATACAAAAGTCTTATATTTCATGTTTCTTTCAATTATGGAATTGTTTCATACTCATCACACACAAAAATCTTAAAAGGACAGTGCAAGAATGTTATATAGATACGTTTCAATGTTTTCAAGATTTTCCTGTACAGATATCTATAGCAGGTATCAGTTCAGGTAGTTTAATGATACCTGTTATAGGTATCAGTTTACTGCCTTGTTTCATCCACACTGGCATTCAAAAGTTATGGAACGTGTTTTTCAAAGCTCACCAGAAAAGAAATACAGTAGCAGTAAAATTTATAGTTTCTATAGATAATAAAAAAAAAAAAAAACTTTTGTAAATTTTTGCAAAAACGCTAACTACCACTGTTTTCCATAGAAAAGAACAACTAAATATGAGTGTGAGAAAAACATGCAAACATCATACTGTTGTAATTATGCGTGTGTCTATGATTGATTTTTAAATTTTCTTAGCAGATTCGTTGACAATAACTGTGTGGTCTCAAAATGTCTGAGAAAAGCCGTTTCCCTCTTCGTTAAGGGAGCAGTCGCTCGGATGAATGGAAATAGGAGGATGTCATAGGCAAATGCTGCTAGTCGCTTTATTGTGTCTCCCAGTGTGGACCTTTCGTTTCTAGAATCAAAATCAAACCAAAGCTTCTAGGTCGAGATGACATGTTTCCGGCTGACCACAAGCTACAACACCTACAGGAGACCGTTTTATTGCTCTTTTGGTTTGAAGGAGAAGCATTTCTCTGCCACAATTTGTTGAGTGTGTCTCTCTCAGAGAAGGACTCGCTCTTCAGAGAAGGCAAGAGAGTACATTTTCTGTACTAGACAGTAATGGACTTTTGTACTTTTTTTACAGAAGAGTTCAGATTCACATGCAAGGGCGATTCAAGCCGCATGCTGGTCTGGAGAGATCAAAGCACCAGATACCATGAATCCAACACTGTGAAAAAATACAAGTAACGTGGTTGTGGAATAATGGTTTAAGAAGGGATCTAATTCGGTAGTCATGGTAACCTGGATGTTTTTCAGAGAAGAACTGTGACTTGTGTGACCTAATCGATTTCGGGATGAGATCCTTGATCCATATGCCCACCCGTATGCCGATGGAACTGACAATGCTTCCATTGCTAATTGATGATAATACACGACCTCATCGAGTTGTAATTGTTAAGGAAAATCTTGAGAGTCTTAGTTCGGAGCAAATGGAATGGCCAGCTGCATCTCCAGATCGGAATCCTACAGAGCATTTCTGGGACTATCTAGATAGACAGGTTGCATTCAGCCCTCATTCAAGTTCTGTAGGAAAGCTGGAAAACAGCCTTTCGCTTCTCATTTCGGTAACCGACAACTTAGTTGATAGCATGAAAAATATATATGCTGACAATTCATTCAAGCTAAGAGTGGGCATATCCTTTATTAAAATCTCTTTTTATTACATTTCGCTGACATTTTACAGTTGTAGCATATTCAGCCTTGTATTGCTGAAACAATAAGTAGGCTGCGCTAATAAATGAATCAGACTCACTTAATTGCAAACTTGAATCACTTCTATAAATTATTCTGATGATTATTTACAATGAACTATGAATCAGTGACCATCTTCAATGTCAATGAAAGTTGTCCATAGGAATCTCCGATCGACGTAGGACGTTCAGAGGAACTGAACCGTTCTAGGAACGTTCGCCGAAATCACTGGACATTTCGCAAAACATCAGTAGAAGCTGTTCACATATTCGGAGTCTCTCGTTCTACAGGCGGAGGTCTTCTTCGGGAAATTTGGACAGGGAATCAGGAATACTCATCCGGAGACTTCTCAGAATTAGCAGCTAAGTCAGAAACAGCCGGAAGAACCGCCAGTCTCTGGTGATTTCCTCTCTTTAGTAATCTTTAATAATCTGTTGAAATATACTTCTGCCCTCGTCATCAGGCACTCCAGAAACTTCTTGAACATTCCTCGTACGTCATATTTGAAAATATATTTCCTGTTGAACAGGCAATTCCCAAACACATGCGAAAGTTATTAAAGGGTTTTTCTGGTAATTATTAAAAACTCATTAAGGGGTCACACGACAAGTGATTCTGATTTCTTACAGATAAATCGCATTTTTCGTGACGGATATAAAGCCCTTTCTTGAGATTTTTTCTGTCATTCCCACTGTATCACGAACCATTACTCCTGATTTTACTCAGGTACCAGTTAGTTACAGGTTACCATCTAGAAAATCAATCGCCTTGACAGAGCAAATGTCTATCTGACGCTGGGAAATTCTCGGGGTTAAGAAGGCAATAACGGAGAAGCTATACCGCATAAAACTGTGATCACTCTGTTTTCTAAGAACGGAATTTCTCACTTATGTATTTTTCTTACGTAAACTTTCATATTGCAATCAATACATCCTTCTTTTGTGCAATTGTCATTCAAATTTGGTGTTTCTACATTCATTAGATGCAAAGAACTGGTTGTTTTTTAACTTTTGGAGAAGCCAGTGAAATATAAATATTCCAATAAGATGTTACTCGTGTTGCGTTGCCTTGATCATGGAGGACGTGGAGCAGATCATGAAGGACAGAAAACTCGGCTCTAGTAGATATTCAAGGGCATAAATTGCATAGAATTGTTGCATAATTGTCATTGGAACAACCAAAATGGTAAATTATAGTTTCATGAATTATTCAAATTATATTGACATTCTACTTTTGAAGTAGTTTATTTATAGTCTTTTGGTGACATTAGCATAAATATTAAAAGGCTTGACTTAAGAATATATTTTGTTACATGATAATATATTGAATTCTCTGTAGTAGAAAAAATTTCAAACGTACATATCTTAATTTTTAAAATTTACGATTTTTATATTTCAATATGGTTCTAAATTTTATGAATGTCGTTTCCTATATATAAATTAAAATAGTATTTTTGCTAAAAATTTACTTACAAAGTCATTTTACTAATCTGAAATTATTTTTCTTCTCATTAAAATTAAGAGACAGTTTCTTTTTTAGAAAATATAATGATTACAAGCTTCGAGAGAGACTGTATTAAAATTCGAATTGCTCCAATTTCTTTTCCTTATTTTTATATTTGTTTTTAAATTAAATTGTCAAAAAATTAATAAATTATTGCATCATTCATTACTGCAGAAAATAACAAAATTGTTAAAAAATATTTGCTTTTTTCATATTGATTTTGTTTATAACTTTAATTTTTTTTTCTTTCGGGAACTATGTTCTAACTTTAAGCAGCAATAAATTTACAAATCTAAAGTTATCAAAAAAATTTTTTTCTGTTTGGTATTATACATTTGTTACAGATGTACTTTATAAAATCTTGGAGGCATTTTATGAAAATTTAACATTTTTATTTTTTGCGGAAAGGTTTCCTTCACAGAACCACAGATCACTTCAGAAATTTTAAAATGTTTTATATTAAATCATTTCACTTATCAGCAGAGATAATTATAATCCATTAGTGGAAAAAAAGCACCTTATTACGATTTGAAAAGTCTTAAAAATTAAAATTTTGTGTTGTTTTTAAAAGAATAAAAGGAAAATCTAAGTGAAAAAACGAAACACTTTGGAGAAACTGCATTGGAAATTTGTACGAAGAAACAAATTTATGTTAAATTCGGCTTGTATACATAGAAAATTTTAATCAAAATTACCAGTTACAACTTATTAAGATAATTCTAAAATTTAAAATGTTTCAACGATTATAGCTCTCTATTAAACATGAATATATTACATGACATAACGTCATTTGGTAGGACTTTTCTTTTTCTTTGAAAACACAATAGGAAAATACAATTTGTGTGTTCTCAGAGAAAACCTATCTGCAATCATTCTTTGAAAGACATTTGAATCGATAAATTGATTCTACACGTGCTTTGTATGCATTTCAAATAAAGTAAATCTCTAGTTTCCAATAAAAATAATTTAATATTGTGGCGCCTCGTTTTTGAAGTGTCTTTTGAAACTTGCACATAGCCAATTACAGGAGTCTGCATTGAGTACATTAATTTTCCCGCGGTTTGAAGAGATGTTTAATTGTGTGTGTGATAAGATACCAATAAATATCTCTTTTAAAGTTTCTGCTTTTCTCTGAATTCTGCAAGATTTGATATTCAGAGATGCCATACTATAATAGTTTTGAACAAATATTTCTATTGAGATGCTTTTTCTTGGACATCACGAAGAAAAGAAGCCAACTTTGTGCATTTTTATTACACCGCATTTTTGTTACTTGCATTCTTCTTGAATGTGTAGATTATATAATTACGAGTGTTTTACTGATAAATGAACATTTTAAGTCCTGGAAAGTACTTTTTACTGCTGTAGTAAAATTTTTACTGAGCTTGTCATCATGTGTTTCTATATATTTAAAAAAGAAGGAATTAGGCCCCTTGTTGTGGAATACCGAATTTGTGTGTAAAAGTCCCGTTCAAAGAAGGACAAAGTCTCTCACTTTAATTGTCATTGCTTTCGTTTCCTTTGGACCATTTATTAGACTTAATTATGGATTTCAGGAACCAGTAACATTTTTTACCTATGGTTATTTTCACAACACCCTCATATTAAATATAGTAACTTATATCAAGAGATTTTTCTTGATCTGCTTGTATCCAGTGCCAACTAGTCTGATTTCAGTATTATACTGCCGATTATGCAAAATGCATTGTCATAAAATAAAAAGCGTATCCGATTACATTGCAAAACACACTGCTGAAGCGTTTGACAAAACTGTACAAATGAATGTTTTAAGTCAAAAATCAAGAATCGTCAGCTGCCTGAATCAAATGCAAGATTTGTTCTCGTTGCCAATATTTCTTGTATGCGTTACTAACTTCTGGTCGTGTTTTTCTGTGGTGGGAACGTTAGCAATCGAAGGCTCAGATTCATTAAATACGCAACAAGCAATATGGATGTTCACTGAATTTCTGATCTCTACAGCAACACTTTTTGCAACAATATGGATGGCTAGCCAGGTTTCTATCGAAATGGAGAATTTCAGAAACGCATTCAAAAGGAAAATGAACGAAAAACTGCTTTTGGGCGCCACTAAAGACGTATGGGCATTTGACCAATGTTTATTGAAAAAACCTGATGCCGTGCTATCTGCTTACGAAATAATTCACTTTGAAAGAAGCACCATATTGGCGATTATAGGAACTGTTTTAACATACAGTTTACTTTTAATGAGCTCTAAATAAGTTTATAAACATTCGCTAGCAATTAGAATTTTTTTAAAAAATAATAAATTATTTTAAAATATTTGAAATTAATGCCTGACATTTTATAGAATTAAATTTATTAAAAACGAAGGAATAAGATAAGTGTAATACATTTAATTTGCCAGATTAATTTGTAAAGTATGGGCCTAAAACTTTGCTTTGATTTTGCTAGAAGTTATCATGAGTGTTTCAACCGAAAAGAGTCATTTCTCAGATTCAGTTAATATTTAAAAGCTTTTCTAGCTCTCTGTAATTTAAGTCGGAATATAATTTTAAAATTTAAAGAATAATTAAAAATAAAACTTTACACCTGCGAACTTTTTAAAAGAAATACTCATTTACTCTTACAGAATTATATTATCTTAGATATTTAGTCAAGTCGTTTAAATATTTTTTACTAAAATTGAAATTTATTAGCGTTTATGAAATTAAAGTACACAACTATTTAAATTAAGTTTAAAATATTTTTTAATTAATTTAGTTAATTAAAAGTAACTTAAGTAATGTTAAATATTTTTATTAAATTTTTTAATAGCTATTAGAAATGTTATATTAAATTAAATATATATGCTTAGTAATTTATATTGTAATAATGATTAATCACATTTCATCATCCTTAATATTCGATATATATATTACGATTATTGTCCAGTGATTTGTCAATGTCGAAAAAGGTTTTCAACATCGTTGAATACTGAAAGATGATGAAATGTGATTATATATATATATATATATATATATATATATATATATATATATATATATATATATATATATAATTAGATAATGTCAAAATCATTAAATTTAAGTTCTTATCTGTTGTTGAATATATACTGAACTTGTAATCTAATCTAATTTATATGTATAGCTTGTAAATAAACAGCGTTGTAGAAATTCAGTCCAAATGTCTTGAATTGCTGTGATTGCTTGCTTTAGCATTGAAATGTTAAAATAGCAACTAATCTGATGCAAGATAAGGCAATGTTATGTGAGATGCAACAAGATAAATGTAAATTTATTATTCTCAATTTTTATTTCTGATATGAATAATGTTTTTTCTCTGAAAATTTAATTAGAATGAGGAATATGGCATTAACATTAAAAATTTAAGCTTTTTGCTCGTCAAATGTTTTTTATTAAATTAGTCTAAAACTAGTAAAATACAAAGAATGTATAGTTTTCTAAAATCTAACTTTTTTGCATAAAGTAGTTTTTGTGAGAAAAATTATATTAAATTTTTTAAGACTTTCTAAAATCTTGAATTAAAGTATTATTTATTTCTATTATTAATATCTGAAATAATTCTTTCATTTCATTTTTAAAACAAAATAGTTCATGTAAAATTTAACGACAATTAATACTGTTTAATTTGAATTAAATATGAAGGAATTAGACAAAAAAACATTTAAGACATTATCTGTTGTTGACTTCATAATGAACTTAAGATTTGATTTGCATATATAGTTTGTAAATAAACAAACGTTGCAGGTATTTAGTCAAAATGTCTTTAAAAGCCGCAATTACATAAACACTAAATGATGAAATAAAAAGCAGTCTACTGCAAGATAGAGCCACAACCAAATATTTACTTTATTTTTAAACATGCTACTTTTAAATATCTTATTGTATTCCTAAAGTTTACTTCACAAAAAATAAATATCAAGACCTAATTCGGTAACTAAAATAAAAAAATGCCTAAAATTAAATATTAAGATTTAATTTTTGGTTTCTTTGTTGAGGAACATGATAATTAGACCACAAGTGAAGGAGAAACCCATAAATTGTGAATGAATTGTCTTTTAAGTTGACCAGGCAACAAAGATTTATTATATATGAAGAATGTCGGACATATTTGAAAATTTTAAGTTTTGTTTTTCCTCCAAAAATAATCTAGTACGTTGCAATACACACTTATAACTATTTTTCTTAAGCTAGAGAAAAACAAACGTTTCAAACATTTATATGACATTTTATTTCTTTTTTATATAATTATATTCTTCACATAATTTGGTGAGGGACTCTAGTGTTCAAATAAATTTTTTAGTTTATTTAATTTTTTTTATTTTAAAATATAGAATTCTTAAAGAAATCCCCCCCCCTGTATTCCATACATGAATAATGTTTTCTGTACTCGTAAATGTAAAAATTCCTAGATTTCTGCGGTTTAGATTTGCTTAATGATAAACCAGAAATCTTTCTAAGTAACCAAAAATAAATTAATGAAAATACTAGACTATATTATAATAATAAAAACAATCTTGAATTTTTAAAATTGTTTATTGAAGAGCATTCGATGAATATAAGCCATTTAAATTTGCAAAATCAATATAAACATTCTAATAATTATCTCGTATATATCACATAATCGCTTAGAAGTAGCAATTACTTATGTATCTTGAAAATAATAAAAGAAATGCCTTTTATATCATTCATTCACATTCATATTTTTATTTAAATAGAAAATGAATCTCAGTTTAATAAAAGAGAGCTACAAGAGTTTATATCAAAGAGAAATATTGGAGGTTATATATTTATTTGCTTATTTTTTTACTCTACACAATTAATGTTGTGGAATTTCATAATTTAGTTCAAATTTTCTTGTTTGACTTTATCCTCTTTTAAACTCTAAATTGATTTCAAAATTTAAATACAAATTTTCACTGTTCACAATTTACTAGCATACCTAGTTATGAGAGGAAGGATTTGCATAGTGCAACTGTAGTACGCACTCAGGCTGATTGCTACGCCAAGAAAGTTGGCAGTTTGCATTACTCAGCCTAGTTCTGACCAGGTATCAAAATACCTTGCTCAGATTTCCTGCCGTTTTAATGTTTATATTCGTTTTCAGAACTAGATTGTACATGAACTGAATAGGTAATATGGTTACCTCAAATGAACTGGGAATTCCTTTGTTCATGCCTAAATGACGTAATATTCCATTCATTGAAATTTAAAATATTAAAAAGTTTAAAACTATTAATTTAAACTTTTTAATGTTTTAAATTTAAACGAATGGAATATTACGTAAATTAGGCAGGAACAAATGAATTCTCAGTTTATTTGAGGTAACCATATTACCTGTTTAGTTCATATATAATCTAGCTCTTGGTTTTCTTTATGCATGAGGAAAACAAGAAAGTTCTTGCCGTTTTCGTGTTGCCATTAAATGAAGTGAGAATAAGTATGCAAATTAGGGTCTGACGTGGTTGAAGCATTAGTCAGCGAAGAGTAGGAATATCAGGCTTTATAAAATCAGGACCACCACGCACATTTATCAATCAATCTCATACAGCAGCAAAAAGAAATGGACGTGTAGAATGAGCTCGTTCGGTGTTTGCTTTAGGAATACAAAGGGGGTTATCAACTGCTGCCTCAAGTCGCACAATATGTCAAGCGCTTAGAGATAATGCTGCGAATGAATGTACAGCAAGGCATTAGTTTTACAAATTCAGGTTGGGAGATATGTCCCTGTATGATGAAGCTAGTGTCATGTAGATTAGCCATCAGATGGTCTACTATGAGCAGAAACCAATGGCCCAAATAGTCACTGCGCACCAGTACACGCAGCAATTGGAAAGTGTGCAACAGGCATGGTAGGAGAAGGGTTGGTTGGTTGGTTTTAATGGCGCAAGGTCCATGTAAGGACAAGCTGCGCCAGACAAAAGGTCGTCTTTGTCTACTTCTTGGTAGGAGAAGGAGCCAGCATTAGTTAATTGCAAGGGTGTACTGTTCTTGGCTGATAAAGTAAAGCCATATGTCACGTGGGTGGCCATGAATACCTTACCGCCATTTGGTTACTACTACTCCTAACAATAAACTACACTTTCTATATCCCTGTTTTTTTGGATACTTAAAAACGGCAAGAATTTTTTGTTTACCTTGTATTTGAAGTGAAAAAATATTTACCTATTATTTTAATGAGCATTTTGCCTATTAATACTAGATTTATAAATATATTATAATTTTAGGGTAAAAAATAAAAGCGTTGATGTTCATTATAATAAAAATATCAAACTATTTTAGGATGTTCTCTTTTCGTATTATAATTACAATACTAAATGTAGAAAAATAAAAATACTCAATATATGGATCAATATATTTAAATACATTACCATGAGGATTTTGATATTAATGAAAAAAAAACAAAGAGAGAGAGAGAGTTTTTCAATAATTTTTCAATTAATTGACTTTTAGCTTAAAATACTTTAGGAAATTTTGGTTTTAAAAATTTATTAACATTTGTAAAAGTAACTGATGTACTGTAGCAGCCTCTACATTCCCATACCAAGATATTTTAAAACTAGATTTTTACAGCATTTTTTTACAATACAATTATTATTTTTAAAATAGTTTTATTCTTTTCTTGATATTGTTTTCCGATACATTGTTTTGCTCACGATATATTGCTTTAGTTGCCATTTTAATTTACATAAAATTGTCAAAACAAAGATTATATTAAATGTAGAAGTTATACTATACTTATATGGGCATGAGTATATTAATTTTGGAATTCCTATTTTGAAAAATGTTTCAAATATTTATATTGCTCAAAAAATTTTTCCATTTTGAAATGATAAAGCCTGTTGATGTGTCACCCTATAAAATATTTTTTATTTATTCAAAAAAATAACAACTCTTGGCTTAGTCTGAAAGCATGCAATTGAAGAGAAACGCAATTTTAACTCTGAAATCACGTAATGAATAATAAATTAATTAAATGTTTGATAGAATTTTAAATTGTCTTCATTATATTGTATTTTAGGGAACTTTTCAAATTGTGAGTCGTATTCACAGGCAATAGATTATTTTAAAATTTATTTTTCTTCTCACCTCCTTGCCAATCCTGTAAATCCTGTAGTGCATTCTGGCTGGGATGAATAAAGCATCGATCCACATGTCAGAATATTCCTGACCATTGTTTTTGGTCAACAGTTCTGAATCACACAGTATTTTTTACTCATCTCAATTAAGACAAAAAGTAATATATCTCAAATTGCACAAGAATCAACTTTATTTTATTTTTATAGTACTTTATTTTAATTTTGACATAAAATGATACTTTATATCACAAAACATTTAATATTAAACTGAATCATGTTTCTATCATTTTTAAGTAATTATAAATTTTTTTATTATGCTTTTAATGACATTATGGGTTTAATGATTATCTATTATATGTTTGTTTAGTTATTATGAATTGTTTTATAATCTTTAATATTAAATTCCTTGACACTAATAAAAGCTAAGTAATTATTTGATAAGCAAAATGTTAATTAATTCAGTAAAGATAAATATAATTAATGAAGAAGCTAATTTAATATATCTAATATTGTAACATTGACTACAACAGTCATTCATTACTTACATGAGTCATTAATTTTAAGTCAAGAATTGTGTGAAAAAGAATGATTGGTTTTTCACTTTAAAACTTCTACAGTAAGAGCTTTGAAAACCCTTATCTCCAGTTTCATATACAATTACATGCATCTATCGACAAACACACACACACACACACACACACACACATATATATATATATATATATATATATATATATATATATACATACACACACATAGTACCTATGTATCTATTATATATAACTAAACCTGTGGCATGACAGCTCATGTGTGGGGAAAGCCAACAATGCTCATATGTTTTCCAGACCAAGGACGCGAAAAGTATGTCCCAGTTAGGTGGTCAGCCTAACGAGAAATCTCCAGTGTTTAGTTCCCAAGCAAGCATGATACACTGTTTATCGACCAACTGAAGGGGTGAAAGGCTGAATTGATCCTGCCCAGTCGGAGGATAAAAACTCACTCACCTCGGACACGTAAGAGCGAAAAATGTTATTTTTTTAAAATTTTACAGTTTTACAATTGTATGAGATTAAACTTATTTTAATTTAAAGAAAAATGTTTATACACCAAATTAAAGGAAATATATAATATAAAATTTTAAAAAGTACATCTAAAATATTTATATTACAAAAAAAAAATAGTTACGTTCCAATTAGTAAGATCCTCTATTGGGGTTTACCTTCTTTAGGTTAACACGGGTGTCACAATCCCGAAGTACCCCAGTGATCTTCTGTCCTCTTTTTTCTTTTCCTCTCTCCTCTATTCTTCTGCTTTTTCTTCCTCTTCTCCCTCGTTGTGATTGCCTCGAAAGAGTTTGAGGGCTCCCCTTGAGTAGCTTTCGCCGCCTTGTCGCTAGTATCTCCTCTTGGGGACTAAATCACCCACGAGTTTGCAGTGCTTGGAGACCCGTGTCCCTGGGAAGGAGGTTCCTGGTAACTGAGGCCCCCAGAGACCAACACATAATTTTGGCCTCTGCTTCAGGTAAACGGGAGGTGTGTTGTGGTCCTCAGCACATCAATCGGTTTAATGGATCAAGTGATCGGTACATCTACTGGGTGACTCGTTAAGGGTGGAGGCCACCTCAGGGATGTACTATGAGCGTATAGGACCTGTGGCTAGCACTGGTGCAGCTGGTCTGCATCCCCTTGTTGGACTCGGTGGTGGGTGGTGTGGTTAGGTCCCGAAATCTTAATTTATATAAATGGAGAATAAAAATTTCACATTTTTTCCACGGGAGCAACAATTTGAAAATTTAAAACCGAGATTTTTCATAACCCAAAGGAAAGAGGGAAACTTTACAACTGTGTCCCCTTTTCTCGTTTCTAAGGGAGTATCGGGTATTGTTGGGGAAGTTAAGAAAGTTCAGAAGATGCGCTCAGGTGACCTGCTTGTTGAGGCAGCATCTGACTCTCAAACAGACATTCTGACAAGCATGAAATCTCTGGCAAACATTGAAGTGACTGTCTCCCCTCATAGCAACCTTAACTTTTCTTGTGGTGTAATCTCAGCTAGGGATTTATTGTATTCGCGCACCGACGGAGGAGAGTCTGGAAAATTTACAGAATCAGAAGATCTGTAGCGTTATACGCATTACAGTCAGACGGGAAGATAACATTATTGATACCAAACACCCTGGTCTGACTTTTGCGACGCCAGACCTTCCGCAGTATGTAAAAGTTGTGTACATGAATTTACCCGTCAGGCCATATATCCCAAATCCCTTGCGATGTTTCCAATGTCAGCGCTTTGGATACTCGAGAAATGCTTGCAGAGGCAAAACCATATGCGCCAGCTGCGCGGTGGTAGGCCAAGATAGTTCGAACTGTACAGCTAAGGAGAGGTGTGTCAACTGTCATGGTGACCACCCTTCCTATTCTCGAAGATGTCCTCAGTATATGCTGGAAAAAGAGATAGCCACAATTAAGGTTAACAATAAATGTTCCTATCCTGACGCAAGACGATTGATCACTTTACGTACTCTACAACTAGGAGTCAGTTATGCCACTGCTCCCAGAAAAGTCACCAAATCGAGCAGCACACAAACTGAAATATTTTCCGTTTCCCCAGTTAGATTACCCCAAACATGGAAAAAAGCCAAAATTTGAGAAAACTCCTACGTTTACTATAAAAGCTCCTTTCACTAAATCAAAAGCAGAGAAAGCCTTGAAATTAAAAAAAGCTAAAAAACCTTCCATCTCCACCCATAATAGTTTCTCTTGCTTGGAGACTGAAGCGGCTTCTTTATTTTCCTCGGACGATGATACACCGCTCGAGGATATGACAAAAGACCTGCCTTCCAGCTCCGGGAAAGGAGCTTTTTGAAAAATAACTATATAATAAAAAATAAGGAGCTTTTTTAAAAATAAATTTAAAAAATAACTTATTTTATTTGCTGGAACTGCCATGGTTTGCGATCACATCAGATAGAACAGATTATTTCTGATAATTGTTTCTGTCTGCTTAATACCGACATGAAGGCATATTTCCATGTTCCCACAAGAACGTTTCATTCCCTCGAACTATAGCCATCTGTTCTCCATCTCTTCTGCCATTTTTAAATCTAATAGTAGGAAATGATCTGCATAATAGCGATCATTTTCCTCTTTTCATCTCCCAGACTGGTGGTTGTAGTGTACGACAACGTTTACCTACATACGTGAACATATAGTCGGACAGATTGGACGCTATTTACACAATTGGCAGATATTGGTAATGAAGCAGTTACGATCGATGATATTGATGATGCCGTATATATGGTCACCGAAGCAATATTGAATGCAGCTGATGCATCAATTCCTGAGAGTTATAACACTTAGGCGTTGCAAACCTTGGTGGAACAAATGCCAAGATAGTTATAAAAAACAAAGGAAATTATGGGGTTATTTAGGAGATACCCCACAACGGAGAATCTTACCGCCTTTAAGATTGCAAAAGCATTAGCTCGAAGAGCTCGTCGTTGAAGTCAGAAGGAATCTTGGTCTCTCGCTATTTATCATCAATAACTTCTTTCATATCCAGTAACCAGTTGTGGAGAAAAGTGAAAGCAGCCAATGGGATTTATAAGGACTTTTGTATTCCAATTTTAAAATCCGGAGCTGCTGCATACTCTTCTCCTAATGACATTACTAATAATCATTATCTTTATGTACTATTATCTATCTATGTACTATTATCTTTATGTACATCCCTTGGCGGAACTTTTGCTAGTGTCTCAAGCAACGACTCTTACAATTATTCGTTTTTAAGGACTAAGATTCGCGCTGAGCGAGCACCAATTCGTTTCAACCATGGTGAAGCCTTGCCCAACAACTGCAAATTTAGGATGTTGGAATTGAAGAGAGCATTAAAGCAGGCCCACAATACCAGTCCAGAACCTGATGGAGTCAGCTACCAAATGCTTTGAAATTTAAGTCCAGACTCCCTATCAAACTTATTACTTTTGTGCAATATGATCTGGACTGAAAAAAAAATTTCCATCAGCTTGGAATGAAGCAAAAGTGATTCCGGTTCTTAAGTCTGGTAAAGATCCTTCACCAATAGCTCTGACAAGTTGTTTCTGTAAGACTCTCAAACGTATGGTCAACGCCCGTCTCGCATAAGTCTTAGAAAAAAATTAATGTATACATATTAATCAGAGTGGCTTTCGTAAAGTGAGATCCACTCTTGATAATATCATATATTTACAGACCCAAATCCGCAATGCTTTTGTGCATAAACCATCTAGTTTCCATTTTCTTTGACAGGCTCCATTTTAAGTGTCACTAATTTTTATCTATTTACCAGTTGCATCTTTTATTAATTACCACCACCAGTAAATGATACACTCTATGTTGACGACCTGAAAGTACCATGTCAGTTGTCTAATATGCAATTAATTGAGGGACAACTGCAAACAGTAGTGAACAAGCTTGCTGCATGTTGTGCTGAAAATGGCCATACCTTATCACCCAGCAAGAGTAGATGTGTCCACTTCTGTAGAAAGACTAGTCTTCACAATGATCCAGTTATTAATATAAACAACATCCCAATACAAGTAGTCAATGAAATAAAATTCCTGTGTATTATCTTTGACCGAAAATCAACCTTTCTTCCGCATGTTTTGTATTTGCGGAAATGGGAGCGATCGCTGAATATTCTCAAGGTGTTGTCAAATACATCTTGAGGTCCAGATCGCACATCACTACTTTGAATTTATCAGTCATTGATTTTATCCCGCATTGACTACGGATGTGTTGTTTATGGATCGGCTAGGTCTTCCATTTTATGAAGATTGGACACAGTATAAACTGTGTGATAACACTCTGCTTTAAGGATATGTTCTGGGGCATTCCGCACATCTCCCGTCCAGAGTCTATACGTTGTATATCATCAATTACCGTTAGACCTGAGACAAATGCAGCAGTCTCTCAGTTATTATACTAAGATCATTTCGACCCCTTATCATCCGTTACGTTCTATTGTTCCTGATGTCTCTTTAAAACGACTATATGATGCTCGTCCAATGAGCATGCCACCTTTTCTCACACGAGCCAAATCACATCTGTGGCTCTCAGACCTATGTGATGTTCGAATTGAAACAGCTGATCCTATTCTCATCCGTCTTGGTATGATCCAACAATTAAATATGATAACACTTTCGAAAATCATACACAACACCTATTGTTTTTCAAATGCTATTTTCCTCCCATCGCTGTCAGTGTCAGGCATACATACACCTGTATTCACAAATGGCTCTAAAACAGTAGGGCATGTGTGGAGTTTTTATTAATAATACAGTCTTTAGTTACAGAGCCTGCATACATGCATTTACTGCTGAAGCAACACCAATCTACTACGCGCTTCAGCATGTGAATACAGATGATCATCGTCAATTTTGTGTGTACACTGGCAGCATTGTTTTTTAAAATTTTAAAGTTGCTTGGGTTTTTTGAAAAAAAATAAGTAAATAAAATTAAAAGTATAAAATCTTAGACTTGGCACAGCATGTCCATTTTTGGACCTTGCGCCATAAAACCCAAACAACCAATTAGAAAGATATATCTTCTGCATCATTATATTTTAAAGTCACACAATCAATATTTAATAGGTTGTTAGTTTTTAATATAATTTCTATGACTTTTTCATGGAGTGAACTAACATTTGGACTTCGCCCTTTTCATTAAATGTATCAGCAGCAATAACAGCCTCAAATATCGTGTTTAATTTGATGGACGCATTTTTCGTACAATGAAGGTTGCTGTAAATTTGCAATAGGATTCAGATTGGGGCATTTTTTGGCTAGGGAATAAACCTTTGCCTTTAATTTTAAACCACTTTTGTTATATTTTTGATGTATAACATGGAACTGAATTCTGCTGAAATAAAAAGCTTTTTCTTCATTCAGAATGCCGTTAATCATTTAAATGCGCTTCACACTATCTATATATATGCCCAAATCATAATATTTATTAGATTTTTTTAATTCCTTCAATGCATATAGGATATAGTTCTTGCCTATAGTATGTCTCAACTATTTTTGTCCTTCACTACAAAGGAACGATATTTTATTCTCATTTCTCCAGATTAAATGGTCTGAAAACCAGCGGACGCAAATGATGTGTTCTTTTGGCAACTGAATTCGTTTCTTGAACTGCATATTTAAATAGGTTTCTTTTCAGAGTTTTAAATTTTAGTATAGAACTCTTTCTCTTAATAATATTCTTATTATTGAAGTTGTTGGAATATTTATCGAATTTATTTCGCTTCTAATGTCATCTTACGAAATTCATCTAGATTTGAAGCATATCCTCTATATTATCATTGAATCCTCAGTAGTACTTGTACATGTTTATCAGCTTGATCTTGCTTTATTTTTCATTGATATAGCAACATTTAATACCGCATGTGCCAAACAAAGTCACCGAACATTTTGCAGTTTAAAAGACTGTTTTCTGCCAAGGGGCAGCTCCGCTTCTAATGTTAGATGTCCAATTAGTTCTTTTTGTAGGCGATATAATTCTAAATTATTTTCATTCGAAATAAAAAAAAATATTAAAAATACATCATTCTATTTTGTTAAACTAGTCTACATACTTCTGCAGAATTAATTTCAGCAGAATAGGACTTTAATAAATAAAAACATACTGCAATATGCTTATTGACACAAACACACGCATTTGATTGGTAGTCGGAACAATAGTTGTGATGTTACGTTTTTATTACAATACTTTTCAGAATACATGACAACATGTTTTTATACATAAAAAAGTAACTTTGTATTAAGGATATTTAATTCTATGTTTTAAATTAAATTCCTGTTGATTTGACATATAAATATTTGTATTAAAAAGAGAACTAAATATTCAATAAGTACATAAAGATAATGGTTATGAAACTTTCAAATAATATTCCTTGTTTTCTTCCACTTCTGTATATAAATGATGTTAAATTTAAATGCTCCTACTTTTACTCTTATTTACTTTGCTTACAAAAAATAGCAAATCTATTAATAACATATGTTATTAGAACACATATTCGTACTAAAATACTGTCCTTTGATTGAAGAATGTTTTGTTAATGCCAGAGCTTAATGTTTATGGACATCATTATTTAAAATATTTTACATTGATAGTGATAAGCTTGTTAAAGACTGGTCAGCCAATGAACCTGTTGTAGAAGAATGATAGAAATCTACAGATGACGATAACACTATGAAGATTCAGTCTCCTACTGAAGATATCGGTATTATACAAACTGCATGGATAAAATGTTGTCATTTACCACAAATATAATTTTAAAAAATGTGGTTTTTGTAATTCCCTAAGATTTATTGCAGATAATGAAATTAAAATTTTATTAATATATTATCAATATAATTTGTTAAAACATTTCAAAGAGCATTATTGAATGAACTTCTATAAATAGGTAAAATTGCTATGATATGAACTATTTTAAAATGAATGTGTAAAATAAATGTATATTTAAGAAATTGGTTCGTTTGTGATAAAAACAAATTCTTTATTTTAACATTTCCTGTCTTTATTTCCTACACTAAATTAACATATAATACTGGTAATTTTCGTAACGTGTAGTATATTCCACCAAACTATGTATAACATGACATTTGATATATAAATCGCTTGTTAAACAAAGAATTATTGAATTCAAAAGAACGAAGCATACATCCTTTGCAGAAAAATGTTTATATGCAGACATATTTTAAATTAGAAAACAAATCCTAAAATTGAAAACATCTCCAAAATGTAATTTGATTAATAATTTTTCAATCAATTATTGATAGTTATTCCTTTTATTTTGAATGATATTACTACGTGAAGCTACAAAATAGACTTTTTGGTGAGATATAGAAGTTCAGAGATAATTTGCGCCCACTGAAGTATCATGTTCTTATTATTGACATCACATGTGCATGTTAAGATCCCTTTTACGAAATCGCCAATAATATACCTCATATATTATTGGTATAACCAATTGTATGATATATCTGAAAATGGGAATATTTTCGAGTATTTAATATTCTTAAGTAATTATAGTGATTTTGTAGTATAAAAGCGTTAAATTGCAAGAAAATCTAGAAATTTTATTAATGTTCCTAATTTCATCTTCTTATTTCATTGATTACCATGGTAACGAAAAAGCAATTGTTAAAAAAATCAATCCATTAAGAAATGAAAGCTTAGCAATTAAATTTGGCAGTACTTATTTTTGATATATCAACAAAGTAGGATTAAAAGCAATCTACCACATTTATAAAGCAAACACTTTCGCTTCTTCTTCACATCGCTATTAAATTATTAACGATTGGAAAAGTTTATGAATGAACACATGTTCTATCAACACTTTATTTCAAATAAATACAGTAAGTGAAGTAATAAGGACAAACATATAAAAAAAGTATTTGAAGTACTTATTAGTTTGTGTGTGAGGAAGAATAAATTTAGCAGGGAATTTGAGATAGAGAGGGAGAGTGAGCGATTTCAATACTCTTTTTATCATAATATTTTTTCTTGAATTATGTTGCCAAAGTCAGCCGAAAAGACTGCATTTAATATTTCGTTCCTATTTGCATTTTTGTTTTGCAATTGTTATGTACCAGGAAGAAAAAAGAGTGTTCGCTTATTAAATAATTTTATCATGTTCTTTTTTCCATTATCTGTGTTTATAACGTTGACGGAATTCATTTTCACTTCTGTTATGCAATGTATCGATGGTAAGAAACCATGGCAAGTAATTTTTGCAACAAACTTAACTCTAACATTCTCTGCTCTTTCGTGGATGATTTTAAAAAGCAAGCAAAAGCAAATAACGTTGCTAATGAAGCACCTTGAATTAAAATACGCGTTCTTTAATGGATGGGGATTTAAAGTAGCTTTTATATTTTTGTGTTCTATTCCTTTCCTGCAACCAATCTTTGGATTGAAAGAAGACCCAGATATGTCAATGGAAACATTTTTTATACATATTAATTTTGATATAATAATAATACATTTAATTGTGTACATCAAAAAGTTTGTATTAAGTTGTCTATTTCCGTGTTCAAATTGTTTCATTGCATTAATTTATTGCCGAGTGAGCTGGTGTCATTGTTGCAAGATTAAGGCTCTCGAAAGTTCTCTGGAGGGAAACCAGTACGAAGCCTTCACTTGTCTGGAACAGAAAAAATTTCTTGGCGAGAAAGTGAAGATTGTGAATAGCTTAATCCACACTCAATCTCTGTTCTCCACGCCTATCTTCTTTGTTTATGCAGCAAAGTTTTGGATATGTTTTTGCATTGTTGGTGTCTTCTCAATAACGGGTATCTCAAAACTAAATGTATTCCTGTTTTTAGAATTATCATGGGTTTTTCTAATTTGTTTCTTCACTCTGTTTGCTATTACGTGGCATGCATGTCAAGTAAAACTGAATATGGAAAGTCTAATTCTTTCTTTTTGGAGGCAATTAGAAAGGAGGGCATTGTTCGGACACGATTTAGAAAATTATACTGCTGCAAAAGAATTAATTGACAAAGTGAGCATTCAGCTATCTGGTTGCAATATAATTTACTTTAGTAGAGGTCTTATGCTGTCGGTTATAGGAACAATTTTAACATATAGTCTACTTCTTATGAGCAGTAAATCATAAGGAGACCATTTTCACTCTATGTGAAAGACTAAAGCACTTACAAAAATATTGCCAATTTCTGTATAAAATAATTTATGTTAAATTACGGCAAAATCTTTTTTTGATGAGTTTAATATGAATCTGTTTGCATAATACACTGTCTAAGTATGATAAACTTGCCTTTTTTAAAGGAAACTAGGAATTTTAGTAACTTTTAGTATTAGCTATATATTATAAGGAATTGTTTTTTTTATCTCATTTGTAAGTAATATATTCTTGACTTATGAAGTGAAGTTAATTTGATTAAAGTTTTGCAGAAATAAAATCTTCTGTATGTGATTATTATCAATATCTTCTATATAAATTTTACTTTTAACAAATTATTCATTTTCTATTCTCCATGGTTTTTAGTAATTTTAAATTATTAATTTAAGATGAATTAAATCATCTAACTTATCGAGGAATTCCTTAATACGGTAATTGTAATTTACTTTGCAATCTCTCATATTTTGTTTACTGTGTAACTGCTTGAAAACAAAAATTAAAACTGAGAATTTCTCACTTTGTTTGATTGTCCCAAAAGGACATTTATTTTGATATTATAAATTAACTTTGTTACTTGTGTTTGCATTCTATTCGTATACATACGTGCATGCATATTTTAATTGTAGCTTGTTTGTTTATTTACGAATAATTTATGTATAATTTTTGACAATATACCGGGAAAATTATCTTAATTTAAATAAATGCTAAGCAATTATTCATATTTAATTTTATGTGAGTTTTACTTTTATTTCTTTTCTTTTTATTATTGATACGACAAATAAAATATATTTGAAATATCAAATGTCATTTACATTAATGATAACATATTTTGCTCGTCGCATTCCAATATAATTTTTTCCCGGTATGTCTTTGAAAGTATTGCATAAAAACATCTATTATATTCTATAATTACTCATATTTGAGTTTTCTACCAATTTAAGAACTCAGGTTTCAAATGCCATATGTACAGAAATACATGTCAATATGTGATTCTATATTCTATTAATAACACATTACTTATCATAGATTCTTAGGATAAGTTGGTTGGTAGACAAAAATATTACACCAAAATTTTATTTTCTCTAATTTAAGAAAGAGTAATTAAATTTTTTTTTTAATTTCAAGAATAAAAAAAACTTATTGTTAGCTTTAAATAATACAATTATTTAGAAAAAGAGCTTAAGAAATTCATTTATTTAGCCTATTCAATTTAATAAAATGTCCTGCATTATAAGGACACAGTAATTGCAAATTGAATGTATCCTCAATTCTTATTCATAACAATATAGTTTCAAATGGATAATATTAATAAATCATTTTAAATATCATTAAATTATAATAAATTAATCAAAGAAATTTTGAAATCTAAGTTTTCATACGATTCTTAAATCCTAATTAATGTAAATTTAGAGTATAGTTTCTAAAATACACCATCATCTAAAACTCATGACTTAATCGATTGAATCGGATGAAATTGGTTTGAAATTATTAAAACAAAACAAAAAATATAAGTTGAATGGCAAGTCTTTTGAAGCAATTACATTATCTAGAATCTGGTGTGAGTACGACGTGTTGTCAGCTTGCGAAGGTTTTTACTCTTCCATCTGAATTACTCCCAAATAGAGAAAATAAATTTCATTCGAGCACTTTATTTGGATGAGAAATAGCGCGAACTAATTAGGCGATAAAAGATTGTTATAGTTTCTGTAATTTTAATTACGAAACAAAAGGCATTTTATTCAATTTATGGACATTAAGACATTTTTACTGTCAGTTTTGTTCAGTCAAAAGTAGAGTAGAAGTTGGTACCTCGTGAATTCTAATGACCGGCTGCCCTTAGGCTTTTGTTCTATTCAGCTCTATTACGGGTGAAATTGAATGCATTTTACACAGTGGGGCACCCAGTGGGTGTGTCATCTTCGCCCCGAAAGTGAAGGGACAAAGAAAGACAAACACAGAAAAAGGAACATCCATCCCCGAATTAGGATTTGAACTTGGAACCTATTGCTTCGAAAAATAGGACACTAACCTCTGAGCCATCAGTCAGTGCAACAATATATAATTGATTTTCCCAATTATGTAAGGCACAATTGAAAGCTGTTCGATAAGCATGAAGTTTTTTGCTTACATATTTTAAACTTTCTCTCGCTTTCAAATGATGTTTTTTAATAATATTTGATATAACAATCATTTTACTCCATGACAATATCGGATAATATGTATATCATGCATATTGAGCAAATATTTCATCAATAATTATTTTAAATAATTTTAATTTTTTTTTCTGCTCACATATTCATTTTCATATTCCAAAGAATAAGAAAAGGAATACTTATATGATAAAAATTACCTTTGTTATTTTTTCATTTCTTCATTTTAGCTTTTAAAATAGTATGTATGAACTTATTGAGTATATTTACATTTTAATTTAACAATATTTATGTGTGTGTTACACACTTTAACTGACAAATGTCGACATTCACCGTGCACTAAGGGTGAATGTTGAATATGTAGGAGATTTATATTTTCTTCTTGGTATTTCCGTCGCGATAAAACGTCATGAGGTGGACGTAACTTCTTTTCTCTCTTTCTGAGAGAGGAGTAACAAAGAACTTAAAAACAAACTGTTCATTCACAAAATAAGAAAAGAAAATAATTATGCAAATGAAATTTTATTTATTTCCAAAACTTAACCTATTATAACAATTTTAATCCCACAAGAATCCCTTGCTTTTACAATTGGATTTATTTGTGGAACACTTAATTGCCATGACAGCATATACAGTCCTGCGCTTCTTGAATTCATACCAAAACGCCTTGCAGATATTATACTTACGCTTGTTGTGCTAAATATTAATTAAACACATTGTTAAATTAATATTTAACATTATATAACGATAATTTAAATAAATTATCGTTAAATATTACTTACTCTCACGGTGCTGAAATTGAACATGAAAGTTCTAATTATCAGGCGAAAGAGAAATGCTTAAATAATAAAGATAATTATCCATCTTACTCTCGATTATGTTTAACAAGGATTTTAGACAAAGAGATAACATCTGAGAAAATTAAAAATAACATTTTCATCCAGACGCTTCGTAGAATCTCAAACTTTGTATGAGGGTATTACCTATGGTAGTACAATAAAGAAGGTCGAGATAACTATTGACATCCAAACAGAAAAAGCAACTTTTCCTCCAATCGAATTTCTTACGATTTCTAAAACATCTGACTAAGTCTCATCTTACACAAAATAAATTGTTTTATACGAAGTCATTAGCTTTTAAAGCTTTGAAATTAAAAGATGACAAAGAAAGCCCTAAAAAGTCTTTCTGTGACAAGTAGAAAATCTTTCCTTCTCTTCAATCATATGCAATTTTATTGTACCCTTCGAAAGAAGATTTAATCTTCAGTTAAAGTCTGCGTAAAATTAAGCAGCTCAACTCCATAAGGTTGGTTGGATTTAACGACGTAAAATCCAAATAAGGGTCAGCTGCACCAATCACATGATTGAAATTTTCGCTTCTTTTCCTCAATCCATTAAAAAAAATTTTAAAACTATCATAAAATGTTAAAATATACAATTTATGTGATATTAACAAAATATCTATATACAAAATAATATACATATGTATAAATTTAAAAACATGGAACATAAAATAAAACATTTCTAAAATCAGATAAAGTTCATAAATCTTATTGTTTTTAAATATACAAAGATATTGAGTTGGGGTGGTTTTACCAACAAATTTTATGTTAAAATATTACTGCTAAAATGGGAAGTAATAATGGTTAAAATCTGGATACAGAATTAAAATATGACGCACTATGTATGGTTCATCACACGTTTTCCACCATGTTTAGAGATAACTTTATATCAAATGTTTGAGGGTCCAGTCTGCGATTGTATAGGTGTGCGTGTGTGTTGCTTAGGACACTTGGACAAGCCAAGCTCGCTATGCCTTGCCAATGCGCGAATTTAAGTCAAGAGAGAGCTTCTTTCGTTTGGATCAGAGCACCTCGAAGGTAAAGCAAGACTTTGCTCTTTTTAAGGTGCCTCATCATTTTGAACCACGGTCAGGTGACGAGGCCACACCTGAGCTGGCACCCTCCTCTCCCCATCCACGCCACACCAGCGGAAGGACTTTGGGCGTCAAATACTAACGTGGACACGGCCCCGACCCACGGAGTTCAAGCAACCCAGTGAAGGAGAGTACACCGTGGTCACCCTCCCAACCACTGCCCGCGGCAAATGATGCTTCACTTTGTTGAACATACAGGAAGCTATTGAGCCACTGGAGCTCTTGTATAGGTAAAACAGGTGATAAATGAAAAGCTGGGAATAGAGTTTCTTTTTGATTTGCATCTTCTAGGATTCCTGCCAAAGAGAATGTATAAAACTTTTGAATCCTTTTTTTTTACTTCCGTCGATATAACTGAAGATAAAATGGAAGAAGATGCAGACCTAACAGTCACACTAGCCTTCTCATTATCACTTCCTATATGGCTTGGTATCCAACAAAACAAAATCTGAAATTCCTTGCTAGTGACAGAATCAACCAATTTGAAAATTTTAAACACCACAGGATGGCAGTTAATGTTACCATTTTTTAAAGCTTCTAAAACACTCTTACTGCCAGTAAATAACAAAATTTATGCTCATTTTTAGTACTCACCTGCTGAAGTGCACGGTATAAAGCCATGGCTTCAGCAGTGAAGATGGAGCACGATTTGTGAATTTTGTAATTGAAGGATGTACTGTCAACGTAAATTCCACAGCCAATATATTCTGCAGCTTTGAAACTAACTGTGTAGACAGGAAAGTACGTAGCATATTGGAAGCGATGAAATGAATAAAGCCGCTGATGAAGAGTAAGAATTGTATCTGACTTTTTATAAGACTTCTTCAAAGACATAAAAAACGGTAATTTGGGAATCATACCAAGGCGGATGTGCAAACAAGTCAGTAGTCTCAATCATGTGGGTTAGACAGAAAAAATACGATTTAATACGAGTGAGGAAAGGTTGAATGTAGATGGTCTTATATTATATAATCTCTTAAGAGTATTGTTGAGAAACGTCGAATATAAGGAATAATGAAGTGTAGACTTAATGTTTGAACAATAATTAAGAGACTGATGCATGTACCTCAGGCCTATTGGTAAAAGATGGATGATTACAAATAGACTCTAAACCAGTGTTTCTTAACCTTTTAGTATTCACGGCCCAATTTTCAATCATAATTTTCATCGTGCCCTTCCTCCCCACCGTATACAATAAAATGTATACAGTAATAATGTATTTTGAGTATTTTGGCGTTAAACCTACACTACAACCTTAATTTTAAACTTTACAAATTACCAAGAATACGGAAATTTATTGACATTTTGCAACACCGATCCTCAGCATTGAAAAAAACAAGAATCCTATGCCTTTTTATTGCCTTTGCGTCCTGCCATGTCGGGCATTCTCACGGTTTCGCGAGAAGTTTCGATTTGTCTGGTCAGCTTAAAAGTTAAGTTAGGAGCGTGCGCAGATGTGAACAAATGTTTTCTCATTGGAGAAGGAGAAAGTTCTATGACACAAATTTCAATTCCAGACAATCTCATTCGAGTCGCTCCTTCTATCGCTATTGAATCTATTCTGAATGTTAATGTTATATATATTTTCGTGTAATTGCAATTCACCCTATTAAATATTCACGGCAGCAGACTTATGCTGAATCATGGATAAATTTTTAAGCTGGCGTAAGCGAGCATTAGACAATAGACAAGGATCAACAAATAAACAGACGAGCGTGGTTCCGAAAATAAAATCAAGAAAGTATTCTCAAGAATATTTAAATTTTGGGTTTACTAATACTGAAGTAAAAGAAGAAGGAAGGCCCCTGTCTATCATTTACTCAAAAATGTTGGCGGCAGACAGCGTGAAACCTAATAAACTTAAACGACATTTGGAAACGCGTCATAGTGAATACGTAAACAAACCCAGATAATTCTTCGAATTAAAGTTAAAATCATATGAAAAGCAAAAATCATTGTTTAAAAAAACTTTGTGAATGAAAAAGATTTAATTGCCTCTTACAAAGTTTCATATAAAATAGCCAGATATAAAAAACCTTTTCCATTGGTGAAGAGCTTAATTTGCCAGCCTCAATTGAGATTGTAGAAATTATGTTTGGAGATAATTTTGCAAAACAATTGCAGTCTATACCTCTTTCAAATGACACTGTTGCCCGTCGAATTGCTGATATAGCTGAAGATGTAGAGTGTCAGCTTTTGTCGAAGTTGCGTGACAAATTGTTTTCAATACAACTCGATGAGGTCACAGATAGTAATAAAGATGCTCATTTCATTGCCTATGTTAGATTTTGTGATGATTTGTCAGTAGAAGAAGAATCACTTTTCTGCAAACCAATAGAACTCAAAGCAACAGCACTCGCATTATTGGCTCTCTTAAATGATCTTATGAACGAGGCAAACACAGAATGGAAAAATTGCGTCGGAATATGCACCGATGGTGCTCTTCTATGTCCGGAAGATTCCAAAGTATGCAAGCACTTGTGAAACAAAAATCACCATAGTGTGTTTGGACACATTGCATGATCCACAGAGAAGCTTTGGCTTCCAAAGAAATGAGTCCTGGTTTGAATATTGTGTTAACTGAGGTTGTAACCGTAGTAAATTATATAAAAATGAGGCCCCTGAAATCAAGAACCTTTTCCTCACTTTGTAGACATGGGTGCAGTACATTCAGAGCGTTACTATTTTATTGCGAGGCAAGAGAGTTATCACGAGGCAAATTTTTGCAACGTGTTTATGAATTAAGAGAAAAAATCGCGTTTTTCTAGAAGAGGAAAACAGATCGGAAGCTGAGAATTGTTTCAATAATTTATTTGTGATGAAATTGAGCTACATGTGTGTGGTGGACATATTCGAGAAATTAAATAACTTGAATCTTCTACTGCTAGGAGCAAATACACATATATTGGATACGAGTGAGAAAGTTAATGCTTTTTATAGGAAATTGGAATTGTGAAGCAGAAATTTAAAGCAAGGAAACTTAACAATGTTTGCAAATTTGAATGATTGTATTAAAACTTACAAGGCTGAAGAACAACATGTAAACGTTGTTTTTGTAATCATTGAAAATCATTTAGCAATGCTAGCAGAGAATTTTAAAAAGTACTTTCTTGTTGACGACAAACTGATATCAAATTGCAAGTTGGTGAAGGATCCATTTCAAAATACTCCCAAAGAACTCTCAGTTGAAGAGGAAGAAACCTTCAGACTTCACGGCCAGCGGCGAAACCAAAAGACAATTGAGTAATAAATCACTCTTTGAATTTTGGGCAGGAGTGGATGATGAGTTTTCTGCACTAAAAACAAGGGCATTTCGCATTCTACTACCATTTTCAACATCTTACCTTTGCGAAACTGGATTTTCTGCGGTGGCTTCTTTGAAGACAAAATATAGATCTCAGCTAAATATAGAAAAAGAACTAAAATTGTCTATTTCTAATATTAAACCCTCCCTCGAAAAACTTTGCTCTGAAAGACAAGCCCAAGGAAGTCACTAAAAATTATTAAATTTGTTTTTAATTTAGTAAGTTGCCTTATAATTTAATAAGTTAATTATTAAATATGTTGAAATGTATTTTGTTTTGTGTGTGTGTGTTCTTTCCTTTCAGTCAATTAATAAATTTTCTTAAATAACATTTTCTCTTGGATAAGCTCGCGACCCCTTAGGGGGCGTGCCCCACAGGCTGAGAATCACTGCTCTAAACGGTTGATGTGCGAAATGCACCAGAGCATATATAAAGCAGACGGAATATCTAGTTGATCCGTAAGCAACACAACCATGGTTAATGCCAGATAAAATTAATGATTGGTAAATTCGAAGGAGTGATACGCTATCTGCACCCTAAGATATATTCGAAAACAACTTAAGGATATTAATAAGATAAAAACCCTAGGAAGTTTTTTTAAACTTTTTTTGTGTTTTGTATCTGAACGAGTAGTAAAAACTGTCTGAAGAAAGCGTTAGAAAATATGAATCACCAGTTCAGGTGATACTATCACATCACCTGTTCAGTTTTTGTTTAGTCCCCCTTTAAAAACAAATATAGAAATTAAAACTGGATGAAATAGGAGCAACATAGTATTTAGATGCGTGACAAAAATTAAATCAAAATTACTGTTTTCTCCAGCAAAATTTGGAGTCACAACGTAAATTATGAATTGTGTAAGCGAAATTTTTATTCAAGATTTTGGAATCGAATGAGGATTTAAAAGGATAAAAATAAACACAAAATTTCTAATATTATGATACTCAATGCAATATGAGTTATTATATTTAATAACTTGATATTTAACTACATATGTTTTCATTTGAAATAAATTCCTGTAGTGTATATTTTAATCTCTCTCAGTCACTCATACACTTCACGAGCTATATAAATTATCAATTGAATAAATTAATTATCATTCGCAAACTGTAGTTTAATTGCAATTTTTTAAAATTATAATCCGGTATAAATGAGATATATTACAATTTGTATTTTATCAATAAAGTTCTAATGTCTTATATTCTTTCACTACATTTTAATATAAGGTGTTAAAATTCTGGTTCTTTTAAAAAAAGTCAACCACATCCTTTCAGTCAACTTATTCGACGAAAGAAAATTTCTATAATCTCTGTCTTAAATATCATTCTAGAAATCGAAACATTAGAAGTCTAAGAAACTGTGGCGAGTACAAGTACGGAAAACATGCTATTATGGTATAGAAAGGAAGGTAGTAATATTGGCTATGGAATCAATATTTTAAAATAAAGTGCTAAATAACACAACATTTTGAAATAGAACGCGATACTGCTTCACAGCTGAAGAAGAAATTTCACTAAAATAACATTATAAAGTACCAGTCAAATACTTGAACATTGCAAAATATTCAAATTTATTGTCATGCAGAGAAACGTGAAATATTTAAACATAGAATCATGAAACAGTAAATTATTTATCTGAAAAGAACCACATACCTTCGTTCATGAAGTGAAGAATATTCACTGTACTATCAAAACCATCCACTTCAGTGGAAAAAAACACAATGCAATTAAAAACTGGAAATAATTATTATTACTATCTTTTAAATAAAATTATTGTGAGACTTAAGAAAGAACGTTAGATCTGATACCAGGGATATTTTTCGTTCCATAATCCCAGCAGTTATTTGTAAATAACAAATGCATCTAAAAGGAGAGGGGGGACAGAGCAACAGTTTATCATTCTTGAAGGATCAGAGAGTTTCTCTGAAGTTGAATTCATGGGATAAAAATCTTACGAATAATACAAATCAATGATTTAATTACAAACATCAACATTTTTGATATTTTTAACTACTGCAATTACTTATACAAGCGAAGAATTTGCTTTTAAAAGAGGGGAAAGAACAACAAATCATCATTCTGTAACGTGCAGTGTGGAACCGTAGAAGTCTAGTGGTTAAAGCATCGGAAGTGCTGAGTTCGATTTCAAATGCCACCTATGAACCACCGAGTAAGTTCTCGTTAAATTTGTGCAATCGAAAGTTGAGCAGTTACCATAAATGTAGTGACCTGGAAGAGAATTACCTCTCACTCCAGATCAATGTCAAAATTAAGGGACTGGATCCTTTGGTGGTGCCATCTATTGGAGGAGTCTTTGAGCAAAACGTACTTTCACCTTCAGAGTGCTCTGGTTAAAGGAAAGACGCATCCTACTGACTAAATTTCACATAGCCATTGGGCTAGCGAGCTTAGATTGTCCAAGTGTCACAAGTAACAACAACGTACATTTCTTAATGCTGTATATAATGGCATAAGCAACATTACAGAGAACTTACAAATCAGCGTTAATTGTATTTTAATCATGAAACTGCATTCAAAATTTTTAATATCAGTATTTTAAGCTGTCTAGGTATCTATATACTGACATAAATTCATTTTGTGCTCATTATATAACGGTAGTAGCTTTATTCGTTTTTGTTCATTAGAAGCAAACTATACGTCAAGATTGTGCCCGTTGTTGCCAATATAGTGCCTCTTTTGAAAGAAATGATATCGCATGCCGACAATTTCACGTTGACCTTATCCAGCAGAATGCCGTCGAAGGCCCAACCATCCCGAGAACTGGGATTCTCTTGCATTTTTCTCTTGAATGTATTTTTCAAATTTTCCATTTCAATCGCCACTTGGCTTGCCATCCATACTGTTGAGCAAAAAGCGATCAGAGGAGTCACAAATGAAATAGCAAGCCATGCAAGTTTTATCTTGCTGAAACTTTTGAGGTCGTTTATCACAAAAGTTCCCATAGATGAAAAACATGAAAAGAAATGTGTGACGCACGTAAAAAATATTGGAGTCGAAAACAATTCCTGGGTCATCCGCAAGCTGCAGACGATTATTGATTTTTCTCTTAAAATTTTCATCTGTGCTGATCGGGTCAACGCTTCAGCAGGGATTTGAACAATTGCCTTGTACACTCTCTTTATTTTATCACAATACATATAGCAGATACGGCAGTATAATAAGGAGATTAAAATAGTTGCTGACGGGTGCAGACAAGTCAACAAGACTCTCTTCACAAATTCAATCAAATTTAACAAAGTCAAATTAACATCATACCCATAGGTGAAAAATTCCCTTTTAGACTTTAAATCTTGACGGTATGGTAGTCTCCATAATGGAACGGAAAAAACGTAAAAAGTTAAGATAATGTTCACAAATCTGATTCCATAATCTAAAGGTAATTTCGAAAGCTGAACAATGTTTCTCAACACATGGTTTAGGTATTTCTTTTTCGAATGCATAGCAGCACAAGTAATGAGACTTAAAAAACAGTTCATGATGTATGTTAAATTTAGCTTCCAATTCTGATTCGATTTAATCAGCATTACAGTGAACATAATTGTATAATCTACCACTTCAAGGAATACGCAAATTAAAAAAATGCGAACTAAAATACGTTCCCATGCATGTTTTTTATTTTTCTTTCTTGAAGTACAAAGTAAAAAATGTTTGAATAAAAAGGCTTTTTCATATCTGTATTTTGATACAATCGGAGATGTTTCAGACGACATTGTGTTCATGTCAATGTTTCAGACAAATTGCGTTCGTAAAGGAAAAATATTCCTTCACTTCAGTTCGAGACTAGAGAAACAAAAGTCAAACTTTCACAAACGAAAATACATTGCCATTCAGTTTCAAAAGATGATTGTCTTTTTATTGATAACCGAAGACGCCACAGATAAAGCAAATAAAACACTTCTTTACAATCATAAGTATATAAACAAACACAGTTTTTTAATTAGTAAAGATAATTCCTTTCAGCGAAAAAATATTTGTATTTTAATGAAAGGAAATTATGGAACATAATTGATTTTCTTTTATCGATTATTGATTTTTGCATTTTAAACTTAATTTTTAAATTATAACAAAGTTTTATTAATTATTTGACGTTTACACTCCATAAAAATAATTTTGCACCTATAAATGGAGCATTTAATGACTTAATATTTTTAAAATTTTACGATCTTATGAAGATAAAAAAGAAGCAAAGATATTATTTTTTTCACCAGATTAGTTATTTTCCCTCTTATTCGCCTTGAACGTTTTGACAAATTTAGGATGCACTAACTTTAATATTATATTCCATTTCCTCATTTACCCATAGCATATTTATTTAATTTTTATTAATTTAATATTTTACTTGTTATACCTCTATTATTGTTTACCTCCATTATTACCGTTGATTTGTAAAATTTATATAAACCTACTGGATATAATTTTACTTGTAAAACGTATTGTTCTAGAATTCATCTAACATTTACCGGTTCATTGTGTTTTAGATAATTAGATAAATTAAGTAATTGCCTTTAATTTCGTTGAAAAAAAATCGCTTGTTGCAACATAAAAAGTATAACTGATAAATATCCATTAACAAAAACTTTCTAATAATTATATATTTACTAAATATTAATTTACTAATAATTTATAAATTTGCGAAGTATTGTAAATCAAAAATTTATACTTATAAAAGTTTCGAATAATGTATTGTTCTCTATGATTAATTATAAGCAATGTAATGACGCAAGAATTTCTATTGATAAGGATTTTTAAGGAAATCCTTATCAATAAATCCTACTGATATCTAAGTTTTGAAGTGATACTGAAAGTACCTTCATTTACTTTTATATTGTAAATCATTTTTCAAGTTTTCAAGTGATTCATTCCAATTTCTTATAGGGTTAACTTCAATCACAAAATTCTCAAGATCAAAAATCAAATGGTAGAATAAAACTTCCACATATGGAGAAACTACAGCGTGATTGATGAGTCACATAAATCAACTACAGCGTGACTGATGAGTCAAGTAAATCAACTACAGCGTGACTGATGAGTCACGTAAATCAACTACAACGTGACAGTTGAGTCACATAAATCAACTACAGCGTGATTGATGAGTCACATAAATAAACTACAGTGTGATTGACGAGTCACGGAAATCAAATTTTAATTACTGCCAAAATGGTTCAACGGTATTAAAAACATTATAACTTTACAGTTTAAATGGAGGAAATATGCTCAACGCTTGATTGGCAAGAATAATATGCTGTGCTAATACCAGGAACGTGAAAAGTTGCTTAGGATATGATTTACCTTTGCTGATGTGGTGTGAATATTTGACTTGATTTTTTGCCGCAAGGTCCTCAGATGACATATAAGCTGTGAAGAAAAATCAAGTCATGTTTGGAAAATTAATTATGCTGCTGTATCGTTGGATAAAATCTAATTGAAAGTGTTAAGATGAATGACTCAAAATAATATAGATATTAAAAGCCAAAGGGAGGAGGCAGCTAAATATCAGTGAAAACTCAGCAGCTGAATAATAGTAAATAATTGGACAACAAAATATACCCTAACAGCGTAGTTAGTCTCACTTTTAATTTAAACATCGGGTAATGTCTGTTACAAACCATAGAAATTTAGAAGGCCTGATAGGGAACTCTCAAGACAATGTTTTATATGGTATCACGAAAGTAAAACCAATTAAAACTAACACTGAAATAACTACTAATATCTTAATAAATTTTTCATTCTACATTTTGACACTTTAAGCAACAGAACATTTTTTACTTTTCTTCTCTCGCAATTAACAGTTGCATTGAAAGTAAGATTCTACAAGGCCGAAATGTCATGGAACATTATCACATTCTCCTCGTCTACAATTTGCTATAAATTCATGGAACACATTATTATGTTTTGTTGAATCTATCGAATAATTTTACTGTTAAATGATCCATTAAGCTGAATGCAGATGAAATAACACGTTTCATCTTAATGACACAAAATTGTAACCATTTTTATTCTAATAATGACACTAGAATAAACAGGATTAAAACATAATTATTACCACAAAAATTATTTATTTTCGAAAAATAAAATATTAGAGATTAGCTTCAAATGTTTACATTTTAATTAAAGATGAAAATATATAATTATTAATACATTGGCAGTTTTGACAGTAAAATTTTTAAATTGCTTAAAATATAATTTTATTTACTTTAACTATTTAAAATTTCTTAAATTATTTCGGCATTAATAGCTTTTAAAATTTAATTTAGATTATTTTCGATATCGCATTATAAATATTACTTACATGTTGCATAATTAAATATATAATTTAATTTTTTAATGAAAATCCAATGTTTTATCAAGAAATGAATCCCATACATGGGAGCTATAAAAATTCTAAAATTTTATGGTATCAATATCTTAAGATAAAGCAAACTAAATAGGTAAATATATAGTTACATTTATCCAATTAAAATATTTTTAATTAAAATAAATTAAAGAGTTAATCATTTAGTAATAATACATAAAAATTAATCTTTTGTAATAATTGAAATGCAATTGCGTTTTATGGTGGCAATTCACGCAATTATTTATTTTATATAATTTATTCAATATGCTAGCGCGTTTGTGAATAATTCTACAGGTGTACCTAAGATTACAAATAGTTTATAAAATAATCATTTTTGAAATTAATGTTCCGTATCATTGTCCATTGTAAGAAGACTGTATGTTACAATTGTTCCAACGACGGAGAATATCAAGCTCCGTCTGAAGTAAAGAATGCCACAACCGGATAATTCAATGTTCGCTTTGTCCATCAATTCGTCATCCAGCAGAAGACTGTTCAAATTCAAGCCAAGCAGAGCCCTTTTCTTGAGTTTCCTCCAGAAGGAGAAGTTGAAGTTTTCCATTTCAATGCTGACTTGACTCCCAATCCATATGATAGTAAATAAAGCCAGAAACGATAACAGCAGTAGGTATACCAGTTCGCAGATCACGCTTGTTTGCTGCTCTTTGATATTTAACATCGCAAAAGAGCCAACCATTCCAAAGCCCGTTAGAAAATTCGCCACACTGACGAAAAATATGGGCATCGAAAACAGATTTTCAGTCTGCATTAAATCATTCATGATCCTCTCCTTTTCTTTGAAAAACCGCATTTGTTGTTGAGAAGAGAAAGCTTCCGGTTGGATATCTCCTAAGGATTTAATCAATTTTTGAATCTGGCTACAATATAGGCGGCACAATCGGCAGTACAATAAAATAGTCAAGTTTGTCGATGTAGGATATATACAGGTTAAGAAGAATAGTTTTACATACGAAATTGTATTCGTTACAAGATGGTTAGATTTGTATCCATAGGCTAAATTCGAAGCATCTAATAAGTTACTATCTTCATAGTTTAGAGATAGAAAAGGAGTGGTAAAAGGGATACAGCAAAGAAGAAAAATGATGAATTTCAGGTCTTGTTTAGGATGCTTATAAGTCACAACGGAGTATTTGAACATCGAAATTATTTTTCTTTGACGACACTTCATTAGAATCCAAGAAAAGATGCTGAAAATAAATGGTAGAATTGCTGTTACCAATATTTCCCACGTGGCACTTCCATTGACGATTAGATTGACACAAACGATGCTGTATTCTATGAACACAAAGAACATACACAATGGGAGAAAAATCACCGCAACCTTCTTCAACCTGTTATATTTTCCACTTCCAATAAAAATATCGCAAAATATGATTTTAAGTATGTTTCTAAAACGATAGTCGATTTTCCTATTAAGTCTTGGAGTCATAATGGCCAAATGTGGACTAATGCAACATTTTGTTGACATTCAAAGGCTTAAAACACAAGAAGACCTCTAGTAAGATTTATTTAAATAAGTATCGACAAAAATAATTTAAAAACTACGGTAACAAATCTCCAATATATCCTTTGATATCACTGTAAAAAATAAGATGATTTGTTTCTTCAAATAATAAAAAGATTTGCGTAAAAATTAAAATATGCTTTATATCCACGGTAATCAATTTGCAAAATATCACAAATGCAATTGCACTTAGAAATTGTTTTGTAAATATTGATCCATACCAAGCTGAAAAAGTATATTCTCCATACATTTATATTTGATACACGTTTTCTACATGTCAGCTAATTTTGCTCAGAATATTCTGCTCACAACAAATATGGGGAGCATATTTTACAGATCCTGGTACAAAAGTTGGTAATATATTCACAATGAACACATTATTTATGAATTCTAAAAATTTGTCTCTTTATAATACATTTGTTTTTATTTGTTAAGGTCTGCATGATGTGGCGTTGAAGTGGCTTTGAATACAAAATTGAAAAAATATATACGTATGTCCTTATTAAAATAATTTTTCTGTTTTTATACTTTCTTATCACGCAGTTATGAATTAATTATTATTCACTATACTGCGGTTTTATTAACAAATTATACTTTCTCAATTAGCTGCTTTATAAGTAATGTATATCATATAATTTATGCTAATATAAGATATATACTGAGAGAACTGGAATGAAAGAAATGCATCTAGCTTTCATCCTTTAATTTCGTAAGGTATATTACTAAATTATTGATATTCATAAAAATATACTAATTTTAATAATTTAGGTATATGAATTCAATAAATTTTATTAGCTTACATTTATATTAATTAAAAATGAAGTTTTACAGCATCCTTTTTTTAAAAGATATTTTGGAATTTAAATTAAGCTGTTGTGTGTATGTGACAATTTTGGAATAAACAATTTTTTGAGGTATTTAAATTTACAATTAATTAAAACATTTAAATATTATTTGTTAGTAACTAATGTTTTTAACATTATGAGCATTTTTAACATAATCATGATATGGCTATTTCTTCTGCAACATATTTTTGCATCAAATTATGTATGTATAATCATTTGTCTCGCATTAATTTTCCTTTAAAAAAGAGAAATCTATTTTAAGTAATTTTTTAAGGCTAACACTTTTCTTTATTTCTTTTAAATTAAGGAAATAAAGTTTAAGTACTAGACGAAATAAGGTCTAAAATGCTATTAATTCTACAAAATTTCTTCTTGGAAGAGAATTTTTAAAAAAATGTTGAGTGACTCTAAAAATGTATTATATTAATGATTTTTGCTCATCTGTCATTAATGAAGCCAGGCCTTGTCTTTGAATTCATTTTATCCGATAACGAAATGTTAATGTTTTCATGAATTTAAATATTTTAAATTATGTAAGCTCTTCAAAGAAGTATGATTACTTTTTCTGTAAATAAAAAAGTTGTAGATCTATTCACAAATATCATACAATTTTATTATTAATTTTGCTTACGGTATTAATGACAGCTGAATATATCATTATTGTACAACCATGTGTACTAGGAAACATTACTGTTAGTAAACTCTTGCGCATATATTAATGTTATAAGTAATAAAGAGTTTGAGTTACATCCAACTGAATCTTTAAGCGAAAAAACATCAAGTCTATTGACAACACAAATAGAATTTACTGCCTAATCTGTTCTCGCTACCTGTAATTTCTGGAAAGGTGATTATGAAATTCTCTTTTGAGAAATTCCAAAACATTTAAGATTTAACAATACATACAAATTGTACAAAAACAATAAAAAAAATTGGTGTATGGACGTTTCTTATTTCACCTTCAGGTAGTTTTTAAAATGATAGATGTGGCTAACCATGTTTTTATAATAAGATCGCAATCTAGAAACCAAATTAAAAGACGAGGATATTTAATTCACTTTGTTGAGCTCCATTACGGTAATCATGTGCAGTATTTTAATAAATAATTTATTTTGATAAAATTCAACATAATTCTTTGCAAATTTGTATTTACGGGTGTTTCTGTTTTCTTTGGAACATCTTTAAGCACCGCTTGATTTGTCATATATTTCATATTTCCCTATTCTTGCACATAAAAGTTATATTTCATGTTGACTACTAGTGGTTAGGGCATTGGCCTTCCTTCCGGAAGGACTGGGTTCTGTTCCCAATGTTGCCAAAGACCCAACGAGTTCATGCTATATACGCGCTTGTTAAATCTGTGGAATCGAAAGTCCTGTGATCGATCGTTGAGCAGTTACCATTGGTGAAATGATCTGGTGAAAATTTTTTCTCCTACCAGATTAAAGTCAAAATTTAGAGAGAGAGACTCCTCTGGTGGGTCCATCTGTCGGAGTAGTCTTAGAGAAAAATCGTACTTTCACCTTCGTGGTGCTCTGATTAAACGAGTGACAGACATATCCTTCTGACTGAATATCGCATAGCCTTTGGCTAACAAGCTCGCCTAGTTCAAGAGTCATAAGTGAAAACAACATAATTAAAAATTAAAATATTCATCACTTATAAAAAAACGACATTTAAAGTAGTATAAATTAATTTAGCGAAAAAATTTTATTATGGTAAAGAATATCTGTATAGAACAGAGTTTTCCTACCACATGACGTCTAAAACTATCAAAAGTTTGCACGGAAGAGACTCTTCAATAATTTTGTATTACAAAGGCAAAGTTCGCAGTCGGCCTTAATTTCCATTTCAGTATTTTCATCCAAAGCGATTACGAGTTCATTTTCTCAAAGCAATATTGATATCAATTTATATTTTTTTATTTCGGTGCTTCATTACTAGAGTTAGAGACCAGAGAAACTTGATGGCCCTCATCACATGCTCATTCGCAACATCTCAACTCAATATTTTACATGAATTGCTAAAACTTAGACCATACATTATATAGTAAAATAATTAGTCCTCAGAAACAGCTACAAAAGAATTTCACTCATTACTTTTTGATAGTGGAGTCATTGACAGATATTTCTATGAAGATCCGTATTTTTTTCATTTTCTAGAAGGCGTGTTAGTTTAACCATTGATTTCGTACGTTGGAGGTACACCTGAATTCGATGTTCCAACTAGTGTGAGAAGTGCCAGTTAGGTTTAAGATTAAAAAAAGTTAGTTTAAGCACTGAATGTAATTTTTGTCAGATCAATTAATAATACAACACCTGGTGGTCCTCACAATGCACTGTCAACGGGAACTAACAAAGGACTATTCTCAAACCTGTTACAGCCTAGAAAAAAATTAATATAATAAAAAATTTAATTATTCTTATCGCTGAGTTTACCAAGTATTGGACCCGAGTTCCAAATGCATACCAGTAAGCACATTCACGAAGCATGATACATCCACAGAATTTCAATTTAACAAAACACAGTGTGGCCGGAGAGACTATGCTCTGTAGTAGTTGTTCCCCAGTGAACATCAAACCCTGATAATTGAAAGATATAATTTGAACTGATTTTTCTCGAGAGAGAACCTATCTCTCTACTGTTTCCCCATTTCTTTGTTATCGGCCCATATACCGAGTAACGCGCAAATCGGTGTAGTAATTAAAGCTTTTGGTTGGAGACACAACTGTAATGATATGGCAGGTGAATTTCCTTTGATGGTTTTCATCCATATAAAAGCTCCAAATACCTTTGGAATTCAATCTTCAGATGAAGTCAATTGAGCATCGCAGGCTGAATGAAAGGACGTGGCAGAAAATGGATTCAAAACATATACCGATGAACATCACACGCGCTGGCAAAAGTGTGTGTACAAGAGTCTTATTTCGAAGGAGGATGTGTGTTTCTAATTCATAATATTTTTCACGATATAGACTCAGTCCGAGAACTTTTGAATCATACCTTGTGTGTGTATATATATATATGTTGTTGTTGCTTATGACACTTGGACAAGCCAAGCTCGCTATGCCGTTGGCTATGCGAATTTAAGTCAATAGAGAGCGTCTTTCGTTTTGTTCAGAGCACCAAGAAGGTGAAAGTACGACTTTGCTCTATTAAGTTGCCTCGTAATTTTGAACCACGGTCAGGAGACGAGACCACACCTGAGCTGGCACCCTCCTCTCCACATTTATCGCCACACCAGAGGAAGGACTTTGGACGTCACAGATTAACGTGGACACGTCCCCAACCCACGGAGTTCCAGCAAACCAGTGAAGGAGAATACACACACACACACACACACACACACACACACACACACTACTATATATACACACATATATATATATATATATATATATATATATATATATATATATATATATATATATACATATATATTATTCATTTATAACCCATATAATCACGATTATTTTGAATTTTTTGTAATATGATTTAATTAACGACTATTAAGACTAAAAATATACAAGAATGAAAATTTTTTTAAATTTAAATTTTTTACAAAAATAATTATTTACCTTTTATGTTTGAGAGGCAATCCTAATATGTTAATTGACATTATTATTTTTAAAAAAGGTTGATTTAAAAAAATTCATATTAAAAATGCTTTTTATTCAATATGGTATTTACATAAAATAGTAAAACTTTCAGCAAAGTTGAAATTTACATTTAAAACTACCAGCTTACAATACGTATTGTCGTTAGGTAATTGTGCTGAGTTCCTATAGTCAATCACACACTAAACACGCACAAGCATTTTTAAGGAACACATTGTATAAAAACAATAATTTAATGTTTCTTTCTTATTGATGCAGCAACCAGTTAGAGATATTTTCATTAGTATTAGAGAATTTCCACTTCCTGTATAAACTAGGAGTCAACATTAAGGAGACCACTAATGGTGGATTGCGGACATTTTTGGTGTAATCGCCGATATTGAACTTCCTGATCCACATACCTAAAAATATTCTTATTTCACTCCCGATCATTATTGAAAGATATCGTGGCAGAAATAAAAAATTAAAATCATTTCGTGACCCAAAAGTCTGCCACTCCTGAATATAAACGATATAAAATTCAATCTTCTATTTGTCGGTTTAATATGCAAAATATTTCCTCGAATGAAGGAGCGAATCGGAAATTTTATGTTACAGCAATATCTATTTTCTTACAAAAAAGAAAATTGTTGAATCATATATATTGAAATATAAACATTTTTAAATATATTTCAAGCTTTTTTTTTTGCAAAAACATTACTTGCCACTTTATATAAATTGGATGGATCTTTAAGAATTCAAATAATATTGAGATATTTTAAACAAAATTTAACTTTGCTCCTGGTATTTAGCAAAGATTTCATGTTTGAAATTTTCCAATATTTTATAATTTTTTTACTAATATGTGATTAATGAATTTCAGTGCCATAGATAATATATTTCTTTCATTGTGTGGGGTTCTAGTTTACAGTTACCAAAATAGTTATTTTTTCAACATTAACTTAAAACTTATCCCTGGTCGTGCCTCATTGAAAATTCTTTGTATATAACAAACACATTATGTATTCACCGGAAAAGATATGACTAATGAATAACAAGTAAAAAAAAAACATAATTCTAAGCAATACAATAACGAAATTTTATTTAAATAAAACATAAAAGATCATTTTCGTGTATTGGAAATCCCTATTTTTAATAATTAAATAATTATTCAAAATATTTAAGTAATAATCTGTATATTAAATAACCTAATTTATTTTATAGATTTTATTTAATTAATAAGTAAAATACCAATTAAATATACACATAAAAAGAATCTTCTCAAAAATAAATCAATGCTTGCAACTATAAACTATAACTATAAATTAGTAAAAGAAGATGACCATAAATGATTAATTTGTTTCATTTTAAGTAATCTCTTTTTACTATTTCAGACTTTTTAAAGTGTTTTAAAATGAAATATTGAGGATTACAATTCAATATAATAAATATAAATATTTTTTTCTCTTTTCATATTTATGAAGATGTAATTCTAGATGAATAGGAATTCATATCATTAATTAATTATTATTTTACACTTCTTTCAGTATGAAATGAATTATTTTTATTGTTGTAAAATGTTATTTCTAAAATATTTTGAGCTAACCTTAAATACATGCTCTTGAATTCATCTTCTTCTTAAGGATCCGGATAAAATAGATTATCCATGTATCATATTGAGATAATTCCATCCATCTTTCGTTAGGCTTTAATCTGGATATAAACTAGATAGTGCAACGCTTAACAATAATTTTCTTTAAGATAATCATGTATTTAAATCATTCATTAAACCAACAGAATGCTTAAAATGAGTTATCATGACAGTAAACAATTTATTGCGAATTTTATTTTCTCATTCAATATTACACTAGCAATATAAATGTTCATTTTTTATACGACTAGAACAAAGGAGACCAGTTTTGAAACTTTTATTATGTTACGTTATAGCTATTAATTTAAACAGGAAAATATTTAAAATAACCAGTGTCGTATAATCTCGAGCCAAAGAAATGTGTTTAGTACAAATAGTTTCTGTTTGCACATTGATTTATATTTTACATATTTTTTATAAAAATATAGCGAGTTTTATATGGGCACAATATAAATTTTTAAGCAAAAAGTCGATGATAATGTTATAAAAGATGTTCAGATAATTGATAAGAGCGATCAGATTTGTTAACAGGAATAATTCCTGATAACAAGTATTCATATGAATCATGGTATATTAATCAATATGAAAATGTTTCCCAAAAAACCACGTATATGCTTGTATTAACTCATTCTACTTGACTATCATTTTGGTACTAAGAAAATGAAACGGTTATTTTTATGGTTTTAAAACTAAAGAGAATACCTCATTTTCAATGAATACTTAGCATGCTGTACATCTAAATCTAATCGTGCCCGTGTCAAATCTAAATCTAATCTTACAGTCCAAGTCATTAGAATATAATCAAGATTTTTGTGTAAATATTCAAAAGACAGTTTATGGCTTGGATCGTACCATGAAACCGACAATTTAGACGTAAATGCACTTGTCAATCTATGTTTAAAATGATGCTGCAGAAAAAAGTATTTACATCATTTTTAAGTTGCAGAGTTCAAGGGAAATGATACCTTTGGCGGTGGCAAGCCAAGTATTGGGAGACATCTGCTTGGGCTCCCTGCTTCAAAATCATGAAGACTAATTGCGGATCATTCTATTTAAACCGGTAGAGCCAAATTCTGGGATAGATACACGAAGCACGCCGGTACAACAACTGAAGAAAACTGATATCATTTTTCTGACCTCTAGAGTTAATAAGAATGATTCATCCAAGAACATCATCAAGAAACCCCACTGATTCCCGAAACTTCATTTCAGTAATTTTTGAACTTAGATTCAGGTGTTGTTGTTGTGGCTTATCCTCATTTTGTCTGACGAAGTCAGAGAAGGTCCATGAGACCACTGACCAGAAGAAAATCTGATACAAAAAGGGAGAAAGAATAAAGGTCCTGCTTTGTGAGCCCCATGCAGTCAAGAACATGTTCAGGGGAGGCCTGTTGGGCTCTGCATTTTGTGCATAATGAGTAAGTCTTCCTCCCATCTAAAAATGAGAGACTTTTTGTGTGACCGCTTTTGAGTCTTGCTATTGCAGTTCGGGTGACTCTGTCGCAGTTGAGACTGAATGATGATCCAGGTTCACTGCTCCCATACCAGTGGTGCCTGGGTGGGTTTCTCCATTCCTTCGAAATATCACGAACGACAGCGAAGTCATGATGTGGTGGTGAGATGCAGCTTCTGTTGATCCGAAGGATCTGAGCACCGTGAAGGTAGAAGTCTATCTTGGCTCGTGGTGGTGTTCCTTTCCGTTCTCTTCGGCCTGTCCGGCATTGGGTGACCCTACCAGTGGCAAGCTACCGCCGGCATAGAAATTCAGAGCTAAATTGTGCGTAAGAAGTGTCGGGTGTGCAAGTGACCGAGAACATAAGGAATGGGAATGAAAAAGAACTTGCATTTATCAAACAAGAAAATCACTGAATTATGACCGTCTACAAATCAAGCTGATAAATTGTTAACAAGGTTATAAAGAATTTTCAAAATTTCAGCAGTGAAGTTCATTACATCAAAAAGATGTATTTTTAAATGCAAAAGCAAATAAGATTAAAAAGCTTCAAAAGACTTGTAACTCAACGTATTTTTTCTTTTGTTTTAAATTAATTTCAAGCAAATTTGATGTAAGTCAATCGATTATGTTGCTATTTTTGGATGGTAATATATATATATATATATATATATATATATAGTAGTTTTTCTAAAATATACTCAAAACTTACATTTTGAGATTTTGCAGATAAATGTATTATGCATTTTAATGATAATTGAAATAATTTATCATTTATTAACATATTAGACCTATAACTATATTATTATGAATAATGTTGAAACAGTAACTAATGAGACCTTCTAGTACGGGACATTCTACTATGGACTGTGAATACTCTATAAAAATGAATTTCTTAAGCTTTTGTAAAACGAAATATATAATTTAAAGCCAACAGAAAGTTCTTTTCGAGTTAAAATTTTAAAAAATTAAAATTTTTCTTAAATTGCAGGAAAGATCATTTTGGTGTAACATCAGCATCTATTGACAACTAAGTAAATTTATTCAGTTGTAAAAAATTAATTTTTAAAAACTTATGATAAGCTATGTGCTGCTGATAAAATATAGAAACATGTTCGCATATAACTTATACGATTGGCATTTGAAAACTGAGTGCTTAAATTGGTAGAAGACTTGAATATGAATAATTCTTCATTCTCAGAATATAATAGATAAATTTTTCCAGAATGCCTTTGAAAATGATGCATCAAACCATTTTTGATGCGACAAACAAAATATATTATTAAAAATGTAAACGATATTTCACAGGTATTATAATAATGTATTTTATCAACAGGCTTTATCATTTCAAAAGGCAAAAAAAATTCTGAGCAATATAAATATTTGAAACTTTTTACAAAAGAGGAATTCCAAAATGAATATACTCATGCCCATATAAATATAGAATAACTTCTACATTTAATAAAATCTTTGTTTTGACAATTTTATGTAAATTAAAATAGCAATAAAAGCAATATGTCGTGAGCAAAACAATGTATCGGAAAATAATATCAAGAAAAGAATAAAAACATTTAAAAAATAATTGTAAAATAATGCCGTAAAAATCTAGTTTTAAAATATCTTGATATGGGGGTCTACAGGCTGCTACAGTACATCAGTTACTTTTACAAATGTTAATAAATTTTGAAAAGTGAAATTTCATAAAGTATTTTCCAACGTTTGCAGGTGTAAAGTTATAATTTAAAGTATAAGGAATATAATTAAAGTAAAAATATAACAGGACTTTGATCATAGAGAACCAAAAAAGTTTTTAAATATTAACTGAATGCGAGAAAAGATTGTTTTCGGTAAACAAAAGCAAGACAACTTCTAGCAAAATAAAGCAAGGTTTTAGGCCTTTACAAAATAATCTTGCAAATTATTTGTATTACACTTATCTTAGCCATCGTTTTTAATAGATGAAACGCTTTAAAAAGTGTCAGGTATCAATTTCAAATATTTTAAAATAGTTTGTTATTATTTTTTTAAATTTCAATTCCTAGCAAATGTTCATAAACTTATTTAGAGTTCATTAAAAGTAAACTGTATGTTAAAACAGTTCCTATAATCGTCAATATGGTGCTTCTTTCAAAGTGAATTATTTCGTAAGCAGATAGCACGACATCAGGTTTTTTCAATAAACATTGGTCAAATGCCCAAACATCTTTAGTGGCGCCCAAAAGCAGTTTTTCATTCATTTTCCTTTTGAATGCATTTCTGAAATTCTCCATTTCGATAGAAACCTGGCTAGCCATCCATATTGTTGCAAAAAGTGTTGCCGTAGAGATCAGAAATTCGATGAACATCCATATTAATTGTTGCGTTTTTAATGAATCTGAGCCTTCGATTGCTAACGTTCCCACCAGAGAAAAACACGACCAGAAGTTTGTAACGCATACAAGAAATATTGGCAACGAGAACAAATCTTGCATTTGATTCAAGCAGCTGACGATTCTGGATTTTTGACTCAAAACATTCATTTGTACAGTTTTGTCAAACGCTTCAGCAGTGTGTTTTGCAATGTAATCGGATACGCTTTTTATTTTATGACAATGCATTTTGCATAATCGGCAGTATAATACTGAAATCAGACAAGTTTGCACTGGATACAAGCAGATTAAGAAAACTCTCTTGATATAAGTTGCTATATTTAATATGAGGGCGTTGTGAAAATAACCATAAGTAAAAAATGTTTCTGGTTCCTCAAATCCATAATAAAGTCTAATAAATGGTTCAAAGGAAACGAAAGCAATGACAATTAAAGTGAGAGACTTTGTCCTTCTTTGAACGGGACTTTTGCACACAAATTCGGTATTCCACAACAAAGGGCCTAATTCCTTCTTTTTTAAATATATGGAAACACATGATGACAAGCTCAGTAAAAATTTTACTACAGCAGTAAAAAGTACTTTCCAGGACTTAAAATGTTCATTTATCAGTAAAGCACTCGTAATTATATAATCTACACATGCAAGAAGAATGCAAGTAACAAAAATGCGGTGTAATAAAAATGCACAAAGTTGGCTTCTTTTCTTCGTGATGTCCAAGAAAAAGCATCTCAATAGAAATATTTGTTCAAAACTATTATAGTATGGCATCTCTGAATATCAAATCTTGCAGAATTCAGTGGAAAGCAGAAACTTTAAAAGAGATATTTATTAGTATCTTATCACACACACAATTAAACATCTCTTCAAACCGCGTGAAAATTAATGTATTTAATGCAGACTCCTGTAATTTGCTATGTGCAAGTTTCAAAAGATATTTCAAAAACGAGGCACAACAATATTAAATTATTTTTATTGGAATTTAGCAATTTACTTAATTTGAAATACATACAAAGAACGTGTAGAATCAATTTATTGATTCAAATGTCTTTGAAAGAATGATTGCAGATAGGTTTTCTCTGAGAACACACATATTGTATTTTCCTATTGTGTTTTCAAAGAAAAAGAAAAGTCCTACCAAATGACGTTATGTCATGTAATATATTTATGTTTAATGGAGAGCTATAATCGTAGAAACATTTTAAATTTTAGAATTCATTTAATAAGTTGTAACTGGTAATTTTGATTCAAACTTTCTATGTATACAAGCCGAATTTAACATAAATTTGTTTTTTCGTACAAATTTCCGATGCAGTTTCTCCAAAGTGTTTCATTTTTTCACTTAGTTTTTCCTTTTATTCTTTTAAAAACAACACCAAATTTTAATTTTTAAGACTTTTCAAATCGTAATAAGGTGCTTTTCTTTCAACTAATGGAGTATAATTATCTCTGTTGACAAGTAAAATGAATTAATAAAACATTTAAACATTTCTGAAGTGATATGGGATTCTGTGAACGAAACCTTTCTCAAAAAATAAAAAAGTTATATTTTCATAAAATGCCTCCAAAATTTTATAAAGTATAATACTAGACAACAAAACAGTATAATACCAAACAGAAATAAAAAATTTTTGATAACTTTAGATCAGTAAATTTATTGTTGCTTAAAATTAGAACATAGTTCCCGAAAGAAAAAAAATTAAAGTTATAAACAAAATCAATATGAAAAGCAAATACTTTTTAACAATTTTGTTATTTTCTGCAGTAATGAATGATGCCATAATTTATTAATTTATTGACAATTTATATTAAAAACAAATATAAAAAATGGAAAAGAAATAGGAACAATTTATTCGAATTTTTAATACAATCTCTCTCGAAGCTGAATCATTATATTTTCTAAAAAGAAAACTGTTTCTTAATGAGAAAAAAATAATTTCAGATAAGTATAATGACTTCGAAAGTAAATTTTCACCAAAAATACTATTTTAATTTAAATATAGGAAACGACATTCATAAGATTTAGAACCATATTGAAATATAAAATTCGTAAAAGTTTTAAAAATTAATATATGTAGGTTTGAAATTTTTTCTATTACAGTGAGAATTTAATATAGTATCATGTAACAAAATATATTCTTTTCATAAGTCAAGCCTTTTAATATTTATGCTAATGTCACCAAAAGACTATAAATAAGCTATTCAAAAGTAGAATGTCATTATAGTTTGCCCAATTCATGAAACTATTATTTACCATTTTGATTGTTCCAATGACAATTATGCAACAATTCTATTCAATTTACGCCCTTGAATATCTACTAGAGTCGAGTTTCCTGTCTTTCATGATCTGCTCCACGTCCTCCATGATCAAGGCAACGCAACACGAGTAATATCTTATTGGAATATTTATATTTCACTGGCTTCTCCAAAAGTTAAAAAACAACCAGTTTTTTGCATCTAATGAATGTAGAAACACCAAATTTGAATGACAATTGCACAAAAGAAGGATGTATTGATTGCAATATAGAAGTTTACGCAAGAAAAATACATAAATGAGAAATTCCGTTCTTATAAAAAAGAGTGATCTCAGTTTTATGCGGTATAGCTTCTCCGTTATTGCCTTCTTAACCACAAGAATTTCCCAACGTCCGATGCACATTTGCTCTGCCAAGAAGATTGATTTTCTAGATGGTAACCCGTAACTAACTGATGCTTGAGTAAAATCAGGAGAAATGGTTCGTGATTAAGTGGGTACGACAGAAAAAATCTCTAGAAGGGGCCTTAAATCCGTCACGAAAATGCGATTTATCTGTAAGAGATCAGAATCACCTGTCGTGTGACCCCTTAATGAGTTTTTAATAATTACCAGAAAAACCCTTTAATAACTTTCGCATGTGTTTGGGAATTGCCTGTTCGACAGGAAACATATTTTCAAATATGACGTACGAGGAATGTTCGAGTAGTTTCTGGAGTGCCTGATGACGGGGGCAGAAGTATATTTTAAAGGATTATTAAAGATTAGTAAAGAGAGGAAACCACCAGAGACTGGCGGTTCTTCCGGCTGTTTCTGACTCAGCTGATAATCCTGAGAAGTCTCCGGATGAATCTTCCTGATTTCCTGTCCAAATTTCCCGAAGAAGACCTCCGCCTGTAGAACGAGAGAATCCGAATATGCGAGCAGCTTCTCCCGATGTCTTGCGGAATGTCCAGTGATTTCAGAGAACGTTCCTAGAACGATTCACTTCCCCTGAAAGTCCTACGTCGATCGGAGATTTCTATGGACAACTTACATCAACCTTGAAGATGGTCACTGATTCATAGCTAATTGTAAATAAACATCAGAATAATTTATAGAAGTGATTCAAGTTTGCAATTAAGTGAGTCTGATTCATTTATTAGCGCAGCCTACTCATTGCCTCAGAAATAAAAGGCTGAATACGCTACAACCGTAAAATGTCAACGAAATTTAATAAAAAGGAGTTTTAATAAGGAATATGCCCACTGTTAGCTTGAATGAATTGTCAGCATATATATTTTTCATGCTATCAACTAAGTTGTCGGTTACCGAAATGAGAAGCGAAAGGTTGTTTTCCAGCTTTCCTACAGAACTTTAATGAGGGCTGAATGCAACCTGTCTATCTAGATAGTCCCAGAAATGCTCTGTAGGATTCCAATCTAAAGATGGAGCTGGCCATTCCATTTGCTCCGAACTAAGACTCTCAAGATATTCCTTAACAATTACAACTCGATGAGGTCGTGTATTATCATCAATTAGAATGGAAGCAATGTCAGTTACATCGGCATACGGGTGGGCATATGGATCAAGGATCTCATCCCGAAATCGAATAGGTCACACAAGTCACAGTTCTTCTCTGAAAAACATGCAGGTTACTATGACTACCGAATTAGATCTCTTCTTATACCATTATTCGACAACCGCGCTACTTGTGTTTTTCCACAGAGTTGGATTCATGGTATCTGGTGCTTTGATCTCTCCAGACCAGCATGCGGCTTGAATCGCCCTTGCGTGTGACTCTGAACTCTTCTGTAAAAAAGTACAAAAGTCCATTACTGTCTAGTACAGAAAATGTGCTCTCTTGCCTTCTCTGAAGAACGAGTCCTTCCCTGAGAGAGACACACTCAACAAATTGTGGCAGAGAAATGCTTCTCTTTCAAACCAAAAGAGCAATAAAACGGTCTCCTGTAGGTGTTGTAGCTTGTGGTCAGCCAGAAACATGTCATCTCGACCTAGAAGCTTTGATTTTCATTCTAGAAACGAAAGGTCCACATTGGGAGACACAATAAAGCGACTAGCAGCATTTGCCTACGACATCCTCCTATTTCCATTCATCCGAGCGACTGCTCCCTTAACGAAGAGGGAAACGGCTTTTCTCAGACATTTTGAGACCACACAGTTATTGTCAACGAATCTGCTAAGAAAATTTAAAAATCAATCATAGACACACGCATAATTACAACAGTATGATGTTTGCATGTATCTATCTGTATCTATTTTCGTTTACGAAGTGTCGGCCTGCGGAGCAGGCCTTTACTTCTTCATCTGTGATAAGCCCTTGAAGGAAGACATTGCGGTACTGACAGGGAACGCTAGTCTTGAAGCGTGAAGAACCGAGTCTTGGCGGTGAGAGCCAATCAGCAGAGAGTTGAGAGGCAGAGCAATGAGTTGAATTTTTTTTTTTTTAAATGAGTTGAAAATTTTTTATTCCACTCGAGAATAGAGGAAATAATAAAGTTAAAATAAAATTGTTATATACAGTGAAAATAGAAAAAATAAGAAATAATCCTGAATAATGAAGAGTAATATGAAGTTAAGTAAGGCTATATACTCTATATACAAAAATTATATTAAATATATTCATCTAAATAATGTCTGGCGATTGGCCTATATTTACAGTCTTCTATGAGATACTCATAGCGAAAAACTTGATTAAATGCACCATCTGTGCAGTTAATTCCTTTATCGTAGAATTTCTTATTTAGGTTAGCAATATGCTCTAGAATATCAATAATTTTCAGATCTTTTGAAATGTTTTTATTGCGAATATAGTAGGGTGCCTTCGTAATTTTTCTAAGTATTTTATGTTGATACACTCTAAGTTTGTGTTTGTCTCTTGGCGTAATAGTATTCCACACAGGTGAAGCATAGGTGATGATGGGTCTTAACATTGTAAGGTAGAGCAGTCTCTTGAGTTTTAGTGTTAAATTTGAGTTTTTTCCAATTAAGTTGAATAGGCATCCATAAGCTTGATTGGCTTTTTTAATAACGTTATTGATATGTGCAGTCCATGAAAGTTGAGTAGTAAATGTTAATCCAAGATATTTAATGGTTTTCACTTCCGGAATGATTTTATCGAATAGATAGAGTTTATTATGTTGAAGTAATTTTATTTTATTTCTCTTTTTTCTATTAAATACTATAAGTTGGGATTTATCAGCATTTATATTTATTCTCCATTTACTGCACCAGTTTTCGATGTTAATTAACGCATTTTGAAGTTTATGAATAGCATTATTCGGCCTCATAGAATCAGCTATAATAGCAGTGTCATCTGCGTAGAAAGCAATTTGAATTGAGTTATTGTCCAAACCGGGGAAGTCATGGGTGAAAAATAGGTATAAGATTGGGCCCAGGATGCTACCTTGGGGGACTCCAGCTTTGATGTTCAGAGTAATAGAGTTTTCATTATTGTATTTAATATGGAAGAAGCGATGAGTTAGATATGAGGTGATGAGTAAAATTATATCAGTGTTTATGTTGAGTTTTATGAGTTTGTATAGTAGGCCTTCGTGCCATACTCTATCAAAAGCTTTTGCTACGTCGAGCATGACCATAGCTGTATACACATTGCGATGAATATTTTGACCTATAATCTCAGTAATTCTTATGAGTTGTTTAACAGTTGATAAGTTGTTTCTGAAGCCATATTGTTGTTTCGGAATTAGGTGAAGATAACATTTAATTCTATTATAAATTATTTTTTCAAATATTTTTCCTAAAACTGGAAGCAGGCTGATAGGTCTGTAGTTTTCAGGTATTCTGGGATCTTTTCCAGGCTTTGGGAAAAGAATTATGGTAGCAGTTTTCCAGATTGTAGGAAAATATGATATTTTAAGGCAGTTATTATAAATATTAATGAGTTTGCGAATAAAGTCCAATGGTAAATATTTGATCATATTGTTGGTAATATTATCTTCTCCTGGGGCTTTTTTGGTCTTTAGATTTTTAATAATTTTAATTATTTCATCATCATTCGTTGGTGTAATGGTATTATGAGGAATATTAGCTTGCATATAGTTTTGAATAAATGAATTAATACCATTGGTGAAGGACTCATCTATGACTTTGTTTGGTTGAAATTGTAGAAATATGGTATTTGCAAAGATGTTCAGTTTTTCATAGTTTGTATAAACTGGTCCATTTTGGCCATTAATGCAATGATTAGTTGTTGTTTTTCTTCTTAATTGTTTTGCAAATTTCCATATAGAGTTGTTTTCTGTGCTAAGGCTTTCTATTTTATCTTGCCATTGTTTAGTCCTATAGTCTGTGCAGAGTTTTTAATTTTCTTATTAAGTTTGTTGACTGTAGTTTTGAGTCGTGGGTTCAAGGTTTTATGAAATCGTTTCCTGATGATGTTTGCATGTTTTTCTCACACTCATATTTATTTGTTCTTTTCTATGGAAAACAGTGGTAGTTAGCGTTTTAGCAAAAATTTACAAAAGTTCTTTTTTTATTATCTATAGAAACTATAAATTTTACTGCTACTGTATTTCTTTTCAGGTGAGCTTTGAAAAACACGTTCCATAACTTTTGAATGCCAGTGTGGATGAAACAAGGCAGTAAACTGATACCTATAACAGGTATCATTAAACTACCTGAACTGATACCTGCTATAGATATCTGTCCTGGAAAATCTTGAAAACATTGAAACGTATCTATATAACATTCTTGCACTGTCTTTTTAAGATTTTTGTGATGAGTATGAAACAATTCCATAATTGAAAGAAACATGAAATATAAGACTTTTGTATTTATTTATCAGTTATTTTATACACTAAAATACTACGTAGCTTGTTTCTGTGCTAATTTTATTAGACATTTTTCATGGTTTCAATCATTTGTGCAAGTTTAAAAAATTTGCAAAATTTATTTTGTGACTAATTTAGATAGTTGAATAAATATTGCTAGCATCTGTAATCGGGAAATGTTTAACCAAAAACTAACCTCTTTGTCTTGTAGAATATAATTTATAGTTTTCAATCTCATTGATTAGATCAGTTATTCTCATTTTTTTCTTGTTTCGTCACACTTTTAATAATTTGAAAATTTGACGACCCACAAATATAAATATAAGTTTTTAAAGTTGTTTATTACGTTTAATAAACTATGTAAGGTAGTTCGGGATAGTAATTTTGATTGTAAAATGAAATATATATTACAAAAATAGCAGTACAATTACTTTATTCGTAATAAAAAATGCTTAGAAATTTTCTTTCTGTATACATTTCTAAAATTTTGAGAGACAGTTTCAGAATTTGGCAGCACACAAAAGTGCGGAGAGATAGTTATTAAAAATCACTGGATTAGATTAAAAACATTTTCTTTCATAAAGAATACATTATTTTACTCATTATTGCGTAATTCAAATTATCTTGCATGATAACTATGTAATGACACATTGTAACAGAGCAACGCCCTCTAACAGTCATAAACGAACTGAATGAACGAGTTGAGCTCTAATCCTAGAGACTGCTGCTGCTCGAGTATGTTTATCAGAGTTACTTTGTTTTAATGTTCTTATGTTTTCGTTTCTGTGTTGTGTGTTGATTTCTCTGTGTTACATATATAGATGTTAAATAAATATAGAAATAAGCTAGCCGTGTGTAAAATTACTCATCATACACATGACACAGAATTTGGCCCAGGAAGTACATCTCTGATTATGTCAAAACATGCGCAGAATGTAATCGGTATAAACCAACAAACCAGAAACCTGTTGGTCTGCTTAGAACAACTATTTATGCACAAAGATTCGAAACTCTTGCTATTGATCTCTTTGGTCCTCTCCCAGAAACCCCAACAGGAAAGAAATGGATATTCATTGTGGAGGGCACGAGTACCAAATGGGTTGAGTTATTTGCTCTTAATGAAGCCACAGCGTTAAACTGTGCCAAAACGCTACTTGAGGAAGTTTATCTACACTATAGACTTCCTCGAAGATTAATCAGTGACAACGGATATCAATTTGTTAGTGCCGTCATGCAGCAAATTTGTCATTTATTATATATCAAACAGGACCTCATCCCTGTTTATCATCCTCAAGCGAATCCCTCTGAACGTAAGAACAGAGATTTGAAACATAGATTATCCATCTTAGTAGGCGATGCACATGATACCTGGGAAGAACATCTTCCTATGATTCGTTTTGCCATGAATACAGCTACATGTGACACCACTGGTCACACTGCCGCTTATCTGCAATTCGGCAGAGAGCTTAGGATGACGGATGATGTTCGTCACGACATGAGATCAATTATTAATAATGACAAATTTGTCCCTGAAATAACGCCTTATTTGAAAAGATTTGCTCGTCTCACTCCTCAAATCAGGGAGCGAGTAGAACAAAAGCAGGATAGAAGAAAGGTTTACTTTGACAAAAAACATAGACAGGATTATTATAAGCCAGGTAACAAAGTGTGGATTACTTTACATCAAATAAGTAATTCCAGGAACAAGAAAAATAAAAAATTTATGCCAAGACGTGAAGGTCCATACCTCATACTCACAAACAGGTCTCCAACTACCTATGATATTGCAGATCCTGCTGCACCTGATCAAGTGTTAGGTACATATCACACGAATGTAATAAGGCCATACCAACTACCTTCATCGAAAGACAGAGGTCCAGTTGCTCCCTTAAGAAAACGAGGGAGACCTCCAAAAATTAGACAATCAAATCCTGGCTCATCATCGAGACGATTTCAGAGCCAGAGGGGGAGTCTGTAACAGAGCAACGCCCTCTAACGGTCATAAACGAACTGAATGAACGAGTTGAGCTCTAATCCTAGAAACTGCTGCTGCTCGAGTATGTTTATCAGAGTTGTTTTGTTTTGATGTTCTTATGTTTTCGTTTCTGTGTTGTGTGTGTGTGAATTCTCTGTGTTACATATATAGATGTTAAATAAATATAGAAATAAGCTAGCCGTGTGTAAAATTACTCATCATACACATGAAACAACCTACCATATTTCTTTATCTATATTACAATATAATTATTGTGTAGTTAAAGACAGGCACAACGATTTTTAGCATTACGATACAAATAATTTAAAATGTTAGATTCTACAACCAATCTCGAGAAATAAAGAATTTTAAAAATCAAAAAGTATTTTTATTAGCATAGTAGCAACATTTTTTAAATCTTGATTTTTATTCTTATATAAACACGAAAACACACTTTTTGAAAATGAAACACTTTTTCACAAAACTCAAAATGTAATTTCGAAAATGAAACTTTATCGGTTTCTAATAATGAATACATGATTCATAAATTAAAAATATTTGTTACGAATCCTTTGAAATTTATGCTTTAGTTTATTGAACTCAAAATTTTATGTCATTTTTACTCAGCATATTTTTAATTTAATCATCTCTTGTGGGAACTGCTTCGTATAAATATATTACTTTTCTAAAAAGCAATGTCTAAGTGTTCAATAAGAAAAAAATTACGTATAATTATCTAAATTAAAATTTGTGGTTTTAAAAAGGGGGACATTTCATTATTATCATTCAGTTATTCATTTTTATATAAGATTATATATGATTATATACTCTGAGATATATGATTTTGAACATAAAAGAAAATACAATTTAATTGACAATACTCACCAACCAACAATAACAAGTCTCATGAAAATATTTCCTTTTTCATGAATGATTTGAAAATTTTTTTAATGATGTAAAATGTTTCGCTCATATTTTAAGTATATTTTTTACAAGACATAAATTTTCACTTACATAGTTTTAACGCAACTTTGTAAATGGTGAAAAAACTATTTTTTATTGCTGATCACAGAAGGTTTTATCAGAAATTTAATTAACACCTGTAAATATTACATTATAATTTTACATCATAATGTCAAAAATTAATACGAAAATTGATTACCGTTTTAATTGTTTGTTAAAAGTTCTCTTTTCCGACTGTTTCATTGAAAATGAGAGTCACTGTCCATGGCAGAAAGCTGGGATTTTTATTCTGCCAATCTGTGCATTTATTGCATTCATGGAATATTGCTTCGTATCTTGCATTCAAATCATGGCTGGAACCATCTCGTGGGGAATAATTATAACCGCTATTTTGCCAATGTTTTTCAGCATTCTTTCATGGATTATCATGTACAAGCGCAAAAGAAAAATCATCGCCATATTCAAGCATTCTGTGAAAGCTTACTATAACCCAAAGCGAGAGCTGAAATTGTTTGTAGTACTTTTGTGTTCCATTCCCTTTACAAAGCCATTTCTCTCATTACAGTATGAAAACAGTGGTCTATCAGGTGCTGCAAACACAGTATATGGATACATTTCTAATCTTTACATTGCCAATTCATTTACCTATTTCAAATTCTTTTTACTAAGCTGTCTGTATCCTACTTCCACAAATTTAATCGTATTCTTGTATTGCCGATTATGTCGCCTGTATTGTTGCCAGATGAAAATGCTCACAAAGATCTTAGACGAAAGTCAGCCAGAAGATTTCTTTGCACAACAACAAATGAATCTATTCAGAGAAAAGGAGAAAATCATTGACGATTTGATCCAGAATGAAGATTTGTTGTTAATGCCTATATTTTTCGCTTGTGCGGCTAATTTCTTGACGGGATTTGGAATAGTTGGCACTTTTGCCACTCTTAATATGAAAGATGAAAGCGCATTTGTAATTGGTGAGTTTGTTTTCCTCTTACTGGTGTCCTTTTTGGCTTTATTCATAATTGTGTGGATGGGAAGTCAAGTGAAGATTGACATGGACGATCTCAGTATCGCTTTTTGGAAAATACTCAAGATAGCGAGCTCTTCTTGGGTTGAACTCAAAAAGTTTCTTGCTGGAAAATGAACTGATGGACAAAGCAAATGTGGAGCTATCAGGCTGTGGTATAATTTATTTTAGCCGAGGTTTGATTTTCTCCATTATAGGAACAATATTGACTTATAGTCTATTAACAATGAAAACAACTTAAAAATATAATTATGGTTTAGAAAGTGTAAACCAGCTTTTAATTACAAACTTAAATATTAATACAATAGAAAATCTGGCTTTTCGTAACCAGTTTTAAAGGATTAACTTTAATTTCATTTTAAATCCAATAAAGTAATATTTTGCGGGGAATTTTTAATTTTCTTATATAATGTTACTATTTAATAGATTATTGTCTTTATAATAAGACAAAAATATGTTTATAAAAATATAGAAAAATATCTCTCAAAAAATAAAATATATATATATATATATATATATATATATATATATATATATATATATATATATATATATATATATATATATATATATATATATAATCATTTAATTTATATCATAGATTCACAAGCATTATTTATATAATTTATCTTCATTATATTTTTTGTTCAAAAATGTGTTTTAAATTATAGCTTATATGATTTAAACAAACATTAAAATAAAATTATAATATGTTAAAATAAGGTAAGTAATGTATGATTTCTTAAATATTTTTAACCATATTTCGAAAGCTTGGTTACATTTTATATAGGAATTGTATAATAAAGAAGATTAATTATTAAACGATTTACAAGGGATGTAAATATGCATTACTATTTTACATACATCTAATTAAAATGCTCACTCGTGACACTGTAACAAAATTTTATTTGTAAATAATGTGCATGTGCAGTTTAAAGTAAAATCAAATTTTGCTTGTGATTTTTTATTTATAAATTTTTATCCTTCATACGAACAAATTTAAAATCGTACTTCAAAATAAATTTCAACTGAAACGAAGTATTTTAGTCTCTTTAGATTTTGCTAATTAAAAAGTATTTCACTTGAATGTAATATACAGTGTGCATACGTATATTTTATCTGAAATTACTTTTACAAATAAGGACCCCATAATAGATTGAGAGTTACTTGTATTTTTATTGATTCCTGGTAGAAAAATATTAGAAATTATTTAAGCCAACGTTGCCAGGTGTTCTCATTTTGCATACTGTAATTACTTTTAACATTTTTCTCTTAATTAGTTTTTATGACAGTGCAAATTTTCAAAATGTATAATGTTTTTCATTTACACTTATTCATATCCACTTGTATTTATACAATCCTATGTTTGTCGATATGTATCGCCACATATAGCTCAATTGAACATACATAAGCATCTATAACAAAATAAATAATTAAAATGAAATGTCTATCAATTAATTATAAAGAAATAAAGATAAATTTGTATTTCTTTTTCTAATTAATTTTCTCTTTATATGTGCAACTTTCTAAATTTATGTTTATTATTTCTATGTACATTCACCTATATAGACTCAAACTTCTTGTGTTGATATAAGCTCCTTTATATAGCACAACTGAACACACAGGAATTTGATGAACAAAATAAAAACTTTTTATGAAATGTCTATCTTATAGAAAAAATGTTTTAATGTGGTTGAAGTATTTTTTATGTACTTAATGTATTTGATGAATATTCGGTAGTGTATTTTATCCAAATTTATTTAGAGAAATAAATACAAAAAAATATTAGTTTTAAAATTTGGTAACATTGCTTAAATGGATATTATATTTTTTATCGCTTGAATGAAACGAACTTCCAATGAATAAGTTTCGCGACGAACATGTTTCCCTGGACTAGCCCTGAGTTGGGCTCTACCAGTTGGAAATGTAATGTCTCATAGTCAGCACTTGAGATTTCAAGAGCCTCTGATGCGAAGGGTGAGTAGGGAGACGGTTGTGCAAGCCTGAAGATGGCTTTTTGTCTTGATGCTTACTTTTGTGCGCGTATTGATACTTACTTCAGGCTTGAGAGAGTTGTTAGCGAACCCAGATATGACTCCTTTGTAATTTTATTTCTCAGTTAATTTAATGTGTTTGTTTCATAACAGAAAGACGCAGTCGGGTGGATTCTTTGTGATTTTGAAGCTGGGATGAAGCAGAAGACCCCCAATATTTGGCCTGCCAACCCCAGAGGTATCATTTCATTCGGAGGACATTGCGATTATGACTTATTTAACGTGCTCCATCCGCTTTAGTGAACACGTTGAATCAACGGTTAAGCCAGGAATCGAACTCACTTCCTTCCGATAATAAGAATGACGATCTACCCAACAAGGCCACCGCTGCCCTTTGTTACTGTAATGTAGGTGCGGTTTAAATAGCTGTTGTCGTCCGATGACACTTTGGATATCACAAGTGTTATAGAGTACTCACCGTAATTCAAAGTTCAATTCGATGATTCCTCCGCTGGTCATTGTTTCTTGGGCTGGTGGTCGCGGATGTACTTCCATTGTTTTGTGGTAGAGCAGTCCGTACCAACACTACAAGTAGTCGTTCTCGCAAACCCCATGTTCCAACGAGTGTTGCCGCTTCCCTCTGTTACAATAATTCTTGTGGCACAAAAGACCACGCACACACATTTGTTAGTCCATCTCATACACTGTTGGTCATTGAACGTCTGAGAAACCACTGATGTGGCCTGTCAACTATCTGTTACCTTAATTCACAATGTCTCTGGATTGTCACGAAAACCTTTGATAGCTCTACAATAAAGTTCATGAAGACACGTCAGCGGTTTCTGCTTACATCCAGGCACTAGCGTTGTCTCTGTATTAGTAAGTTGGCTGAGAGTCCATAACCGTGCTGGCTTTTGATTCTTTGATGTACTAGTGATCCAATCGATTGGGCACTTTTGCCTTGTCAAAGCCGGGTGTTGTCACATTGTCGACTGCTTGGTGGATGTGCTTCTCAAGAAGGTGAGGTGTGCCTATTCCTCAAGATGGTGAGGGCTGCCATTTTGTATATATAATCTTTGTGTTGTCCTTGTATTCCTCAATTAGGTGAGGCCTGCCTTGTTTGTGTGTGTTCTGATGTGAGTTGACCACAGGAAACATTGGCCGTTTAACGCGTCTACCACCACCGGTTTTATTACCTCCAATTTCCTAATGATTTCTATTAATTTATTTCGCGCGGTTTTATTCTTTAGAATGGTTTCGCTCCATGCTGGTATGTTGACTATTGTTGGCCTAGTTAAAAGCAGCGTTGATATCAGCGGGGAATCAAATGCGTAATAATGTTTCCTTCGTCCCCACAAAAGCAATCTCCTGTAGTGGTCTTTCCCAGCCTTTGAACAAAGGTTAGGAATTGACCATGTCCTGTGAAGTATTGGGCTAATTGTTGCTGGTCTACTAGTCGCTTTGTGTTCACTTTCGGGAAAAAGGTACATGTATACCTGCCTGTATCTGTAATGTCCCACTCTTCTTGCCACTGATTAAGAATTTCATTTAGTACTAATTTCTTTAGATGCGACTGTGGTAATTTGATTGTGTTCTCTTGTGGCATAAGTGTCACCCTTTTTGCTGCTTGGTCGGCCTCTTCATTTCCAACTATTCCTGTATGTGATGGAACCCAGTACAGTTTAAGTGTATGTTCTTTTATTAACTCTAGTAGCAGCTGATATGTTGTTTGTATAAATTTGTTTCTTTATGTTTTGCGAGTGCATACAAACTTGATAAGCTGTCCGTATGTATATATGTTGATACTGGGCCTTTTTTTTATCCATGTTAAAGCCTGATGAATAGCATATCTCAGCTTGGAAGACCGAATTGTTCCTATTCATGGGCAGTTGAGTGGTATTAATCAATTGTGTGTTCGTATATTCACGAAGTGCAGTGCCAACACCATCTTCTGTTTTGGGGCCGTCTGTATAAATGTTATAATGGCGATAGTATGTGCTGAGATGGTGGTAGGTTAATGTATGTCTCCATTATTTTGTCAGCTGGGTGGAGGGGATATATAGTTGCGTTGGTCTGATATTCCTCCGCTTTTAGCACTTGTGATCCTAATTGTATGTCCTCATTGTATCTAAGCACGTTTGCCACGTTCGCTTTCCTTAGTAACTGGAGATATAATGGTATCACACGCGCTAGGACGTTAAGCGCTGTTGTTGATGTGGTTTTGTAGGCCCTCGTAATTCTGAGTAAAAATGGTCTTTGCTTTGTAAGTCACTTTTGTATAGCCTGTTTTCCAAAATTTGTGCCCCATATCGAAGATGCATATGTAAATATTCTTTCTGCTACAGTGTGATACCATGTTTTCAAAAGGTTAGACTTTATTCCCCAGGCGCGCGGTGCTACTCTAATTAAGTGTCCATGTGCTGTGATTGCTTTTTGTCTTAGTGTGTTTGTATGTGCGAGCCAATTTAAGTTTTGGTCCAACGTCACACCTAAGAATTTGATTGTTGTTACAGCTTTAAGTGATTTACCCCCTATTCGGAGGATAGGTCCTGTCTATAATTTATGTGGTTTGGCAAACGTAATTATGTTACATTTGTGTACCGAAATTTCTAGTTGGTGAGCATTACACCATGTTTCAAATGTTGTGACTGCCACCTGCCCTATTGTTTGAATTATCTTCCTTCTTGCTCTCACGCTTATCAGAAAGTCATCAGCAAATTCTGTAATACTGACTTCTGGTTGTGTTGTTTTTGTTAGATAGTCGTTGGCTATCACTGTCCATAATGTAGGTCCCAGGCATGATCCTTGAAGGCAGCCTTTGTAAATCTTTTGTGTCTTCATGCCAGTCAATACCCCAGTCATATTGCACTGTCCTGTTCATTAAGTATGTATTAATTAGATTAATTAACGTTTGTACGTTTGTGGGCAATCTAAGTCTATGAGCTTAGTGTTTATGTCTTGCCAGAGAACTGAATCAAACGCGCCTTTAATGTCAACTGAGATGAGTAGTGTGCTTAATTTATTATCCCAGTTGTTCCTAATCTGTTTTGTTACTTCCTTGTGTGCCATTTCACAGGACCTGCATTGTCTAAAACCATGTTGTTGATCACTTAATTTGTTTTCTGTCTCAAAGAAGTGTGTAACCCTTTGGCAAATTAATTTTTCTAATATTTTACCTAATGTTGGAAGGAGACAAAATGGTCTTTACGACTCCGAGAGTGTTGGATATTTTCCACTTTTGGCAAAGTAAATTATCTTTTCTGTTCTGAGTGATGTAGGAAAGTGTTGTAACTTAAAACATTGAGTTGCCCAGTGTGTAATTAGTTGTGGTGTCGCGTCGACGACTCTTCTCCATATGTGATAATCTAGATCATCTGGTCCCGGAGCCTTATTTATGTTGAATGAATACGTTGCGTTTCTCACCTCCTCTCTTGTCATCTTTAGACCTTTACTTCTGTTCACTGGTGTTCGAGGTTTAAAGGGCACTGGTCTTCTGTGATTTTCTCCGTTGCTGCTTTTTTATTTGGAGCTACGTTTCCATCCCGGCTGATTCTTAAGTCTGTTTGTTTAAATATTTTGTTATGAGCTATTTTGAATGCCGTTCCAAATGTGTCTGTTTGATTGGTGCAGAAATTCTTCCATGCCTTTACTTTTAATATCACCTTGTTGTAGTTGGAGCGTTCTTTACAGAAATAAGTTCTCCAGAGCTGTTTCTCCTCATCTTCACAGGTTCTAAATCTATGATTTAATGCCCTGACCTTATTTCGCTGTATTGTCAATTCCTTTGTCCACCATCTGAAAGGTGGTGTTTGATTGTAATTTTTTAATTTGCACGTTGACCTTGCCGATTTTTGCACTATTTCGATTAATTCTACTGTTAATTTGTCTGCGCTTTCAACATTACTGAATTTGCTAGTTGTGGCGGTTTTGCTCTAATTATCCTTTTAAATTTTTCGCGATTGCCAAATTTTGTCTTTAACCTGGTATTTAAGATCGTTGGTTTATTGTAGTTAATTTCGAATCGTATGTAGTTAGGATCACTCGCTGTGTGCGTGTCTTCAACCCTTCATCCTGCAATGAGGGTGAGTGTGCTATTGTTGGCTATTGTAAAATCCGGATTTCCCTGTGCTCGTTGGTATATTGTCTATTACATTAGCACTGTGTAGAGCATTCTCTCTTAGAATATCTATTTTCGTTGTTCCCCTTTCATCTTCAAAGTTGTATCCCCATAGTTGTGCGACCATGCATTCAGATCCGTGCCTAATATGAATGGCCTAGTGTGATCTATTTGATGGATCCATTCTTGGAGGACTCTATATGGTCTGGCATACTGTGTACCTATCGTAATATCTCCTTGTGTCGTGATAGTTGCAAAGACTGCTGTTTTCGTTGGTGGTAGTACATTTAGGATCACCGAGCCAGAGTGAATACCAACCACGCTTCTTTGTAGGTGAAATGGCTGTACGTCCAGCTAAATGGAAAGCCTTACAGCTTACCTTTTTCCCACATATGGGTCCTGAAGCAAGGCAATGTCGATATTGTTATCTCTGACATAGTGGCCACTAATGAAGTAGCTGCTCTGCTGTTGTGTAAATTTATCTGTAGTATCCGCATGTTTTACGTGTTGGTGTATGTTTGTACTTCCTTCTTAGTTCTAGGTACAGTCGGCACATTACTAGTTTAATTGATCTATTATTTTAGCTTAATTTAATTTGAGTTTTATTCTTATTGGAAATTATATCTTATAATTAGACTTAATTTAACCATGTTTGTAAATTAAGTTTTAGTTTTCTTTTGTGTTTCTAATTATTCCGAAATAAAAAGGTTAGTCCTGCAAGAGAAGATTAATATAAAAAGCTGTAACTATTTAATTGAAAATTCACTAACCTTTTACTTGTTGTTGTTTACTGCTATTTTTTTGGAAATATGATCGTTTACCTGTACACCTGAACTAATAGAAAGAGTGTGTTTTGGATGTTTGTGTTTTAGTGTCTGTGTGTTGGTTTGGTTTACTTGTCGCTCAACGGTCATTTTGTGCACTCGAGAGCTAATTAGACTAGGACCTACGGTTTAAAGTGAATTCTGAACCACTACAAACATCCATGCCCAAGGTGGGATTCGAACTCACGAACTGTTGAACCAAAGGCAAGAGCGCTAACCATTTGGTTGCCAGCTCGGTTGTCTGCGTGTTGGTGTGATGCTGTTGTGGCATATGTTTAATCTGTAGTAGCTGCATGTTACTGCGTAGGCAGGATGGTCCGTATTGTAGTTCGTGCCATGTTCGTGATTTGCCTGTTCACAATTAATACAGGTGTGTCTGTCGATGTGTCTGAGTTTGCAGTCCTGTGTCCTATGCCTACCGCCACATTTACAAGAGAATTCTTTGTTTGGTTTGTACATTGTTTGGCGGTATGGCCGAATGCCTGACATTTAAAGCAGCGTCTTATGTTTCTGTAAATTTCAACTTTTGACGCGTGTTAAATCCAAAGTTGATGAATTTTTGTTTGGCCAGTAGATAGGCCGACCTACGTGTTGTTTCTACTACCATGTGCTGCAAATTTTCGTTTGTTATGTGTGATTTTATTTGCATTGCTCTGATGGGAAACTGATTTGTGTGCAATTCCTCATGTATTCTATTAATAATTGCAGTGTATTCGACCTGTGTTGGGACATAAAGAATATTAGTCTTTGTGTTGGTGTGTCCTCAATGTTTACTTTGTTTTGTTCCAGTTTAAGTTGTAGTACTAGTTTTTGTTGCGTGTCTTCACATTTATTTAGGACTCTATTGTGTTTTATTAACTTTTTGTGAGTTTACTGGTGTGTTAATTTTCTGCAAAAAAACTGATAATTATCTTTGGTGGTGTTGTTTGTTGTTTTGATGGCTATGGTGCTGGGTGGTGCTGGCGTGAATATGACGCGATCCGCTTAGCTTCCTCTAGAGCGGTTGTGTTATTTACCTGTGCAGTCGTGATTGGTGCATGGGTCAGCTCTATTGCTTTGGGTGTTTATGACACTGCTTTTTCAATAATTTCAACCTTGTCAAAGAGCTACTCTACCCGGTTGTAGATATGTTCCTCATAACTCCTGATAACGTTTGGTACCTCTCTTGTGTCTTTCACTATGAGTACTGGTATTGCAATTGTGGGAGAGAGGAATATTTGGAGATTGGGTGCCTTTCCGGGGTTTTAGTGTGTTCAATGTGTCATTGTATATATCGCCGATCCGCTCTATTATCTCGTCGGCGGTATCTCTATTTAATTGCTTCAAGCAATATTTATTGCTTGTCCTCTTGTGTACAATTACCGTCAACTTCACTAATATGTCACTGAGGCTATCTGATATCTGTGGGTTGGTAGGTTGGGTTTTATGGAGCAAGTTCCAAAATTGGACAGTCTGCGGGCGTAGATTACTGTGTTCGTGATCTTGTACCTCTATGGAATCTGTGCCGTCGTTTAACTGATTCTGTGTTTCTGTGGATTCTGTTTGAATGTTCGTGTTCATGTTAGTGTGTGTTTGTGCCATGTTGTAGATATTATAAACAATAAAAAATTTCTATGTCTAATTAAGATAATAAATAGAAAATATAGAAAATAGAGTAATGAACTTATTTACCAAAATTAAATCAATGGACAGTAAAGTGACCCAGACACTCCATTATTCTTCCTCTCCACACTACCGGCAATTATTGTTCTTTGTTGATTGATTTATTTAACATAAAAATACACACACACACACATATATATATACATATATATATATACATAAATACACACACACTATATAAAAATACATACATATACATATAAAATAAAAATACATCTATATAAAAAACATATATATAAAAAATGCATACATATATATTTTTATATAGGTATGTGCTTTTATACATATATATAAACACACACACATACATACATTCATACAATTTTAATTCCTCATTATTTCATATTTCATTTTATCTTTATTTTATTTAATTCTGTTTTCTTATTTCAAGGCATGGAGTTAAATCACGGTACGTAATGTTAATAATTTAATTATAATATTATTCCTCTTCATACAAAACATTAATCTTTACACCTTATATTTAAACTTACCATCATATAAAGCGAGAGCTGGAGGGATTGTTTTTGAAACAGTTTATTGATATAATTATTCTGTTAAAATAGCAATCATCTTTCATTGAGATCCGCTGCCTCCTGGGCCTAGCGGCAAAAGGTATCTCCGCGCTCCTGTAGAAAGTAGTATCCGCATGTTTTGTGCATTGGGTGTAAATCTGTTCTTCCTTTTTGTGTTTGGGTACACTTATTAATTTAATTGAGTACTTATTAATTTTAGTACTTATTAATTTAATTGAGTACAATTTAATTGAGTACAATATTTAGTACTTATTAATTTAATTGAGCTATTATTTTGGCTTTATTTTTATTTGAGTTATAAATTTAATTATAGTTAATTCTTACTATTGATCTTATTTTAGCAGTGTTTATAGGTTAAGTTTTAATGTTCTTTAATGTATTTTATGTAGATAAACTGAAATAAAAAGGTTAGTCCTGCAAGAGAGCATTAAATGACAGGGATTATAAATATTGAATTAAAATTCACTAACCTTTTTCTTTTTAACTGCTATTTCTGGAGATACAGATAATACCTGTACTCCTAAACCTAAAGGAAGAGTGTAAATTGTGTGTGTGTATTTTATTGTCTGCGTTTTGGTGTGATGGTGTTGTGACATATGTTGAATCTGTAGTAACAACATGTTGTGGCGTAGGTTGGATGATTCGTGTTATATTTCGCTCCGTTTTCGTGATTAGCCTGCTCACAATTTATGCATATGTGTTTGTATAATTTAGTCTGCAATCTTGTGTCCTATGCCTATCGCCACATTTACCGCAGAAGTCTTTGTTTTTGCCCTGGGTGGCGGTATGGCCGAAATCCTGACATTTAAAGCAGCGTTTTATATTTCTATAGTATTCAACTTTTGTTGATATATGAAACCAAAGTTGATACATTGTTGTTTGGCCAGTAGGTAGGCCGACCTGAGTGTTGTTTTTACTACATGCTGCAATTCTTCGTTTGATCTGTGTGATTTCATTTGAATTACTCTGACAGGAAACTATGTTTGGTTCGTGTGGAGTTCCTAGTGTATTTTGTTAATTATTACTGTGTCGTCGACCTGTGTTGGGACGTTAAAGAAAATGAGTCTTTGTGTAGGTAATTCCTCTTTGTTTATTTTATTTTGTTCAAGTGTGTGTTGGAGTACTTGTTTCTGTTGTGTGCGTATTTGCATTTAACGAGTACTTTGTTGTGTTTGACCTGTACTTTCTGTGGACTGACTGGTGAGTTTATTTTCTGAAGTGTGTTGATGATTGTCTTTAGTGGTGTGTTTTTAGTGGTTCTTATGGCTATTGTGCTGTGTCGTGATGGTGTATATTTGACACGATCCGAATAGGTTCCCATAGAGGTGTTTGTGTTGTGTACCTGTGCAGTCTGACTGGTGTTTGAATGAGCTCTACGGCCTTGTGTGTTTAAGCTATTGTGTTTTCTATGTTTTCAGTCCTGTCACAGAGCTGTTCGACCCGGTTGCACATGTGTTCCTCGTAATTCCTTATCGAGTGGGGTGCCTCTCTTGTGTCTTTAACTCTTAAGATTGATCTGCCTATTGTGGGAACGAGAGAACATCGAGGAGGTTGGGATACTGCCCTGAATTTAACTTCTTTCAATGTTCCGTTATAAATGTCATCGATCCGCTCTATTAGCTCATCGGCGATGTCCCTCAGTGACTGCTTCAAGCAATATTTGTTGCTTGTTCTTTTGTGTATGATATGTGTCAGTTTAGCTAAAATGTTGAGGCTGTCTGATATCTATGGTTGGAGTGTGCTATGTTCTTGATCATGTACCTCAATGAAATCTGAACTATCATTAAGTTGTTGCTGTGTTATGGTTTCTGTTTGTCTTTGAGTGCTTGTGCTGGTGTTTGTTAGTGGTTGTGCCATGTTTAGAAATTATAAAATACAATTTACTATGTAAAAACAAGAATATAAATAAAAATCTAGAAAATAAAGTAAAGTACTTTTTTACCAAAGGTAAATTAGTGGACAGTAAAGTGTGACCCAGAAACTACAGTATTCTTCCTCCCCACACTACGGCAATTTTTATCCCATGTTAGCTAGTTGATTAGAGGTATCTATTAACAATTGGGTAGGAGATAATTTTTTAAAATTCATGACTGTGATTATTATTTTAACAGCGTTACTAATATGTTGAAAATTATGCGGGAAGCAGCTTGTCGCTCGCCGGGAAGTTTCGCTTTCGCAGTGTCATATTGGTGCGAAATATATAAATGAATAGTTATAAATTTTTAAAACAAGTGTTAGTTGGAGAACAGGGTTTATGAATGCACTACTGTAAAGAGTACTGGACGAGCTTTGTTCAAAGCTTTTACTCAATCCAGATAAATATTTTAATATTTTGTATTCATTAATAATGTAGCAAGAATTGTTCCTTTCGATCATTGACATCGCGGCTCAATCGATAAAGCAACGGACTCGTGAACGAGAGGTTGCGGCTTCAAACGCAAGTGAGGAAAGTTGCCTTAAAAATTTATTTAGTTAGAATTTGCATTTTGTTAATTTATAGTAATTATGCAAGTTTATGTAAATTTCAGTTCCCAATTTTCGGCGAGCCTTCCAAGTGTGGGAGGTTCCAAAAGTGTATATATGTAGCTACTGATTCAGTTGTAGAATAATAAAATCTTGAGATCTTTTTCGTTCCCGTTGGTTTTACTACATATATTTCATCTACGCGAGAGATTGGTAGCGGCGGCGGGTACAACAGCGGAAGAGTTACGCCAAAGCCGACATACTAGATGTCTCGCTCCTGAATATGATCTCCTACCGGATTCGGCAAAAAAATTAAGGAAGATGGTTGAAGGAGGGGGAAACAGAAGCTCTCAGCTGGATCCAGATCTAGTCCGAGTAACCACGCTCCAGTTCCAATTTTGGTCTACCAACTACCCAGACGACCCTGTATATTCTCTGGTCAACCAAGAAAACGCTAACCGGTGAGGGAAGGATTTTGATCGAATAGCGAGTTATAATCGCTGGAACGACCAAATGTGTCCGACAAATGTCATCGTTTATCTCACCGGAACAGCTCGTCAATGGTTCGATAACGATGAAGGCACCTTCACCGACTAGACTGTGTTTCAGAATTTCCTGAAAAACACCTTTTTCCATGCTGCTGATATAAAGCGTCAAGCTGAAAGACTGTTACTCACCCGTGCATAAAAAATTGGTGAGACATCTGAATCATACATTTAAGATTTACTTTCCGTGTGCCGAAACGTTAACCCCTCTATGCTTGAAGATGAGAAAATGGCTCATCTCATGAAGAGTATTGCAGGGGACTTTTACCAGATTTTATCATTTCAGGTATATGAGACCACTGACGCTCTCGTAAAGTGATGCTGTCACATAGGGAGCCTTCAATGAAGACGTATCGTTCGACCACGATTTCATAGGCTTCCTAATGTCTCCACGGTGTCGGCTGAAACACATGCCAATGTTCTCAGGTCATTGGTACGTACAATTGTCAGGGAAGAGCTTCAAAACATCATGCCTGAAATGCAGGGCTACTAAAGCAATGAGACTGGGCCACCACATGATATTATATCTGTGGTGCAGGAAGAGGTCGTGGAGGCTCTAGCACCACTTACAGGTGCAAAGAGGCAAAATCCACTCCTCGACGTTCGGTTCCAACCAGGCCGCTGCCAAGGTATGAAAAGATCAACAAAGACCTACTCCTCAATGCAGAACAGACTTGTGGAGGACTGAGAATAATGTGACCCTCTGCTACCATTGCGGGGGACCAGGGCATGTGCTAAGGTATTTCGGGAGAGACGCCGAAAATTTGAAAATGCATGAGTCAGTAGGACTATCAACCCTCGACGAGATATGTACACCGACTATTTTGGTAGCTTCGACGACGATTATGCATAGCCTACTTCATCCAGAATTAGGAGTAGTTCACCTTACCCTCGACGTTCTCTCAACCACCGAGAGTCGCAGTTACCAGTACACCGTTTCAGTCTTTCTCCACGCTAACTCAGTGAGGAAAGCTAACTCGGGCGACTGGTGCAGGAGGTAAGGTCGTAGTGGAAGAAAATCTTCCTACGTACACCACAGCCAAGTTAAAAGAGAACACCTGTATCACCGCGAATAGACAGTGTATAAAAGTGCTCGTTGATTCTGGTGCCGATTATTCTGTCATATCCGAAGAATTACGCCGACAATTGAATACTCTTATGTTTATTGAGAATGGACCTATAATGAAAACTGCTTGTGGTAAACTGTAGCTACATCTGGACGCTGTGTATTAAAAATGGACTTTAACGGGACGTTTGAATTTCTCTCATTTTTCCGCAGTGTAGTCAAATTATACTTGGCTGGGACTTTTTCCGTACCACCGATGCCGTTATCGATTGTGGAAATCAAGAGCATCAACTTGCCGAAATCCTTCCATGCAACTCAATCTCAAACGAATCAAATGCCGCATCGGGTTACTTAATTGAAGCTAACTCAACAAGACAAATATATGCTTTGAATTCAACAGTGCAGGAAGTAAATGGAGTTATGATTGTTGGTAGCAAAGTTCTGATGAACGAAAACGTTATCTGTACCAGCTTCATTTATCGGCATTGAGAACTTTGTTCTTATCGTGAAACAGCCGATATTCATCCCTATCGGTATCAGTTGGGTTCGTCGGGAAAAGTTCGTTACCCACACTTTACAACATCCAATGACGCCATCTGCTCTCCCTGAGTGACAAAGTGCATGAAACTTCCTTGGGACTCAATTCCAGAAAAAGGGTAACTCGAGAAAAATAAAAAGAAATTCTCGATTCTGATCTAACCATTGCTGAGGAAGACGAGCTATTAAACCTACTAGAAGAGTTTAATGACATTTTTGATTTTAAGAGAAATTTTAGGAAATCTCGATGTTAATCAGTGAGGCACAAAATCGATACAGGTGGCAGCGCCCCAATCAAGCAAAGACCTTACCGTGTATCAGTTATCGGAAGACGCGTGATAGCCGAAGAAGTGCAGCGAATGCTAAGAGAATACGTGATGCAATCGTCATATAGCCCATGGTCATCTCCAGTTGTGCTTGTGAAGAAAAATGATGAATGGAGTTTCTGTGTCGATTATAGATGTTGCCAGGGAGATCGACATCGCTTACAGCGTTGTTTCACGGCATTGGAAGTCATTTAAAACTACTGGAATGTGTAGTAAGCGGCACGGGGGAGGTCGTGTTAGAAGTACGACGCTTGCAGAAGACAGATATATCGTCCCATCTGCAAAAAGTAACAGGCGCACCACAGCTCAGCTGGTGGCAAATCAGTTTCTTGCTGCCTCAGGAAAGCAGATCTCCCGAAAAACTGTTGCCAGACGTTTGAGGGGAGGAGGACTATACGCCCGCAGACCTGTTGTGTGTGTCCCCACTGTCCGTTTGCAATGGTGTCGATAGCATCGCAATTGGACTGAACAGAACTAGGCATGTGTACTATTCTCAGATGAGAGTAGGTTCAGTCTGTCATCAGATTGTAGATGCCAACTGATCTGGCACGAGAGTGGTACTACTTATCGTCCAGAAAATATCCAGGAAAGGGACCGATATCAGGCATGCAGTGTCATGGTGTGGGCCGGCATCATGATCAATATATCAGGATATGTCATACATAATAGGCCATATCTACGGTTCGCAAGGGAGGAAACCCGGAAAAACTCATAAGTACTCATTCCAATGGGCCTGCATGCAAAAAGCAGGAGCCCAACAACCATCCCCTGTCGTTCCATAGTGGCAGATTTACCTATTGGAACAAACCTGACCCTAATATTCGCGGCACTTTCTTGGGTGGTGTCAAAAGGCAGGCAAAAGAAAAGAGCATTGCTGATGGAATATCTTGAAGTAACAGATAAATTCTTCATTGAATCGGAATAAAAAATAACTTGCGTTGTGTGCGTGTGTTGGCTTGAAAGGAGACTCAGATAAGTCAATGGTGTCATTTTTTATGTATTTTACTTTTGACAAAAAAATGGATTTCATTTTTTTACAAGCAGTGGAGAATTCACTGAATGGAAAATTTGTATGCAGCCATTACTTGATCTTGTGTGTGCATATATATATATATATATATATATATATATATATATATATATATATATATATATATATATATATATATATATATATATATATATATATATATATATATATATATAAACTACTGGCCATTAAAATTGCTACATCAAGAAAGCGGCACACCACACACGTGAAATTTGCATGACAGGTAGAACTTGCAGTGATATGCAAATGATTAGATTTTCAGCACATTCATGCAAAGCAGGCGACAGTAGCGACATCTACAATGTGTATAAAACCAGAGATTTGACAGCAGTTTTCTCATACTCAATTTCCGTTTCAACGTTGTTTTCGGCAAAGAAAGTTGTTGTAATGCCTCGTGTAAGAAGAAGAAATGCCTATCAGCACGTGTCTGACTTTAATCGAGGAAGGATTATAGCCTACCGGGATTGCGGTTTATCGTTCTCCTGATCTGTCACCAATTGAGAACGTGTGGTCAATGGTTGCCGAGCGATTGGCACGCCATCACTCACCATCCACTACTGTCGATGAATTGTGGCATAGTTTTGAAGCTGCATGGACTGAGGTCCCCGTACATGCCATACAATCTCTGTTTGACTCCATGCCTAGGCGGATAAATGCTGTTATTGCAGCCAGAGGTGGCTGCTCTGGGTACTGATTTCTCAAGATCTATACATCCTAATTTCCTGTAAATCTAATCACTTGTTCTTTTCACTATAATGTATGTGTCCAATAAATATCGTTCTGTTATTTGTATTCCTTCTTGGTGTGGCAATTTTAATAGCCAGTAGTGTACATATATATATATATATATATATATATATATATATATATATATATATATATATATATATATATATATATATATATATATATATATATATATACGAGGGTCACTCTGAATTTTTGAGATACAACTAGGTTTTTAAAGTCATACTTACAAAATTTTAGGTGTGTTCAAAGTAGTCTCCTCCACCATCAATGCACTTTTGTAGACGAATTTTCCACAGATTAAATGCCTCAAGCCATTCATTTCTTCGAATAGATGAAAAAAATGCATTTATAGCCACATCAATCTCTTCTTCTGAATGAAAATGACGTCCGCGTAATTTCTCTTTTAGATTAAAGAATAACCAAAAGTCGCACATAGATCAGGTGAATACGACGGATGTTCGATCTCTTTAATTTGTTTTTGTTTAAGAAACTCAACTAATAATCCGGCTGTATATGAAGATGCATTGTCATGGTGAAGCATTAGTCCCCTAACATTCAGTTCTTGTAGAATTTCTGGAAGACATTTAGTGGTATACCAGTTTGCTGTTACTGTCTTCTGTCCTTCCAACTTGATGGCTTTGACCAATACTTCTGAAGAAAACGGCATACATCACTTTCTTCAGTATGCGTTGTTTTTTCACCATTGTCGGCGTGGGATCATCTTCAAAGACCCATACTTTCCTTTCTTGACGTGTTGGAACGTCAAAAAACGGTATGTACGTTTCATCACCTGTTACAACTTTAGAAATGATGTGGTGGCCACCATAATTCAGCATATTAAAAGTTTCTTTACTAATTCTGACACGCTCCTCTTTTTGATGCTCAGTTAGATTATGGGGAACCCAACGGCAAACTACTTTTTTCACATGTAATTCTTCATCAATGATTTTGTGTATGGCTGCGGATCCAATGTTAAGTTCCTTCTGTATCATTTGATAGGTACAGCGATTATCATCCATTAACATTTATCGTATGGCAGACACATTATCCGGGATTACTGCCGACGGCGGCCTTCCTGTGTGTTCTTCATCCTGAAGAAAATTGCGACCTCTTCTAAATTCTCTAAACCATCTGAATACAGTAGCACGAGCTGGAGATTCATCACCAAATGCTAATTGCAACCGTTGAACGCATTCTTCTTGATTTAGTCCTGCTTTGAAATCGTAGAATATCATAGCGCGAAAATGTTCTCGCGTCAACTCCATTTTCTCTTCTGTTTAAAATTTATTCCACGCTAAACAAGTTGAAGTAAGTCAGTAAAAAATCGTCTTCTGCGTTAAAATACTTTGTACTTTAAAATTAAACCGTTATTTTTATTTTGTAAATTCTCGTCTGCGCGTATCTCAAAAATTTCAGAGTAACCCTCGTATATATATATATATATATATATATATATATATATATATATATATATATATATATATATATATATATATATATATATAGATAGATAGATATAGATAGATAGATAGATAGATAGATAGATAGATAGATAGATAGATATAAAGAATTGGTAGTTTGCTTTGTAATGAAACTATTCACAAAATTTGTTATATTAAATATAGTAAAAAACATTTTGGCAATTGTGTTTTAGCTCTAAACCTATAAAGGGAGAGTAACCAAATTTACTACAAAAGCCAATATTAACTCCATTGCAAAATAATATCAAATCTATTACAATCATCCGGAAATTTGAACTAGTTTGGCATATTTTTCTTCCTTTATTTTATTTGATACTTTTACTAATAGGTTATAAAATTAACAAAAAATTGAAAACACAATTCCTATTCGTACAGTTGTAATGGAATATACTATATCTAGGTTAACTAAAATGATACTTCAAAAAATTTGAGGGGCTTTGTTAAACAATCCACATCTATTTATTCCCTTCGATGTTTTCTGTGACACATTGCACGCCATAATAGACATGAAATGGAGATTAATCATGTGGAGAATGACTCAAAGAAAAAGCAATACAACTATATTTAATATGAAATTTTTACTTCCTTGTGTAACGTTAAGCAACACAAGGAATTTTTTTTCTTTCATTTGTTCTTTTTACCATTCATAAAAAGATGTGGTCAAGTTGTAACAAAATTTATAAGTGAAAAGAGTATTTTTTACAGTTGTTCACCCCTTATTATTTAAATTGTTTTACATATAAAACCAATATTTTCAAAACTCTTATAGTGTTTTGTTTTATATGATAGTCTAATCAATATATTAATATTTAATATTTTGCTGAATGAATTTACTGATTTACTTTTGAATAATTCTTACGTGTTCTGAATTCATTAGTTAAGAAAATTCCTTTATTAATTTTCAATAGAAAATCGATTGATAAAAGGTTTATGTTTTTTTTTAAATGGAAAAGTATTTCAATAACTGTTTTTTTATAAATTATTAAGTTATCATATTAGGCCAAATCTAACACTAAAATGTTTTCTATATGCTTAATTGGAAAGTAAGTAAAAAAATCATTCACTCTATTTTTTTCAAAGTACATTAGTATGGCATTAAACATTGAAGATATATTAAATGCACATAATTTGTGTCACAAAATAATCCTAAGCACTTAATGGATTATAGCTGACATATTTGCGCTTAAATTGATTTCATAATGTATCCATCAATAATTAAAAACATTTGAAAATTAATACTTTCGATTAATTTATTTAGTATTTTCGAAAGTATTATAAGTGTTATTGGTAAAAAAGGCTTACATTCAAATAAAATAATTATAGAAAAAATATTTTCCCCTTATTAAAATTTCGTCTCTAGAAAAGTTGTTTTTTTTTTTTTTTAATTATCTAAATCAACTGATTCAAGTCTTCAGACCAATCGTAATCAGCAGGTGTTTGTCCGGAAAAGATGCAAGTAATTGTAAACTAGCAAATTTTATGAAACTGAATAGTACTATGAATTACGCTACAAACACAATTATATATATTATTAGCTTACTAGCAATACATTTTGTACTTTGTATTTTTTGATGAAAATTTCATCTAATAAATTTGGCATTAATCCTTTTCAAAAAGTCCATTCAAATTAGTTACATTTACTATTTACCGTTATAATGATGAACCTCTTTGTTATAAAGATAAATAAAGGATTTATCGTTATAACTAAAGACTTGATTGTTTATCACCCTTGAAGTTGTAACTCGTGAGACCTTTTTTTATCACGTCATAATTATTGCTTAAAATGATTATATCAAGCAATAATTATGTATAAAATTATTGCTTAATATAATCCATTTGTGTATAATCGCATATGTATGATAATTTCTTGATTACATATATGAGACGATATACAAAATGATTTACAGATCACTAGCTGCAAATCAAAGTATCATACATGAGGTACTACAACTGAATTTAATATTTGTCCTGAAATCGGGAATGCGCAGGGTACTCAATAATAAATAATCGAACTGTCCGATACAAACTATACACAGTTACCGCGGTGCCCTGGTTGGTTCGAGTGTCGTTTTCATTATCGGAAGGTAGTAAGTTCGACTCTCAGCTTAATCGAATATTTATCCTGTTAGCTACAAGTAGATGGGGCACGTTAAAGCTAGGTGTGCTCGCAATGTCCTCCAAGTGAAATAATACCCCTGGGGACGACGGTAGGCAAAGTGGAGGTCTTCTGCTTGGTCCCTGCTTCAAAATCACATAGACTCCACCCGGATGCTTCTATCTGATTGGTAGAGTCCAATTCAGGGTTAACTATAGGGAAGCATTCAACAACAAACTGTACACGTGCCAGGCAGTGATTTGTGACCCACAATAATATGCAATTCCTTGAAAAAAACAAAGGAATTTTTTATTACTTGGAAATAAAGTGTTATTTATAAGAGGTATAGTTTTAATGAGATTACATTTTGCATACTTATTTGATAACATTTTGTATAATCATTGCATTAATTATAGTTGATTTGTATACATAATGGCTCAGAATGAAATATGAAAGAAAGTATGTAATAATCGTGTAGTATGCACATGAATAAATATCCCTGATGGAGAGTAGGTTAATTTACTTAAAAAGTGCATAATATTATGCAAATTATCTTTTAAATATGCAAGCTTCCTATAAATCAAAAGATTCTATGTCAGTTTCATTAATTCGTTAAATTTATAGTATCTGACAACGAAACACGGGTGCATTAGAAAAATAACATTTAAATCCTATTACAAAAATTTTTATGCTGAGAAAAGATCTTGTTTGTAAAGAAATGACGTCACTTATAGAATTGAAAATAAAGCTTGTGTGTCAAAATATTATGATAGAAACAGATATTCAATCCATTATTTTTTGAGAGGATGATTTGCTCTGTAAATGAAGCAAGCATGTGTCTTTAAGATGAGAAAACTGTGATTCGCAATATATTCCTTAATGTCATACATCGAAATGATATTTAAACTGTGAAATACTTACCCTTTTTTTAGTTGAAATCTAAATATAGTTAAAATAGGTAAACCTTTCAGCATTTTAAATAGTCTCTGAATTTCCAACATACATATAATGTGTTTTACGATTGTGATATTTCTTGAATATTCCCTATTTATGAAAGAATGGCTAATTTTCTAAGTTGCAGCAATTTTTCTTTTATTTGACTCAAAAAACGGTTATTCGAATACAGATTTCCAAATAAAACATAAAGAACAAAAACTTATCATTCAACAGAAGAACATTTGATTATGATTCTAAAATTAATTTTACTCGAAAAGACTGATACTGACCACCCAAGTGTTTCCTTAAATGTCCAAAGAGATGGTAATCGTTTGGTGCATGGTTGGGACTAAAAGGAGGCTGGTTCAATAGCTCTCAGTGGAAACCGTGAAGCAAATCGCGCGTAACTGGGGCTGTATGCGGTTGGGCATTGTCGTGCAACAACAGAATGCTTGTCATGAGCAATCCCGGTCGTCTGCAGCGAATCGCAGTCAACCCAGTGTAGCACAATAACTGGCAACTTTTACAGTTGTTACATGAGTGATTTTAATCAACCTATAGCATGCCTTGATGGCCCCAAAAATTTGTGGACATAACTTTCTTTGCAGAATGTGTTGCTTTGCATTTCCTAAGAAGGAGGGAGGTGAGGGATATTCCCCTGATTTTGAGGCTTGCTTCGACTCGGATATCATGTGATGCACCCACGTTTCATTATTAGTAACTGTACGATATAGGAATGTAACGCCCTCCCGGTGATAAGGCATTAGGTATTCGAGAGACAACCCTATTCCAGTGACTTTATACTCGTCTGTGAGTTGTTTCGGTACCCAAAGAGGATATGTCTTTCTGTTACCCAACTGTTGACCTCCAGTGGCTTAGTAGCTTCACGCCGTTTCCTGTTATGTTCAGCAAAGTGAAGCATTAGCCGTGGGCAGTCATTGGGAGGCGTACTCTCCTTCTGGGTTGCTGGAGCTCCGTGGGTTGGGGACGTGTCCACGTTAATATATGACGTCCAAAGTCCTTCAGCTGGTGTGGCGTGGATGTGGAGAGGAGGGTGCCAGTTCAGGTGTGAACTCGTCCCCTGACCATGGTTCAAAATTACGAAGCTCTTGCTAATGGGCAAGTATTCCAAACCCGTTAACCTGATGGTACAGTCCGGACCTCGCCTGCACCGCTATCTATGTATGTAACCCAACTGTTGACCTCCAGTGGCTCAGTAGCTTAAAGCCGTTTCCTGTTAAGGTCAGCAAAATGAAGCATCATTTTCCGCGGGCAGTCATTGGGAGGGTGACCACTCTCTCCCTCACTGGGTTGATGGAGCTCCGAGGACCTTGTCCTCGTTAATATGTGTCGGCATTTATTTCACGCATCTTTTAAACAACTGCTCACAATCTGCATTTCCCTCTTTCTGCAATTGCTTACTGGGCTTATTTCCTACGTCAGGATGATGATGCTGACGGACTCGTATCAAATTTATTATTGTAAATTTTGCATGTGGAAAACTAATTTGCTTAAAAAAATTTTAGAACCACGTCAAACTTATACATATCTGTACTGAAATTTCAATATTTCAAAACTTTTGAAGGTAATAAACTTCAATATATATATATATACATAGATATGTGTGTGTGTATATATATATATATATATATATATATATATATATATATATATATATATATATATATATATATATATATATATATATATATATATATATATATATATATATATATATATATATAGTTAATTCCGTAGAGAGATAAAAAGTCAGTATACAATAGATGATACAAAAAAACAATTAATTTCTGGAATTTTCATAAAAAATTTAAAACTCGCCAAAATGAAGCATTCCCTACCTATTGATTGAATTTATATGAGGAATAGTTGTTCTGTAACATTTTTATTTCTGTCATGTTGTTGTCTTGTGCCAGCTAAGCTAACATTATATGGTGCGATGCTCCACTTTTCAAACTGAACCATATTTTGGGGTGGAGTCCGACTTCCCCAGTACATACATACCCGCTTATAGGGTAGGCAACCATTCACAACCCATTCATACAAAAAAAGGACAAAGAATAGACTGAGAATGAAAGTACATCCATGCCCAAATTGGGATTCGAACCCAAAACCTTTCTATTCGCAGTCAAGCAGTCTGACTACTGGACAGGGTGGGCGGCTATCTGTTATGTTAATTTACAAAGTGGAAAATTGTTGCGCAAACTCTATGCAACAGAGCATATCATATATGTTAGGTTCCGAATGTACTTTTTCTAAGAATAAATAAATAGAATTTAAGATATATTATCATTTTATGTGTTTTTGTTGTCGATTTAAAAATTCATTTCTTCCCATGCTACTAAAAATGTTAAAGAAAGAATTAGTTTAAAATGATAAACATTTTTTTCATGACATTCTATGGTTCTCATAATGTACTTGAGCATCTCTGAGACTTTTCTTTAATTTTCAAAAATTAAATGTTCTCGTAATTAATGTTTCTTCAATCATAGAGATTTATTAGTATCAGTAAAATTTAATAATTACTTTTTTAAAAAATTAATAAACAACTACATCATTATAGAAAGGAATTACAACACATTATTCATTTTAAATAAATATTAATTTTGGTGCATGCATAAAATTTTGACCACCAGGAAATTTGAAGCAAATGTTGCCAAATTGTTATTTCGATCGCCTTAAATTGTAAAGTAAAGATAATTTAAATTACTTATTTTAACGGCAGCAAGAAAGCCCTATTTAAATATAAAACCTGTTAAAAATTACATTAAAATTTAATAGTTAATTAAAATAATTAATAATAGATTAGGTTTTTGGTGTATATTTTTCTGACGGTAAAAATTCTGTTTATTGCGCCTTTTATTTTGTGTAGTCAACGGGATTTTATACACGCATTTTAATTTTTATCTCTAAGATAAGTTATTATGCTTTAATCAAAAATTTAAAATAATTATTATTGCGTAAAGCAAAAGCATTGATAATTTTGTCTATTTTAAAAATACGTATTTAGATTCAAGCAATGAAACCAGATTGAATAGATTCATAAGCAGTAAAACCAAATTGGATAGTGTCATCATAATTTTGTTGGTGGCTCCATCTCTTAGATAACATGTTAACCATCAAGTATAAATCTCTTAAGTTAAGAGACTGGGCTCAAGAATTGATTATTATTTATTTAGTTAAATATAAATAATATTTTCTAAGAAATCTTATATCTTGAATAAAATTATTCTGATTTTAATGCATTATCACTTGATGTTTCTAAATATAGTTTGAAAATTAAAAATTATTTCGAATTTCAAATACTTAAAATTTTTAAGCGGTAATGTTAAAAGGAAAATATAATTTCCCCAATTTATTTTATAAAAGCCTAGTTTTGCAAGTAAAAAAATCGTTTACAATAGAAAAATTTAAATATACTAATTCTGTTTAAACAAAGTATGGTGGTTCGATATTTTTATTTAACAATCCTCAAATGTAAGAAAAAATCTTTCTATTGAGCATTTTTTAATATTGTTTTTTTAATTTTATTTCATATCATTCAATATTTTTTCATTACTTTAGATATTTAAATGCACATATAGGAAGCATGTAAAATTACAGAATTTTAATTTCAAAAATCTAAAATAGATTCTATTTTAACTCATTTTTTGTCATTAATAATTCTTTCAAAAGTGGAATCATATGATACTAAATGTTATTCAGATTTAAATTATTTGAAAATCCATGCCACTTTTTCTCTCTAGAACATTTTATGCAGATTTTTCATTTCAGTTTGTAATACGAAGAAGTAATACACTGCATTTTTAAATTTTATTGTTGAAATGACTAAGGGTTTTAAGATCATTATCTTTGACAATATATATATATATATATATATATATATATATATATATATATATATATATATATATATATATATATATATATATATATATATATATATATATATATACACACACACACACACATACCGGCTGATCTGCTAATAAGCCTTGATTCCAAAATTAAATATCTCAACAATAAAGATCAATAGAATTATGCGGTAAACGGTACGTTTGTTTGCGTCAAAATGTGCTTAATTTAATATTATTTCTAAGATACTAAGTATGAACAATTTTATCTAATAGCAATAATATAAAATTATAATTTAAATTTACTACTTTAAATTAACGCTACAAAAATATCGTTTTCATTTTCTATCAAAATGTGAATTGGCAACAGTAGAAAGAGTTAGACATAAATAGGGATGGGACTTTGTTACTTTTCTTGTACTTGGTACGTACTGAGTACAGTTACTTTTAAAGTAACAAGTATTTTACCGATTACTTTGTGTGCTTGTTACATTTTTTGTGCTGCCATCTATCGGATTAAAATATAATGACAATTTATTTCACATTTTATGAATAAATAAAAACTAAATTAGTAATAAATTAATAATAAATTAAAAATTAATAATTAAATATGTAACATTTTGTATAATTTCATAAAATTAATTAATATAATTAATATTAATTTAAATCATTATCATTTGTAAATAAGCATCCAGTTAAGGATAAATAAAAGCTGATGTAATAATCTATAAAAATTTTTCTTTTTATAAATGCAATTTTTCTTTTTATAATTTCAATAATAGCAATTTTTGTTTTTCCTGAAAAACTTTAATTTTTAGTATGAAGCAATTAAATATAAGTTATTCCCTCAACAAACAGTTTTTCAGTGAAAAATTTTGAACTTATATATTTTAATAAATATATTTCTTTCAGTATAAAAAATCCTAATCTTTTGTTATTTACATTTTTTTTTTAGAATTTTCATCTGTTCTAAGTAAATTTTCAAATTATTCGATTGTAATTTTCAAAGTTTAATTAAAATATTAAATTAGTCGTGATAATATAATTTCTATTTTTCAACCAAATCATCAACTTAATTTTTTGTTTTAATTTAGTAAGATTTTCCAATTATATAAATGAATTTTTATAATTAACTATCAAATAATTTGTAAAGAATCGCAAAGTGGGAGGATTAATCAATTACAAGGAGATTTTTTTTAATTTGCTTAGAAATATACAATTACTTTTAACAAAAATCAAATTAAATTTCTTATATTTTTCTATTATTAAACATTGATGAAACAATTATAGAAAAATTTTTTGATACCTAATAGATAGTTATTTATTTTATAAATGACGTTTATTTGTTTATATTTTTATGAAATAGATAAACTAGATTTTCTAAAATAAAAATTGCCTTAACTTACATATCTTGCTTCAGTTTCCTGAATCTTAATTTATGGATAAATAAAGTAGCTTTGCAATTAAAACTGTATTAATACTTTTTAAGTGAATATCATCATCATTCATAAAGTAACTTTTATAGTAACACAGAAATTCCTTAAATATCAAAAAATGTAAAACTGTTTTACCAATAATCTAAATGTTATGTTGTTTTAATGTAAAATATTAAGTAAAATGTAATGTTTAATACAAAATACAGGAACTAAAATGCATTATTTTATTTACATCAAACTGTAATTTAAAAAATACACATGATGGTATAAATAAAGATAAAAAGTAAAAGTTGACTTAATTAAAAAAATTTTTTTCATTTCGAAGTTCATAATTAAAATGAATAAACTACCTTTATTACGTTTCAACGATTTTTTAAATTATGTTGTGATAAATTTCGGTTCATTTATTTAAATAGAATTATATAATATTTTGTGCAGAAATTTATGCAAAAAGTAATTTTTTTTTTTTTACTATTTAAATTGAATTTACCGACATAAATCTGAACTGAAAACTTGGTTTTATAAAAATAAAGGTAATTTTTCTCAATTTAATGTGCTGGCGTACATTTTAATTTAGATGCTTGATTCCCAGTTATATTATTTTGAGATAAGCTAGAAATACGTATTTTCTGATTAAAACTCTAAACGAAATTTAGTTTTTCTATAAAACTACTTAATATAACACATCTTAATTAATTTGCTTAAATGCAGCTCATTATGAATAATGAGTGAATGTTTTTTTATTTTTTAACAGGTACTTACATTCAAGAGTAAAATTCTATATTTGAAATACAAAAAGTTCTAGAAAATTCTCAGAATTCAGTGTTATTAATTATTTTCAAATATCTTTTCCTGTTTCCGAAAATCATCCCCCAATCATACCATTTTAAATTTTAAATACGAATTGAAAATATGCATTTTTATTTACGTGAACAATTTCCCCTAATTTTGTTTTCTCATTTTCAGAACAGCAATTTATGTGATTATATAACTACCTAATTTTTAATGGTAAAAATATTTTTGAAGAGAAAAAAATTTTTAAAGTAAAAGATATTTAATTACTTTTAGAAATATTTTTTTAAAAATTATCTTTAAAACTAAAATATAGTAAAAAAATTCCATTCACTTTTTGTTCAAACCAATAGAGTAATTTTGGAAACAATAATCAGATTTAAAAAATTTAATTAAAATTAATTAAAAGTTAAAAAAAATAATAAGAATAATAAGTCAATTAATATGGAATAATATATAACAAGAATATCAGGCTTTTTTCTTATATTAAAAAGTGACATATTTAAAACCAGAAGTATAACCATTAAATAAATGTGCTACGATTATTTATTTTCCCAACTCATTTATTTTATTAACAAAAACGAAACAAATGAACTTGCTTTTTTCTTCATTTCGCAATAAAAATTCATTATGTACCCTCTCCAGCCAACACCCTCTCCTAAAATACATGCATCTCTAGGGGGTGTTGCTTCAGCCCAAAGAGATTTTCTAATTCCCAAGAATCAATCTTCTATTTTCCAGTTAAACCAGCATCTCATTTCTCTTCTCCTACCCACCCTTATTTCCCAAATCCTGACACAATCTGCTAATTCGTCCGTCTGTATCGATATATCGATGACATTGTTACTTGTACTCGCTCTGTCATTGGCTCTTCTGTACTTGTTACATTCAATCAAGTACACTTATTACTTTGTAACAACCACGTACTCACGTACTTGCTTGTTACTTTGTAACAACCACGTACTCACGTACTTGCTTGTTACTTTGTAACAACCACGTACTCACGTACTTGCTTGTTACTTTGTAACAACCACGTACTCACGTACTCGCTGATTATTTTGTAACAAGTACGTACTCACGTACTTGCTGATTACATTGTAACAGACACGTACTCGCTAAACTGGTCAAGTACATTGTACCTGCAACTGTCTGAGGATACTCGAACTCGCGCTGGCTTTGTTACTGGAAGTACTGAGTATTTGGAAGAAAAAGTACTGATTACAGGTTGTTACATTCAAATACTGATTACAAAATACTTGTTACAGGTATTTCTTCCCATCCCTAGACATAAACAAACAAAAATAAAGTCTTTTGCTCTAATAGCAAATGGTAAATATAAAGTATGTTTAATTCACATTTTAAAATACAAATAATTGTAAAATGTAAAGTAGTAAGTAAATGTAAGGTAATACTTGTAAATATTCAGCTTTTAATGAAATTATTTCTCAGTCATCTTCTATTTGGTGACTACACGTTTATTAGCAAAATTGTAAAAATAGTGCTCAGAAGTTTCGAAAATTTAGTTTCAAAAACTGTTAACAGATGGCGCTGTAACAGATATGTTACTTTATAGATAGCCTATAAAACGTATTTTAAAGTTTAAAGCGATCGCGACTGTTGGATAGGGAAAAGAGGCTAGCGTAGAATTTGAGACAATGTATTCTACTGAACGTTTTTTTTTTTTTTTTTGCGTTCTGGAGTACCACAGATTGGAACTCACTCCTACAGCAACAACGCGCAGTTTTCAAAACCGATTATTCGATGTTCCAGTTGGACCCCATGATAAAACCATTCTAAGCTCTCGCCAAATTCAAACGGACTGGCAGCGTCGATGATGATCAAAAGGGAAATGTTGAGCCTACGCAAACAGTAGTCATTGCTAAATATGCAGCCAAAGTGTGTGGAATTGTTCAGCAAAATCCTAAGAAAAGCATTCGAAGAATTGCACCAGAAACTTGCTTAAAGTACACGAGCAAGCAAAATATATTGAGAGGTAGCCTTCGGATGTCTCCATACATTTCCAAAGTCATCAGGCTGAACTCATGAAAGCTGTGCGACAAAGGGTGGACTAGCGAATCAGATTCTCACAATGATCGACAACGAAGGATTTGATGTGGGCTGCCTCTGGTTCACAGAAGAAGCCAATTTACACTTGAATGGTACTTTAAATAAACAAAACTGGAGATTTTGGGGTTATAAAAATCTTCATTTGTGTGAAGAGAAACCTAAAGTTACTGCATGGGTGGAGGTATGCGCCAGAGGCATTATCGGCCCCTCCTTCGTGCGAGAAACGATTACTAATGAACGTTACGTTACAATTTTGGAACAATAATCATCACTATCCAGCATCCCATGTCCTATCCTATCCCATCACTATCCAGCATTCTCTGTCCTATCCTATCCCATCACTATCCAGCATTCCATGTCCTATCCTATCCTGTCCCATCACTATCCAGCATCCCATGTCCTATCCTATCCTATCCTATCCCATCACTATCCAGCATTCCATGTCCTATCCTATCCTGTCCCATCACTATCCAGCATCCCATGTCCTATCCTATCCTATCCCATCACTATCCAGCATCCCATGTCCTATCCTATCCCATCACTATCCAGCATTCCATGTCTTATCCTATCCCATCACTATCCAGCATCTCATGTCAGCACACAACTAGCTTTGTGTGCTGACATGGGATGCTGGATAGTGATGTGGAAGAAAGCAATTCTCATTGAAAAGATTTCCAGGAGAAAGCTGAACCAACTTGTGGATTTTCTAATTACTCAGGAAGGCCTTTTTACTTGGTTCCATGACGACACCAGCTAGTAACTACTCCTCCAACCCTGTGTCATATCTATCCTCTTGTTTCACCCATTTACTTAAAACTCTGCCTTACTTTGTATAGCTCTTCTACACATCTTGTACAAATTTTGGTATTCATCCCCTATTTCTCACTTAGTTTGTAACACAAACACCATTTGTAAATTTTCATGTCATTCACCAACCAGTTTTTTTTCAGGTTTCTTTAATGTAATAAAACAATATTATACTAAGTTTTTACTTAGTATAATATTATTTTATTACACCAAATATTTTTATACATACTTGTTGATTTTCCCTAATCATTTGTAATGTTGTGTTAGCCTAAATCCATTGGGTGGCAGTGTTTGAGAGCTCGGGGTCGCAAAATTGGGGCCCTTCTGTAGTGGCTCCGTTTTTCTCTCCAGTGTCTTCCATCATTCTGGTATAGCTCTTTTGAGATGGGTACAGGGAAGCCCCATGGCGCAAACGTAAACAACTAGCATTAGAAGATTGACCAAATATGGACTGGTTCATGCAAGATGGGGCTCAACCACATCGAACAAATAAAATTTTTTGCTTTCTTCATGAATACTTTGGGAATAGTAATTGCGTTAGATTATCCGAAATTCACTGACACCGGAATAGATTGGCCTCCATATTCTCCCGATCTGACTCCTTTCTGTGGGGTGCATTGATAGACATTGTCTATCGAAACAATCCCTCTACTATGGATGCGCTTGAAATCGGCGATTGGTTTTTACACGCGATTCCATTTCCGTTGAGACATTGAAACACGTGATGTCAAATTTCATTGTTCGCTTACGCCACCTCATTGTTTCGAATGGTGAACATTTTGAAAGTATTGTGTTCTAATTGTAAAAATTGCTTCACTTTATTATTTTTTTAAACTTCTTTCAAAGAAAGAGTTTACCACGCATAGCGCCATCTCTTAACAGTTTTTTAAACTAAATTTTCGAAACTTCTGTACACCATTTTTACAGTTTTGCTAATAAGCGTACCGTTTACCTCATAATTCTACTGATCTTTATTCATGCAAGATATTTAATTTTAAATATCTTGCATTTTTTTATCATTTTTTAATTTGATTTTTTTATCATCATACATTTAAATATCATTTTAAAATTTGAGATATTTAATTTTAAAATTAAGGGTTATTCGCTGATCATCCGGTACATAAATATACATTAAAACATGTTCCATTCTCTATTTACGTGGCTGTGGTAGCCTAGTTGTTAGGGTATTGACCTACCATCCGGAAGTGCGGGGTTCGATTCCCAATGCCGCCAAAGACCCACTGAGTACATGCGATATATGTGCTCGTTAAATCTGTGGATTCGAAAGTCCTGTGGATGGTCGTTGAGGAGTTACCATGGGTGCAATGGTCTGGAGAAAATTTCCTTCCCCTTCAGATCAATGTCAAAATTGAGGGAGTGGATCTTCTGGTGGGGCCATCTATCGGATGATTCAAAAAAAGAGCAAAGACGTACTTTCACCTTCGTGGTGCTCTGATTAAAACGAAATACGCACCCTATTGACTTAAATTCGCATTGCCAAGGCATAGCGAGCTTGACTTGTCCAAGTGTCATAAGTAACTACACTATTTACGTTCTCTATTTACGTGATTAAGGTTGAATCTGGACCTATCAATCCGAAGAGTTGCTTCTCGTTGGATATAGTAACTGTCGTATTAAATTTTTAGTTAATTATAGATGTATGATGAGCAAACAAACTAGAATTTAAAACCTTTATGTAAACATATTGCATTTTGCGATTTATAAAAATATAGGCTTTTGATTAGTCAGATAGTCCATCGTAAGTGAGGAAATTCTGATTCAGCATTAGAAAGCCATGGATTTACGAAATGTAGATTTTTTTGTATTCATAAGATAGACTAAAGAAGTAACACAAAACTGACGGATTTTGCACTGTACTGATATTTGGTTTTAAGAAAGTTCGTTAAAAAAGGAAACGTAAATAAAATTTCTATTTGATTTAGGGCCTTCTCTGATGTGAGAGCCCGGGGCAACTGCCCCGTTTTCCTCTGCTTTAGTCAGGCTGTGGATACAGTGGTACATCTAAATTAATTTTTTGTTTCATGCCCCATTTACATTCAGATCATTCAGTATCTGCATTTTATTTTATGATGTATCAATTCTCTCTGAGTATTTAATATATTGATTCTCTTATTTACATTTTATTGTTGAAAAGAAAACTCAGGCAAAGTAATCAGTTACGTTTTCATTAAAACATTTTTAAAATTACATTTTTCCATTTTTTAATTTAGGAAAGTGTCATGTGACACACTTATTGTTCATATACTGTTTGCTTTCATTGTCGCCTCCTGATGTAGTTTTTTATTAAAAAGTTTTGTTTCTCATACAGTTGTGGAAACGCAAAGTTGGTTTTCAACAGTTTTCTCGAATTTTCAGCTGTCTGGCGTTGGATTCAGCATTGGAGTGTTAAAATTTTGCTTGTCTAGGATCTTTTATTAAAAAATTGAATTTTCGCCGATATCTTCGCCTCGGTAATTTTTCCTACTTTTTATTCTTTCTTGTTTTTTTTTCCCCCAAAGATTTCTGAATAGTTTCATTTTAATAACATATGCCATAAAATGAAATCTTTTTCAATATAGCCCCCATGCATGAATTGTATGCGGAAAATCGCCCTGGTGCTGTTCTGATTGGGGTTGGCAACAAGCGCGCCTCTTGCGAGATTTCGAAGTGGGCACATTCGTGTACAATGTCATGTGACGGGCCACAAACTTTATCCCCTGGGTCCAAAATGCGATGCGACTTAAGCTGCTCCTGCCCACATTTTGGCCGGCATTGGTTGAAATAAATGCCAGCTCTTCTCGAGCCCTGAGTCAGTTTGAAGGCGTTAGAGCTCATGGACCTGGTTTGATGTTGCTGTCAACCAGTTGGGATATAAGCCCCAACAACAATATCTCGCTACCATGACTCAAAAATACAAATCATAGTAATGTTCTCAGAATAATTTACTTTAAGATTGTATTTGAGATTTCTTTACAGAGAATCCACACTGCTGGTCGATCAAATTGCAACACCAAGTAAGACCAAAGATATCACATCAAACTTTATTTTGCTAAGATAACTCATCACATGGAAAGATCAAATGATTGAAATTAGTTTCTTGTGGTCTGATGACCCATGAAAAAAATCAATAGTTACTGTAGAACCATCATTGGCTATAAGCGCTGCCACACGCCTCGATTTAGAATAAAAGAGATTATATTTACCCTTAAGCTATAGCTGTCCATTCGGTTTCCAAGCATTGATAAAAATAAATCTGATGTAGCAGAGGGCTGGTATATCCCAGGACAGTTATTGTGCACGCATGAATGTAACTTTCTTTTTACATTTCTACGTAATATTCTTCAAATAATAACGATATTTAGCATTATTTTCGATTTTTGAAAATATTTTTTAAGCCATTGCAGCAAGTACGTTTTCGTCTTTCTAAGAACGATAATGTAATAGAAGATTGGGGAAAAAAAGTTCCAAATTAAATGTTTAATAATTTCATAATTAAAAAGCATTCCATACCTCGTTCCAGAAGCTTTTTGCTAATCTATGCGTGCCCTCCTTTCGTGGTACAAAAGATCAATTTGATTACTCAAAATGATTTTTAGTACCAAATTAAATACCTAAGTAAATACTATTAAAAGAAAAATTACAAATATCGTTATTCTTCCAGTGTCAAATTTGTTTGAACGATACAACATATTTATTAAAGTATGCATATATTTGGTATTTCTGTGTTTGCTCACAGAATAGGTCTGAATTACTTCCTGATATTGTGTATAACGCAGAAAACGACGCACCGAATTTTTCATTTGGAAATCATTCCTGCTTGAACGTTGATAAAATTCACAAATACTTTCAATCACCCAAACCATGTACTCTCTGAGTCTTTCATTTAACTCTTCTACATGATAAAATGGATATTACAATGATTTCTGCAGTCCACGGTTTGCCATTTCAGTGGTCACTTTTAATACTTTTCTTGACATTACAACACAGATATATGTGTGTACATAGATTAGTAGAACAACAATAGGGTGTTTTTGTCGCAGTTTCAAGTTTATCATTTCAGACAAATCTCAGGTTTGAGCCCATCATTATGTGTGATGTAAGTAATGTTTCTGTTTGTGGTGCATCAAAAGCGAGCGAATATCGACAGCTGAACTTTGTCACCTTATATGGTATAAGATTTAATTAAGTATACAAACATTTATCTATTTTTGATAGGGCCTGAAATGAGAACACTACAAATTATTTTCAAGACCTTTATGAGACCAGTGTGACTACAAATTTCATTTAAGTATTTCATAACCACATGTTTCCCATTTTGTCTTAACCTTCCTCGATGGAGAATGTATTTGGCAATTATCTATTACTTGCTCAGTAATTCTCCAGGTTCTTCACTTATTACTAGCATCCGATCTTGAAATATCAGGAGTTTCTGAAGCCACAATTTACTAACTACTGTTGCTGATGAAGCTGGACATAAACTGAAGCCACGCAAAAATAAAATACTCACATCAGTGATTCAAACGTAACTTCGATTCAATACCCAACCGAATGATTGTTATTGCTGTTCTCGAGTTTGGCAATTTTGTGCACTAGATTCTGATTCCTGTATAGTTCAACACAAAGAAGTTTTCAACTTTTCTATAAAATTTTCATAGGGATAGTGATATTCAGTATTTAAAAAGATGAATTTATTTAACAAAGTGTCCTGACATGTCTTCTAGTTCAACTCGATGCTCAACCGAACTGAAAATGTTGTTTCAGACACACACTGACAAAAGTAACAGCGAATTCTCTCTCTGTACGCAATAAACCTCATACTACAGTAAATTTAATCATCTTCTTTTCACTGTAAATCTTCCTTCCATTATACTGCATGCACATGATTAGATTCTGCTTTTTCTCCAGTTGTTGGAATTTTAATAGCTGACAGCAATCTTTTATTTTCTTAATATCACTTTTTTGTTGAATTTCTATTTTGTAATTGAATACTTTATGTCTAAACGGCAAAGCATATCATTTACGAATGCGAGGCTCTTGCCTTCCCTAGATTAGCTTCATTAGGCATCATCCATACTAGAGAGTTACACCTAGACTCCATTAAAGGGTTATCGGACTTTATTAATCAAGTGGGTAACCCGAGCAACTGGAACTAGGAAACATTGGGTTTGGAGTTAATAGTACAAAATGCTGATAAAAGCAGAGGTGCCCAGTGACATACAAACCCAACTCTAAGAAGAAGAAAATACTTTATGTCTGCAGTGCATAGTTAAATAAAAAAAAATTGCAATAAAATGTTTGGAGTAGGTTATCCCTTCAATATTCATAATTTTGTTGATAGTTTTGGGGTGGCTGTTCTTTCTCCCAATTCGCTGTTTCAGTTTGTCTTTGAACACTATTATCTATTCTGCCAACATTTCTTATCCACTTCCTTCCATTAGAATTAATGATTACTGACTACTTAGCTTCGGATAAAAAACTTAAATAATTTCTAACCACTGTGTTAAATATATTATAAAAAATTCCATGGAATACCCATGGCAAGAGACAGCTGCCACTGTGCATCAGAAACGAAAAGTTGGATTTATTAATAAATTTCCAAAAGAAGATTCGCACACGAAATGTCTGCTTCTGGGTATAAAACTCAGAGCCATTTCATGCTTTATCCTGGGATTTGAATCTACACCATTTGGAAAAATCTCAAAACAAATAATTGTACAGCTTCCTTAATTGATTTGGCGAGTGATATTATTTAAAATTTATAATAACAAATCGAGAAACCCGGTGACTTATTGGCAGCGTTTCACGCTCCCATGACACAGGTTCGAGGTTTGATCCTCGGGCTGGGCAAGGTTGACTCAGCCTTTCATCCCTTCAGTGGGTTGATTAACTGAGTACCAAGCATGCTTGGGAACTAAACACTGGGGGTCTTAACGTTAGGCTGACCACCTAACTGGGACATATGCTTCGCACCCCAGGGCCCTCGGTCATGAAAACAGTTATGGGCTCTGTAGGCCTTGGCCCACATGGGCTGCGTGCCATGGAGTTTAGTTTAGTTTAATAACAAATCGTGTTATTCCCTCTGATATTTAATCTGCTGATTGATATTATTTAGCCTTTTAATTATCGTGTTATTCCCAAAGGTTGTTTAAGTTGGCGAGTAATATTATTAAACATACTTAATAGCAAATCATTAAGAAAATCATTATCACTGATATTTATAAAATACTAGGTAAGGAAGGTATATTAAATATATATTTTCTAAGAATCTAAGCCATGCAATTTCATTCCTTCTGTTATTTTAAATATTTTCGCACATATCTTTTAAATAGAGGCAATGTGCTAGTGAAGTTACAAATATACTGAATGCAATGTTAAAACATTCAGAATGCAACACAGTCAGTTACGTCCACAAAACTCCAGAGAATAAAGACTGTGATAGGATCCACCCACTCTTTCAACTTTCTTCATGCAATTCTGGAGAGCGAAAGAGAAGAAAAAATACGCCAAGAACAACATAAACATTTCAAAAAAAATCTTCCGAGCTATGAGTCTCGTTTCCATTTTTAAACCGCGGGATCTCTTCGCCTGGTGGTATGTGCGAATTCGTTGTTTCCGTCGGCCGCTTATAAGAACGTTTACTTTAACCATCGCCAGCCAACGTGAAGGTTTTCCTAGTCGAGACCTTAGACTCAATGAGCGAGATTAGCGCCAACCTTGGCGTGTGATTGCAACGCTTAATTGTCTCGCCGTTGCAATGAATGTGCGGTTGTGATTCGCTGACTCGTGTTGCAAGAGAATGGAATTTTACGATGGCGATGGTGAAATCGCGAATTGTTAAGATAGTCTGTTCTTCTCGGTGTGGTGGTTACAATTGCAAAGGAGTTGGAATAGTTTGAGGATCGAAAGCATTAATATTTGATTGTTATACCAAGTTCGATATTGAATGTTATGTCTGAAGTGGATCGAATTAAAAAATTTTAGGAATTCTGACCTCAAAATGTTCTTAAATTACATAATTCTTTCAAATAATTAACATAGTCTGCTGTCCAAACATCATACTCATAAAAATGGCGTAATATTTTATTCTAACTCATGATAATTTTTTTAAGATTGAGGTGATAATTGTGTATGATTGAAGATAATAATAAAATGAATGATACACATAAAAAATTTTCACATGCATTATCATGTGCTATATTAATAGCCACATTCACTGATGTTATATTACTTTAATGTAGTGATTCTAAAATATTATTGGAGTGATTCAGTATTGCTTATTTTTGATTCATTTAGAGTATCGTATGTTCATTAGAATTACTTTTAACATTCTTTCCCTTTCTTGGAAATAGCAGTTATAACATGATTTATCATTAGAAAAAGGAAGTATTAAAACTAAAGAAACACATTTTTTGAACGATTTCGGGGCCGTTTAGTATTTAAAATGTAAAGTCTAATTTTTCAAATGTTTAATCTGTTAGCCTTTTTTTCTGGACTGTAAGTCTGCATCATGATTTCCATGATAGAAGAGCTTTTGGTAAAATTTCCAGGGGTATTGCTCTTTCCATTCCTCTTCCACTACTTTCCAGAGTCCAGCTATCATGGTGTGGGCTTGAGTCTAGAAATAGCTCTTTTTAACAGACAAAAGGCACAATAGTTCTTAGGTGAAACGTCAGGGGACTTTGCAGAAATATGTTGAATAGGTATATCTACAATACCTGTATTAGTCTTCATTTTTTCCAGGAATGCAGTGGTAGTTTTCGAAGTATGACTTGTAGCTTTTTCTTGATGAAGTTTCACTCTTTGAAAGTCATTGGGATAAAGATGTGGAATTTCTTCTGTAAATTTTGGACTTAAAAAACTTTCTCCTGATAGTATGATGAGTTGATTTTAACATTATTTTTAATTTCCCATTGTAGGAGAAACCTGCAACAATCATAAACCCCTTACTGAATCTTTCTTTACATTGACGGAACCAGGTTTCTACATTTTTTTCTCGTCGTTTTCTGTAGTAAATAGACCTATTTTGTTGCAGTCATTTAGGTAAACCCGTGTTTCATCAAGGTTCACAATGTATTTCTATTTATCTCCTGCTAAATGGTTTTCATACAGGATTCTACAAAATGTTTTGCGTTGAGCCGCGTGTCTCGGCAAAAGCTGGTGAACATTATGTTTTTTTGGCTTTTTTAAGTTGTAAATCTTAGTTTATTATTTTATTTATTGTTGCTACAGAAATATCTAAAGACTTTGCAATTGATTTCTGTGTTGGTGGATTTTCTCTTGTTACCAGTGATTTCACTTAAGAAACATTTGAAACATTACGTACCTTTTTCGGATATTCGTTTGGAGTCTTCTTTCCATGTAGAAATGATTGACGATTTTTACTTGTCCGATTTATAAAGTTACTTATTTTGCACTTAGAAATTTTAATATCATGCATTTCATAACGTTTTTGAATTCTGGAATAAGAATATTTCTCTTCGAAAAGCGCAAAGACATATCCTTCAATCCACAACTCGTTTACATGCGACATTTTGAAAGAAGAATAAATTTAAAAGCAGCAGACGATATTTCTCATTTCAAATAATAAGCTGTTGCCAAAAATTTTTATTCTAAGACATTTATTTTTTTTTAATTCTTTATCGAAATCGTTCTAAAAATGTGTTAATACACTCTGTGTGAATGCGTGTATATATATGTATATATATATATATATATATATATATATATATATATATATATAGCCTATTATCCAGTATTATGTGATGTTTGTTATTGTTCCCGTGTTTTACAAAATCGTTTTAAGACATTTGAATGAAAGAGATTTGATCACGCGGCGGTCATTTATTTTTAAATACTATAAATGCCCAATGATACAGTTGTAAAGCGATTTCATATGATAGGATTAATTTACAACTGAAGACTAAGAAAGAAAGATCTGTAACCAATCTATATATTCCTTACTCCGAATTTTTTGTCCATGGTTGAAATAAAAAGGGCTGCTTGTGGAATAGATTGAAAATTATATCAATATGCTTATGTCTGCCTAAATTCATAGGTTAAACAAATAGAAATTTTGACTACAGAATTTATGATTTATAAAAACCATTACTAACGATGATTTAAACTCATTGAAAAGGTACTTATGCAATGATGTCATTAATTTAAAATATGTAATATCATTTTGGAACAATTCTCGCTTCAGGAACGAAGGCATTTCTTTTCTCCTCTTTAAAAATGACTATCTCTATGCATAACCATTAGAAGTAGAAAAAATATGTATTGCCCCATAGTCCTTCTTTTTTTAAATAAGTAAAAATTTTATTCATTTTTTCTATTTGTGAAAAAAGCATTGTTTTTGCCTTCAGCTGCGAATACATTTACAGTTTCCCATTTGCTGCTAATTGGAAATGAATTGAAATGTGGATGAATGGAATCTCGGTATCAATATTCAAGTACATAGGATAATTTATATTTAGAATTTACTTATATATGGGAGAAATTTTAAACACTCAACACATCATTTATTCACTTTTCAGTTGATTTACTCATGAGAACTGACTTCATGGTACAAAACAATATTTTAAACAAAATAAATTATAAATATCCATATTTTTTCCAAAATCGTAATTTATCTAAGCAAGCTGAATATACGATTTCCATTCGATATTGTGGCCTGCTAATAAATAATTTAATGTAATTAATATTTGAAAATCATCTGTAATTTGAATTGAATTTTTTATTGGTAAATTTTATTAGTAAACCAAAATATATAATTTTGGTTATAATGTATAAATATCTAATTTTTATTTCTAAACCGTAAAAAAATCTGGCGGTGGTGCTTTGAAATTATTAATGGGTTTCCTAGAGTCTCCAGACATTACACTCATTGATAAAGAGAGATTCTAGGCGGTATATTCTCGATTCTTTATACGATACTATGTACTACTAGTGAGTCATGGACTAGGGTGAGCATGTTTATTTATCATTTGATATGTTGTTGTTGTTAATTATGACACTTGGACAAGCCAGGCTCGTTATGCCGTAGACTACGCGAATTTAAATCAGTAGGGTGAGTCTTTCATTTAAGCAGATCACCACGAAGGTGAAAGATAGGTTTTGCTCTAAGATACCTCCGATAGATGGCACTACAAGGGGATCCACTTCCTCAATTTGACATTGGTCTAGAGGAAGGAAGTTTTCTTCAGACCATTACACCCATGGTAACTGTTCAACGACCGGCCACAGGACGTTTGATTCCCACAATTTAGAGGACACGTATATTGCATATACTCGGTAGGTGTTTAGCGGCATTGGGAATCGAACCCCACCCTACCGGACGAAAGGCCGATGCCTTAATTACAAAATAAATTATGAAAAGAATTCGCTTTGCTTTAAAATCAGTTTTCTAAATTTATGTTTATTTATATTTGATTAGTAATTGATAACAGATGTAATCTTTAAATTAAATTACAATGATATAGTCTTTTCCATCCAGATAAATCTTATTTTAAAACAAAGTAAATTATAAAAATTTTAAAATTAAATTTTTTTAATGTTTCATTATTAAAATTTTTAAATAAAAATTATATCATTAAACACATATATATTAAAATAAAAATTAAAGGGCATTTTTTAAAATATTGTTGTTTTATTCCTACTGTACATTCTCCTCATATATATCTTCCTCACATTTTCAGATGTTAATAAAATATAGATTTTATTCATTCACTCAAGTTCAAATACTTTTTTTAAGCTTGCAGTGGATGACAGTTGATGCTAATGCAGTTTTTTAAACATAAATTCATACATTTAATTAATTAATTTTAGTTTTACATGAGAGAAAAAATTATATTTTTCTTTGATGATCCAAGTTGGAATTGACAGTATTTTTCCATTATACTCCATCTTATAAACCTAAAGAAGTAGCATTTTCTTTCGGAGAGGCGAAAATAATATAATATTGACATGATGATTTTAATGGGACTTCTTAAAATTTTATTTTAAATTAAATATATTCCAATCAAACTGGTTTTTTTGTGCAAAAATTGACTGAAGAGTTACAAACAAATTTAAAAAAGCTAAATGCTAAACTAAGCTAAAGCTAGTTGACGCAGAAGATCGCTTAGTGATAAATTTATCGGTTAAAAAGAAGATTAAGGTCACAAGACGTCAAAGTTAAAAACAGCCAAATACAGCAATATTTATTAGGTTGGGGAATAAGTTCGTAGCGTTTTTATCAAAGACTTTTATTTAAACGAAAATCAATAATTACATCAATAAGTTAATCAATTACATATTCACCGTTGCTGTTTACAACCTCTTCCTACCTCTCGACCCATTTGTTGATGCCGTTACGCCAAAAATCGTCTGATCTGGTGTCAAAGCAGTTGTTGAGCCAGTTTTTAAGGACCTTTGTTATCGAAGTTAACACCCTTCATATGGTTTAACAAGGAGCGGAAAAGATGGTAATCGGTCGGTGCAAGATCCGGAGAATACGGCGGATGCTGATAGACCTCCCATTCGAGTTCTTGGAGTGCGGCTTTGACAACTTGTGCAACATGGGGCCTGGCGTTGTCGTGAAGGAGTATGGTTTGACCATGTCCATCAGGTCTGTTCAGTCGAATAGCCTCATTCACGCGGTGTAGCTGGGTAATGTAGAGCTCCTTGTTGACTGTGGCATTCTTTTCAAGCATTTCCCAGCGCACCAAAAGGTCCTTAAAAATTGGCTCCACAACTTTCAACAAAGCGATTTTTGGAGGAACGGCATAAACAAATGGGTCGAGAGGTGGGAAGAGATTGTAAACAGCAACGGGGAATATATAATTGATTAACTTATTGATATAATTATTGTTTTTGGTTTAAAAAAAGTCTTTAATAAAAATGCTACGAACTTATTCCCCAACCTAATAGTTTTGTTTCATTGAAAAAAGATGCTATTACATTATACCTATGAAATTAAACATAGATGCGATTTGCTAAACCGTTTTCGCTAGAAGTAAACATTGGCGTTTAAATAAGTTTTGTCAATATATGATAACTATTTAGTTAATAATTATTTAGTTAATATAATTTAGTTAATGTAAATAAAATACTTTTATTTTTAGTATTTTCTGAAAACGCAAGCCAGTTTAACCAATACACAATGGAAATGGAATATTTAGGACAGTAATTAACGCGAATTTTTCTTTTCTGTTACGGAGATCTGACAGGTAGGGGATAATGAAAAAGTACCGAATTGACTTTAACATTTTTTTATATTACTTGTTAGCATTAAAATTTTTTATTGTGCAGTCATCATTATAATAATAACAATGAATAGAAATATATGAATATTATTAAATTTTTCTTAAGAAATTTTATTTGCTTGAAATAATAGTAATATAAAAAGTTATATTGCTAATTATTCTTTTTTTTTTTACTTTCTGAAAAATTTAGTATAGATCATCAATGCAAGAGAATAAGGTTATGGAAAAATAAAGTAACAACACACAGGTAGAAATTTAAATTAATTTTCAAGTTTCTCTCGAACTGGCATCCGAATAGTTAGCATTCTTCGATTCAACAGTTCGTGGGTTCGAATCCATCATTGGGCTGGGATGAAATCCACTTAAAACCGTAGGACATGGTTTATTAGCCCTCGTGTGTAAAAAAAAATGGTAGTTGAGCAACAAATTAAGAAAAAAACTCCTTTTTTCAATAATGTAATCTTAGACCAGGAGTTCCCAACCAAGGGGGCACGCCACCCAAGGGGGACATAGAGAGATGTCAACGGGGGGGGGGCGGAAAGCGTTTCCATTTTATTTTTATTTTTTTATACCACTAAGGTGCCAAACAGGCAAGAAAAAACAAAAAAATGAACGACATTAACAAATAACATTTCAATGCAATGTTTAATTGACACAAATAAAATTAATGAAATTAAATATCATACCTATTCTGTCAACTGCTGTTTCCAAACCCGACGTCGTCAATCGCAGTTTATACAAGTTTCCACAAGTCACTACATGAAACCCGCTCCGCCTAACATTCATCACCTAACCGGACGCGCATGAGCATCTGTGAAATTCATTTCCGCATATTTGCGACAAATTTGACGTTTCGGTGTACGTTTTTTGTTGAAAAATCAGTTTGAGTGTGCCAAAACTATTGGATCTCACTATTAAAAGGTAAGTTTGTGTTCGCAAACTTCAGTCACCATTTTTATTCAATTTACTAAATTGGTGATAGAGCGGAGACGCGTTCATAAATCAGCCATTGTGACTGATTGATTATTTGTTTTATTGTTATAGATGCAACGAAAAAAAGAAAGATTTCCGAAGATTACATTAAGTTTGGATTTACTTTCATAGAAAAAGACGAGTAACAATTGCCTCAGTGTTTGATATGTATGAAAGTTTTAAGTAATGATGGCCCAATCGCCTTGAAGTGCATTTGAAGCAACAACATCCTACTCTGGTTTTGAAGATGAAAGAGTTTTCATCTTCTAAAGCAGAATCACTCAAGCGGATGAGATTGGATGAATCGGGAAGTTATCGCACAGGTGTATCGCAGCATCTCAAAGCTTCATTTGAGATAGCTTTTATGATAGTAAAGCAAATTTCATACTATCGGTGAAGATGTAATAAAACCATGTGTCCTAAAAGCCACGCAGATAATTTTAGGAGAGGATGCAGAGCAAAAAATGAAATCTATTTCTCTTTCGAATAACACAGTCAAGCACAGAATCGATAACATTGCAGCAGACATTAAGTCACAAATAATTAACAAACTGAAATTATCGTCATTTTTTGCCATTAGTTGCGATGAATCCACCGATATCGTTAATTGTGCACAGTTAATAGTTTATGTTCGTTACATCGGCGGAGATATCATTGAAGAAGAGATTTTATATTCCCAATCTTTGACAACAGGTACTACATTTGAAGATACATTTAATTCAATATCAAATTTTATTGAAAAAAATTATTTGGATTGGAATTAGCTCATTGGACTTTGCAATGATAGGTGTACGATCGGGCTTAGCTAAAAAGCCCAATGAAAAAAATCCCGCAATAGTTAGTACACATTGTTATTCATAGGCAAGTTTTGGCTTCCAAAACATTGCCACAGAAATTACGCTGGATTACCACAGAAATTACGCTTTGGACTCGGCTATAAGGATTGTAAATTGCATCAAGAGCAGCGCTTTGAACAGTCGGTTATTTATTTTACTTTACGAGGATCTCGTTTCTGATCACAAAGTTCTGTTCCATACAGAAATACGCTGGCTGTCCAAAGGCAGCATGTTGGCTCGCCTTTATGAATTGAAAGAAGAGGCAATTCTTTTTCTTGAGTTCAAAGAAAAACACGATTTCCTCACAATGTTCAAAGACGACACATTTCAATGGAGGTTGGCTTATTAAACTGACATATTTGTTGCCTTAAATGAGCTTAACTTGAAACTTCAGGGCAGAACAATAATAAGCAATTATGATTATACTCAGGTGTTGAAAGCAAAATGTTTCAACTTTGGAATAAAAAATTGTCTTCTGAAAATGTTATATCTTTTACTCGGCTGTTCGAAGCAATTAAAAATATCAAACTGGATGCAAATTTGAAAGCTGACATAAAAACTCATTTGCAAGCGCTGGAAGACGAATTTCGCCGATACTATCGAGACATTGATTCAGAGTCACTAATATGACTAACTATCACTAACATGACAAGAAATCCATTTGTTGTCGATGTGTTACAATTACCAGAAGAAGTTCAGGAACAATTTATACCATCTTTTGACATTGGAGAAATTTTGGATCGAAACTTTGCCCGTTAATTCAGAACTTGCCTCTCTTGTTTTAGGAGTACTAGTTCCTTTTTTCTTCAACTTACTTGTATGAGACAGGCTTTTCTGCTCTAATTTTAATTAAAACTAAACAGCGAAATCGTCTTGATGTCGATAGCGACCGTCGAAAACAGAACCTAGAATCAACAAACTGGTACAGATCATGCAGTCCCAAATGTCTCATTAGTACCTACTCTTATTAATTTATTAATTTTTTTAGATAAAAAACATTTATTATTTTAATTTAAACTTTTAAAGTTTGTTTATTAGAATTAAAATTTAAGGCTTTTAAGTACATAATGAGCGTTTTTTTATATTTATTGAAAAAGTAAAATAGGGGGCAGGCCATGAAAACATTATAATAGTCTGGGAAGCCTCAACAAAAAAAAAAAGATTGGGAAATCCTGTCTAGACTGTGAAAATTGATGTGATAAAAGATAAAATTTTGTTTCATAATAGTCAAATAAAATTATTATTTATCTTCTATTAGTTTTTAATGTTTATCGACTATTTTACAGATGTTATTTAATAACAAAGATTATATTTTAGTTCAAAACTCAAAGTTAAAGTAATTTATTTATTTATAAAAAATTATTTATAAATTACATTAAATCAGCACTTAAGTTTCTGACAAATAGTATGCCGTTTACAAAATAAATTTACAATATATAAGGTAATAAAGTTGTGGCGGTTGATTTTCGAGTTTTATGCCTATTGAGAAAAAGATTGAAAATATTCAAAATCAACTAAATCCCACCGATTAAACAATGATAGGTTGATATATTTTGGGTTTTTACTTGGAACAGGGGGAAAAGGAAAAAATTCAATCCCAGATATAAAGAAATTCATCTACAACATGTTATTTTGGGATAATACGCTAGTCACAGTTAATGATTTCTAAAAAGAAAACTAATGAGAGAATATTAATTAGCTATTGTCAATCACTTTTCTTCAAGTAACCCATAAGAAACTCTCAGAAAAAGCATAAAGGAAAATATCAAAATTAAATTGATTTCACAATTATATTTTTAGTAACAGTTACATTTTTGTGCAATTAAAGCAATGAATTATCTTCAAGAAATTTAAATAGGTTAAAGAATTTTTTCCTTAACTAACTGAACACAATTATGTTACATTTTTCAAGTCTAGTGTAACAAATGAAAAAATTTCTTTATTTTGATTTATGTCTGTATGAATTTCTTTATTAAAAATATATAAAAATAAAAAATAAAAATATTAATTACTTATTTTTATTTTTTATTTTTATATATTTTTAACATGTATACTTTATCTACCATATTTTCAAGCTTTTCTTCATCCTTGAATACCCAGACAGAAAAGGAAACGTCGTATTATATGTTGATTAGCGTTTTGCTCTTCTCAATTTTGTATTGGAAATAAATCCCATTTAAAAGAGCATTTATTTTTTTATCTGTAATTTTTTTCCACGTGTTTTCTCAAAATTTCACTCCAAAATATTAGCCAAATATTGTTTGTGATTAGTTGATGTATAAATCCCAATTTTTATTCCATGCAATTTTAGTTAATATCTTGAAATAATACTTTAAATATAATATTAATCAAAGTTATGGTAATTAAAACAGAAAAAATTGGCAGAAAATTATTTCTCATTCTAGTTTATGCATAGCTAATTTATGCGCCGATATAACATTTTAAGTACAACATAAATCAAAATGACGACAAATGAAACAAAATAGCCAGTACAAAAATTGACTTGAAAATTATTTTCACGCTGATTATATATAGTTCCGATACATTTTATTTTAATTTACATGATATTTACAGGAAAAAAAAACTAAAAGCATCAAAATTCGAAAATTGTCCTTTGATTGATTTAATTTTTACATTTAATATATATATATATATATATATATATATATATATATATATATATATATATATATATATATATATATATATATATATATATATATATATATACACTACTGGACATTAAATCTGCTACACCAAGAAGGAATGCAAATAACAGATCGATATTTATTGGACACATACATTATAGTGGAAAGAACAAGTGATTAGATTTACAGGAAATTAGGATGTATAGATCTTGAGAAATCAGTACCCAGAGCAGCCACCTCTGGCTGCAATAACAGCATTTATCCGCCTAGGCATGGAGTCAAACAGAGATTGTATGGCATGTACGGGGATCTCAATCTATGCAGCTTCAACACTATGCCACAGTTCATCGACAGTAGTGGATGGTGAGTGATGGCGTGCCAATCGCTCGGCAACCATTGACCAAACGTTCTCAATTGGTGACAAATCAGGAGAACGTGCTGGCCAGGATAACAGTCGAACCTGTTCTGTATCAAGGAAGTTCAGAACAGTACGGGCAACATGCGGTCGTGCATTATCCTGTTGAAACAAAGCATTAGGGAGGCCTCGAGGATAGGGCAGAGCCACGGGCCTTAACACATCGGAAATGTAACGGTTGATGTTTAAAGTGTCGGTAATGCGAACAAGAGGTGATCGAGACGTGTATCCAATGGCACCCCATACCATCACTCCAGCAGATGGGCCAGTATGGCGATGTCCAATGCAAGCTGGCAATGCGCGTTCTCCACGATGCCTCCAAACACAGATGCGGCCATCATGGTCCTGTATACAGAACCGAGATTCATCTGTAAAGATGACGTGATGCCATTCACGCGTCCAGGTTCGTCGCTGATCACACCATTGAAATCGCTCCTGTCTGTGACGCAGCGTCAATGGTAGCCGAAGCCATGGTCGCCGTGCAGACAATCCATGCTGCTGCAAACGTCGTCAAACTGTTCGAGCATATACTTGTTGCCTTGCAAATGACTCCATTTCTCGACTCAGGGTTCGTGACGTGGCTGTACGATCCCTTGTGACAATGCGGATAAGATGTCTATCTTCTCTGCTGTTAAAGATGGGGGTCGCTGAGATCCTGCATGACGTTCCGTATGATTGTCCTGAACCCATCGATTCCATATTCTGCTAACAGTCATGGGGTCTCGACCGACGCGAGCAGCAATATTGCGGTACGATAAACCGCAATCCCGGTACGCTATAATCCTTCCTTGATCAAAGTCAGACACGTGCCGATAGGCATTTCTTCTTACATGAGGCATTACAACTTTCTTTGCCGAAAGCAACGTTGAAACGGAAGTTGAGTATGAGAAAAATGCTGTCTGGATTGATTCACTGATTCTCTGGTTTTATACACATTGTAGATGTCGCTACTGTCGCCTGCTTTGTATGAATGCGCTGAAAATCTAATCATTTGCATATCACAGCAAGTTCCACCTGTCATGGAAATTTCACGTATGTGGTGTGCCGCTTTCCTGGTGTAGCAATTTTAATGGCCAGTATTATATATATATATATATATATATATATATATATATATATATATATATATATATATATATATATATATATATATATATATATATATATATATATATATATATATATATATATATATATATATATATATATATATATACTGGTAGAAATGCAATTGAAGACACTCAAAAATTCCCTTATTTTTCATATAAATGCCCGTGCTATTTTTTTGTACTAACTTTATTTGAATTGAATTTTTTGTCTTCAATCATTTTGTGCAAAAAACTTGCAAAGAAAAACTAATTTAATGCGTATTTACATCATTTAGTTTAAAAAATCCAATATTTCATGTGGAAATGCAATTAAAGACACTTACTTTAAATCTAGAATTTTAGCTATCTACCACTTCATTTTGTTTCTAAAGTGCTTAAAAAGAGCAGTTTGTTGTCTCTGGTGTGTTAAATACTAAATATTTCAAAACATCTTGGCCCAAACACTTATTATTCAAAAGTAGTTACAGAATGGGACGTAACATCGGGCTTTCGATAGAAGAGCTACCAAAATTTCGAATTTTAAAGGAAGAAGGCTACTCAAATAGGTCAATTGCAAAGAAAATTAGTCGCTCTCCAACTGTTGTGTGTAATTCTTCAAATCTAGGTGAAACGTATGGAGTTAAGAGGCGTCAAAGTATTTGTAGTAAATTAAGTGATCGTCAAAAGCGGCAGATAATTCGCGAGGCAATAAGACCTAACGTTAATTCCACTGAAATTAGAAGAGATTTATGCCTAACTGTTACAACTCGAAGAATCAGACAAATAATCAGTCAATCTGGAGTTGTTAAATGGGCGGAAAAACATCGCAAACCTCTATTAAATATTCAGCATAAGAAGGCTCATTTGGAATTTCCAAAAAAACATGCAAATTGGGACTCTGAATGGAACAATGTGGTGTTCAATGATGAGAAAATGTTTAATTTAGATGGACCAGATCGAAACAAGTATTACTAGCATCACATAGGAACCAAAAAGGAGATTTCAGTTAGCCGCAATTTTGGTGGAGGCACATTGATGGTGTGGGGAGTTTTCTCGAGCTATGGAACAACCCACATCTGTTGCATCACACCTAAAATGAATTCCTCCGATTATATTGAACTCCTAGATAACGTTCTGTTGAATTATGCCGAAGATATGGATGAAGATTCCAGGATATTTCAACAAGACAAAGCAAGCATTCACAACTCTAAAGCAACAAAAAAATTTTCATGGAGCGAAACATCAAGTTTATGGACTGTCCAGCTAAAAGTCCAGATCTGAACCCTATTGAAAATATCTGGAGATTGATAACAGAAAAAGTTTACGAGAACGGCCACTGTGAGTTATTAATGGACTTAAAAGACAAAATTCATGATGTATGGTCAAATTTGCCATTAAATTACCTTCAAAATCTTGTGAAATCGATGGCAAATAGAATACGTGAAGTAATTGTAAACAATGGAGGTGTCACTCATTATTAATTAATAAATTTGTTCGAAAAACAACAAGTGTCTTTAATTGCATTTCCACCAGTATGTGTGTCTGTATATATATATATATATATATATATATATATATATATATATATATATATATATATATATATATATAATGGCTGTGTGCATAATATCTTTTAATTTCATAATAGGTAGGTAGGTTATGGCGAACATACTTTTAAAAATCACACTCTTGCTAAGGTGTTTGTATCTCATTTTGAAGAAAGTGGTTGTTTTTTGGTGTTCTAGAAATAGGGACCAAAGAAGAAAACCCCTAAAGTTACCACAGCACTTGGAGGACATTCCAGCGTGACCTATTTAACGTGAGATTAGTGAATATGACGGATCTTTGGTGGGATCGAGATTCGAACTCATTGCTTTCCGAGAACGAACACCCTAACCAAACCGCGGCCTCTTATTTCATAAAATTCATAGTATAAAATGAAGGATTCCTGTTCCAATTTCTCTGTTTCCAGTTAACAACATTTTAAAATTGGGAGATACATCGCAAACTAAATCAATAATCATTTAATTCGTAATTTTAATACAATGCCTGTTCGAAAAATTCAAACAAACAAACATACTTAGATAAATCAGCATAGAGAATTTTTTAACAATTTATTTTTTATCAATAATTCTCGTTTCTATGTCCTTAAAAATCAGCATTTTAAAATGATACTGGCTCTTTAAAATATACAATTCATTCTTCACACAAATTTTATCAAGTTTATATTTCATAGATTTTCATATATCCGAAATAATATTCAGAAAATAGTATACATTTTTGTGCCCAGTATATAATATTCGTAATATCCAAAATTTCTATTTGTTCCACAGTTAAAGACATTAATCTTAATCAAACTCACGATTTATTGAACCCGGAAAAGTTCACAAATTAATTACTACTGCATCAAGTACTCATTGACCCAATTATGATTCAGAGGCGCAAAAAATTGGCTGTTGTAAAAAGTAAAACAATTCCTTTTACTCCTCGAAAACTTTCACTTCTGCGCAACTTCGGTTATTAACATTAAAGGAAAAGAATGTTTAATTGCTTGTCAAAAAGCACCTTTGTATTTCGCCAAGATTTCCGCCAAAAGGTTATCTGAATGAAAGCCAAATGGAGCAACCCAACTTTTTACAGGCATCAAAAAGAAGTCTACTATGATTTTTTTTCTCTCAGGAGAAAGTTATTCCTTGCTGTTCAGGAAAAGTCCTACACGCTGGGACTTTGAGGTTATCGATGGATTATTGATGCAAACTTTTCATAATCGATTTTTCAAATGCAAAATTAAGTGATCTTGCGTGGGTTGGATTGATGGTTGAATATTTTGTGCAATTGTGAGTTATGTGAAACATCTTATGCATTATGTGTCTAGGATTGGTAATGATTGGCATTGAATATCCGACTCGAGAACTCGTGGATTTGAAACTATTTGATATATCGATGGATAATCAATTTTAATCTGAATCAATGTTTAGAAATGGAATTATGATTTGATTTTTTTCAAGCACCTTTTCCAAAGATCCACGTAAGTAAATATTATCTTTGATCATATTATTGTTATAACCAAACAACTTTTTTATTAGAAAAATAAAAAATTTTTATCGATTACAAAATATATAATAAACACTAATAGTGCATACTTATAAATTCGTGTTTAGAAACAGTGTACAATTTAATAAATTAAATAATGCATAATAAATAAGTTTAAGCTTCTAAGCCATTCGCTTTATTTGATATAAGGCTATTAGTTATATTTTCCAATTAAAATATTAAACTAAATTTTGGAAAATATTACAATTTTATTAAAACGTGTTTGCTGATTGAATAAAAGATGCTTCTGTTATAATTTCATCACCTATTACCTAAGTTAACCTGTTATAACTTTATTATTTTCATATCACAATTTACTCACATTTCAGTATTACTTAGAAGGAATTCAGCTTTTTCATAAGAAAAAATGGGGTGGAAATATAAAGTAGTAAAAAAATTAATCCTTTATTGCGTTTGCAAAGTTAAACATTTTTTTAAAAAATATATTTGTTATGAATATTAAATCACATTTTTATAACATTCTCGATATTTTATTATTAACTGAATTACATTCTTTTATCAAATAACTTGCATTAGTTTTCTTACTATAATATCAGAAATTAGATATTGTTACAAAATTTTCTTCATATTTTTATAAAAGAAAAATCTCTTATTAATTAATTTACTGTCAGTTTTATTCATAGAAATTAATTTCTGAATTCTTAAAGAAATATTAAAGTTTCACATTTTGCTATAAAAGAAATGCCTTCATTTTCACCATTCATAAAATATTTTTCTTACAAAATTATTCCGTTTCTTACAGTTCGAACTGATATAATGAGCAATAAATGTAAATATGAAAGACAATAATATATAAACAATGTAAATAAAAAAGCAATAACATAAAGTTTGTGTATTGAAAAGGGATTAGGTTGTTTTTACCATTAGTAATTTGTGTGTGAATTCAAACGTGAATATATGGCTCTAGTTCAATATTACTTTCTAAATAGCATCTTTCAATTCAATTCTTAATTAAGTAATTCCTTGATAAAAATTTTCCATTCAATTAGCGTGTTATTATATATTGCTGTTAAAACTCCACAATGATTTTAAAAGAAATTAATAATACTTTACATTATAAATGCATATAATCAAAAGGAAATTAAATTCTGAATTAAAATATAACTAGGTTCTCTTTTAATAATATCCATTTTGCTAATTTTTGCATTTTATAGTTTTATTAATGTAATGTAAATTTGTGATTTTTGTAATTTCCAAATGTTAATTTTTTTTAACAAACTTATTCATACAAAGAGTATCTTTTTACACAACAAATTTATCATCAGAAATGCAAATTTTTAAAAATACATTAAAGATCAGAAATTAATTTTTTTCGTGTCTAGTTACAGATTTAAAGTAATTTATAAATTATTAAATTGAAATAACGACCATCACTTAATAGTTTTCTTTTTATAAATATTGTCTAACACTATTCATAAGTTATTATATTTAAATATAATTTCTATTGATTGTATTTACTGCGACGTTACCGATATTTTTTTCCTGCATTATATTTTATCGTGTGTAACAGAAAAGTCTTAAAACATTTATGTTCTCTTGACTTAAAATTTCCAAATTGATAGTATACTATGATATGTAGATATGATATATATTAATAATTACATAAATCACTCTTTGTCTGATAATACACTTATAAGGAGAATTACTCTTTAAAAAGTAATTTTTACTAAACTGAAGCCATAATGTTGACGAATGACCTTAGTTGAGATTATGACGAGGGGAGGGGGGGATACGTTGGCTCCATGCCAACTCTCCTTACAGTCTAAAAGGAGAATATTGCCGTGTGTAGCAGCTAATATTTGTAAAAAAAGCTGAATCTCTATGATAAGTAGGATGGTAAAAAAAAAACACCAAAAAATGAATTTTGTGAAGAAAACAAAAAAAATGGTATCTTCTGCAAATGAATTGCTGTTCAGATTATTTTTGAATTAATTTTAAGATGTTAAATAGAAAATAATTAAAATTAGTTTCTTTTTTTTTACGATACATACATATTATAAGAATTTACATATTCTCATCTAATTTTTAAAAGTATATGATTGCTTTTAACTGTTTTTTTTTTTAAATTCATCAGGTAAGCATTTCAAAAGCTTATGCATGTTGTTACATAAATGTTTCGATACTTTTCCATAATACCCCCGTATGATATTCCCCGTAACGGTAAAGAAAAAAATAGTTCCATTTCCATTTGCATCGTGTATTGTTTAAAAAAGTTTATGTTTTCAGAATCTACTAAAAAATATAATACAAACATTTTAAAAATTAAATAATTATCCCTTATTGATAAAACTTATTTAAAAGCTTTTTTTTTAATTTCTTTAGCGGAAACTGCTTAGCAATCCTATAAGTGATCGATTACGTATAATGTAATAGGACCTTTTTTCAATGAAATAAAATCAAATTATGTGGCTGTTTTTTTCCCTTAGTGATTCGTAACCGTAATGCTCCTTTTTAAGCGACAAAATTATAGTCAAGCAAATTTTTGCAAAAAAATTTCGATTGCCATATATTAGATTCAAAATATAATTTTGAGTCTATAAAATCATCGTATCTGCATTCTATTACTTTCTTTTCTCCGTAAAAAAAACATGCTAATTTTTAGGATCTTAAGCGGGGGTATAATGGAAAAAAATACCAGACTTTCTTTTTTATTAAATTTTCAGTTATTTTGTACTCGCATGTTTTTAATTTATAAAAATTAAAATATTTCATCTTGCTATTTAAAATAATACATCAGTGCATAATTTAATATTCCTTAATAATAATCGAACATTGTGGAATATTTCATTGAATGTATATCAAGCACTGCATTTCGAAACTTATGGTTGTTACTTTAACATTTGAAAAAAATTTTCTAACTCTTTTCAATACAAATAGAAGGTATTTAAAAACATTTTGAATCCAGGAGGCTTAAATCTTTAGAAATTTCGCTATTTATTGAAAAATTCTAAATATTTTGTCCGATATTATCAACGCAGTATAACTTTATGATATAATAAAGTTCAATTTACATTATTATTTTAACTATAAGCTATGTAAACTGCTTGAAAACATTCTCTGCAGGACAAGATCAGACAAATCTGAACATCAACTTAATTATTTTTATCACTTTACTTCCCATACCTTAATTTTTTTTCTTTCGAAAAGCAACTTTTGTATTTCCTAACCAATGATTTGGAATCGTCTAAATCAAAATGTCCTTCAATATCTTCTTCGTAATTCTTGCTTTGTACACTATTTTTACAGCAATTTTTATATCTCTTAACCAATGATTTGGAATCATCTAAATTATAATGTACTTCAATAACTTCTTCGTAATTCTTGCTTTGCACTCTATTTCAGCCGCAATTTTTATATTTCTTAACCAATGTTTGGAATCGTCTAAATCAAAATGTCCTTCAATATCTTCTTCGTAATTCTTGCTTTGAACGCTGTTTTAGCAGCAATTTTTATATCTCTTAACCAATGATTTGGAATCGTCTAAATCATAATATACTTCAATATCTTCTTCGTAATTCTTGCTTTGTTCTCTATTTCAGCAGCAATTTTTATATCTCTTAACCAATGATTTGGAATCGTCCAGTCTCAAAATATGCTTCAATATCTTCTTCACGATTCTTGCTTTGTACATTATAATTCCTTAGCTAAAATCACAGCTTTAAGTGTAAGGACCAATTTGAATACATTCGCATTGAAAGATATTGCAAGAGGTTTTGATGTTATAAATTTTATTTTGAAACAACCCTGCTAGTCATTAAATTTTGATTTCAAATTATGTATTAAGAAAATGAGTCTGCAAAATTGATCAAGACATATGCTGTATTTTACCATTAAAAGAATGAAGTTGTTTAATTTGATTGACTATTTTATAACCAAAACAGAGATTCAAAATATATTTTCAAATATTTCAAATGAAATATCTTACTCAATTAAACGAAGGTAAGGTTTCGTCGGTTTTAAAACAGTAGTTGTCTACATCTTGTAAATGTATTATTTTAATAATATTTTACTCATTGTCATTCTAACATTCATAATCAATTTATCATTCTATACTGGGAAATCGTTTCGCTGATATATTATATGAGTATATTAAGTAATAGAGTTTTATATTTCACTAAATTTTATTCACTTCAGCTTTCTATGACCTCAAGTTAAAGTAGTTCTGGCGGCTTTATGAGATAATTATCATTATTTTATCACAATACATCAATTCATTCATACATCATCATCAATTTATCGATGTGTATAAAAAGAGTTTTTCTAGCTTATATATGAGACTATATTGAGAAATAGATATTTATATGCCACCACACACACAAACTTTATTTATTTCAACATTTTAAGACCTCAAGGTGAGGTGTTATTGTTGTTTCCGATCCCATCTGATGTACCATTGCTATACTAGATCCACGAGCCCCTCAATCTTCAGAAAATCAAGAAACAACTGGGGATTCTCAATGACATCCTCCTTAGAAAATCCCAGAAACAAAAGAAGGTGTTGGGGCTGGTTAAGACACTGCATTTACAACATGTAGGATAGAGCTTACGTTTGCCATCAAATTTAAGGCCACGAATATGACCTGGAGTAATCAGTGTGATCAGCTCTATAACCCTTGAAAGCAATGGAATCACCAGGACCATCACCACCAATGTATCAATCATGAACAGGTGAAATGCTTCATCCGACACTTTTTTTTTTTTTTGAATAGAATGCAACTCAGTGTAGGTGGTATCAGCATCAGTTGGAGATGGACCTGCACCGACCATTTTATCATTGCCCACTAAAGCAGGCTGTGCTGATAAGTTGAGGTAGTTATGTGGCGACTTTATAAGATCATTATCACCATTTCATCAATACATTAATTCACTCATACATCATTATCAATTTATCAATATGTTTTAAGAATTTCTCTAGGTTGCATTTGAGACTATTGAAAAATAGAGATTTATAAGTCACTAAACTTTATTTACTTCTATTTTTTATGACGTTAGGTTGAGGTAGTCATGGTGACCTCAACTTTTATCAAAAACTCTCATAGTGTCGAAATAGGTTATTTTAAATTATGTTCCAACTTACAAGTTTTGAGTTAAGCAGGAGATTTCAATAGAAAATGCTTCAACTTGTAGATGTAGAAAAAAATCACTTATTTTATACATTTTATTCATACTATTTATCACCAGAAACACTCTCGTGCAATTTATAATAGTTCAGAATTGTGGGAGGACTGAATGAGAGTTAAGCAACTTATCAGTTGGCTGATAGTGAAACTTATTAATCATCCAAACATTTTTAAAAGAAACCTAATTGATAAAATCTACTTCATGATATAAGCACTGTTATTATTGTTTTTTACTAGTATTTTCCCTCTGTAACTCACGTGGCTTTGTTCGCAGTGCCTGATGTGTTTTATCCATGTATTATAAAATTTCGTGTAATTCAGATGTGAAAACTTTATTCGTACTAAGGAGTTATTTTTTATTAAACTATCGCCGCTTTAAAGATTAAATTATCTAGCTCTATGTACAATGTTTTCATGGTCAATATATGTACTTAAAATCATATATTAATGTTTTTTACATAATAATTTTAAAATATGACTGGTATAAAAGAATGGGAATTACCTGTAAGATTTAAAACAATTGAACATTTAATTATAAAATGGATTTTTTATTCATATTATTATAATATTTTCTACTAATTTTTTAAACTTAAATAACATTTCTCTAGTTAGTAATTTATATTATATTGTTTTTCATTTAAGAAATTCAGGATTTAAATACATATTTTGACATCGCCCAGAAGGTACCTTAAGGTTGTTTTTAGTTTACAAGTAGGGTGGCTTTAAAAGAACATAGAACTGCAACCAAATACTATATTATACTATACACTACTATTATATATATACCCTAAAAAGAAAATCATTATTTAAAGAGACCTGTAGCTGAAGAAAAATTCAATTTGCATTTGATAAAGATATTCTGCAGCATCTATTGTTCAATTAAATGTTAACATCCAAGGTAAAATTAAATGCTGATCCAGTCTTTGTGCGGAAAAAGTTTCACATTCGCATAGAATATGCTATGAAGTTTCTTCTATGTAGTGACAAACCCTGCACAAGTAAAATACTTTAGTACACACCCAAATAAAGTAACAATGACCTATAAGAAGTTCCACTAGTCTTCTTAAATAGCCTTTGCTAAGTTTTGAGAGATCTTGTCTTTTAATAGGACTCAAGTACTATTTAACAGCTTTGCTTGTTTTTGATTACTGGTGCTGTACCGATTCAAAAACTGCTGTTTCCTGAAGAGATCAAAAACATTGCCCCTGAATCAGTTCTTTTGAAATATCTTTCTCTGGTTCTGGACTTAAACATCGGTTGTTGACCTAGCCCTCCCCGATGCATCAGCATACTCATTGGCAGGAACACCAGGTGCCCAGACATCCATCATTAACTTCAGAAAATTATTGTCATCCAATTTGCACTTGAAATCTCAAACAAGAACAGAAATTAAAATAGACTTCAGAGCCAGTAATGTAACTTGATTGTCAGAACAGATAATTATGCTCTTACAAATATAGCATCTGTCCAAGTATAGTCAATTCTACATGAGAAAGGCAAAATCCTCTGTGCTTATAATAAACTTGAGAGTTTTTCTAAAGGGAGTGACATCTTTGTGTACCATCAGCTGAACGGCAAATACCAGCCCTAGTGTTGGGATTTATTTTTGAATCATCAGTGTACATTAAGGCTGTTTTTCAAAATTCATCACGTGATATTTCAAGCACTACCTCCGACTGACAGACATGCCAAAAAAAAAAAAACACTATAATCTCCTCCCGTTATTTAACAGAATTATTAACAGTTATTTCCCGTTATTAAAACTTGAAACATTCCATTTCCACCTGTATTTTCCACCGCAAGACTTTAACAAGCTACAGGTACTTATAAATAGAAAATCGTCAACAAAATTTTTTTTTATTCTTTACTAATGATTATAAAAACTTTGTAGTTTAAAGTTAAAAGTAAAAATAATATTTTATTAATAAAAATAATATTATTTAGTAAAAATAACATATATCTCGTATTCTCGTTTTAATTTTAATGTTCAAAATTATCCTCGACATCGTATATAAATACAAGAATGAAGCATGATCAGTTTTTTGAAATCTTAAATAAAATCTGCTTTTATTTTTTTAGAGCTATTTACCATGGAAGCTTTTTCACATTTATTTAATAGAAACTTTTTGCGTATTATTCTAGATTAAGGATTTTTATGGTTTAGGGGAAAAGACAATTGTTTAACGGTGAAGTATTTTATTAGTTGCAGTAAACTTAAATAATTTCATGAATTTGTCTTGCTTTTTCACTCAACGGTAGTTTTTTTTTTTTGTGTGTGTATACGAGAGCTAATAAAACGAGGGTGTACAGTTTAAAATGGGTTTCGAATCATTACAAATATCAATGTCCAAGGCTAAAATCTAATCCACGAACTGTTGAAATGAAGACCAAAGAGCTAACGAGAGCGAATTTACCAGAGATTCAACTGCTATCACTACAAAAAATTTCCCAAATTTTTAAATTTAGAAGAAGAAGAATGAAAATAAGAGCAAAATGCATTCGAATTTCTTTTTCACGTATAAGGCGTTTGTAGGTTCCAAATTGCCATGGATTTTGCAATTTCAGATGTGTCAGTAAAGGGAAAGCATGAAATATTGATATATTTCAAATAAAAGAAAATCTCTTCGAGAATAATCAGTTCTGCTTGAAAAACTGTTCATTTGCTTGCGTCTGAAGAAATTTTCCAATGGTTGTGCAAAATAATTTTTTTCCATGATTTCAGTTTTCAAAGTTCTGTCTTCATACGAGTCTCAGAATATTAGATTTTCATTTACCAAAGATGGCTGAAACTTGACGCTAAATCTTTTGTTAGTCTTAAGCAATTTTCCCAGATTTAGTCAGGAATGGCTTAATACTAACAGGATTAATCATTTGAATAATCAAAATCACTAACTTAGTCAAAGTAGTCATTTATGTTAGCACCAATGGGCATCTATGAATATAAATCTTGGTAAAATTATATTTATATTGTATGTGGATTTTTTTATAGACTAAAAAAATATAATTACTACATAAATAATTTATTTCAATTAAACTCAAACGAAAGTAAAATAAATTGCTGATCATGATTGCAGTTTTCTTTTAAAATAAATATAATTTAGTATATATACCGTGTTACCAGAGCACAGATACCGTGTCATTTTTTTGGCACATTTTGAGTTTTTTAGCTATGGAAAAATATCGCCAAGCAGCCATAATTGTTACGTGGCAGTTCCATTTTAAATAAGTAAATTAAATCCAATGATTAATGATAAATATAAATAAAATTATAAATGTTAGAATTTTTTAAAAAGAGAAATTCACTTGAATTTTCACACTATTTCTAATGAACATGCACAGTTAAAACAAAGTAATGTATATTACCTCTCAATAACTTATAAACTAGGGTTGCCGAATTACAATGTTGTTAAATATTCTTACTGTTCTCGATCATTCTGATGCAATGAGAAATCAAAGTTTCTGGGAAAAAATCTCCTAATAGATGCACAAAATTCAAAACTACGCCAAAAGGATTATATGGCATCTGTGCCAAAAATAGGAAAGTTACTCTAAGACATTTTGTGTGGCAAAAATATGATATTTATAAAAAAAACAATAATAATTAAAATACAACCCAATAATATCAAAGTAAAAATTTTGCCAAATTTTCTTTATTTCATTCTAACTTGAGTAGTCATTATCTCGTATTAGGTAAATGATATCGAACTGGCTATGGAGATAAAATTTTTCTGATGTTACTGAAATCATCAACACTAAAATTCATATTCTAATGTTGTTAATTAAATCATAGTTTTTAGTAATAAAGTGATTTCTAATTTCTTTCGAAAAAGAAATTGATAATAATTTTTTTTAAGTTCATAAGAACGATTTCATTGTAGACATGGTTGTTTACAGTGGTTCAGTTTACTATTAAACTATAAATCTGGCAGGAGTTAACTAAGCTGCATGTTGAATTGTTTACGCTCGGACTAAACATTTCCTTTAAGATTTTTTTTTTGTTTCTTAAGCAGTCAATTTTAATTTTAAGATTCACGGTGAGAAGCGTCTAGTGGTCAGAGTCCCTGACTACGGATAGGGAGGTCCAGGGTTCACATTTTCTGGTCCATGGATGTACTTTCTCTCTCTATCTATCCTGTATTTGTCCTTTCCTTGTATGAATGAGGTGTGAATGGTTGCCTATCCTATAAACATCTCCCTATGGCATGTGTGTATTGAAGAAGTCGGACTCCACACCAAAATAGGGTTCATTTGGAAAAAACAGCAGCGCACACCATATTGCCAGCCTAGCTGGCACACGACAACAACAACAACGGTGAGAAGCAAAAATAATTCTGAAAATTTTAAGTTTTAAATTTAAGTGTATGAAGATGGGATCAAAGTTAACGATTTCATCTGATAAATTAAAATTCAAATGACGAAATTTGCCTTTGGGTGCAAAAAAAAAAAAAAAAAAAAAAAACACCGTAGAGAGTAACATTTGTTTATAGATTGAATTCACCTGAATTCTGATAAGAAATGGTATTTATTTTAATTCCTAACATGTTTGTCATATTATTATTAATTTGCTATTATATATATATATATATATATATATATATATATATATATATATATATAATATATATATATATATATATATATATATATATATATATATATATGTATGATATATATGCAGAACATTTTCCCTGGGATGGACAACCGTGTAGATCTTTGTACCGTCTCCAGACGCATTCCTGTGAGCGCCGAGGTCAAAATTTTTCCTCCTCTGCTCCTCATCACCCATGTCGAAACTCCCCAGAATCAACCCAAAAGAAAGCGATGAGCGCCTTCTTCTTGAGCATCCATTTGTTTGGGCGATTCTCCCCTCCCTCCCGGCTTCCCGTTCTCCTGTCGAGATGCTGCTCCTCAACACACCCCCAAGCGCCACCCTAAATAAGGAACTGCAGCCGGCCGAAAGGAAAAATCCGCTCGCGAGAAACGCAGTGGGACTATTTTTGGGGTTGAAGCGCTGGGAGAGAGAGAGAAGGTGGGGGGGTTGCCTCAGCGTCTTATTTTTGTTACCCCCCAAATTTCTCTTGCAGCGGCGTGTGTGGGACTAGGGAGTCGGAGTTCCTCGTTTTATTTATCTTCCTTTTCTCTCTCTCTCCGGAAAACTTTCCGGTCTCCTTCGCGTCGCTGCAAGTGTTCCCAAGTGTGTGTGTGAGCACAGAAGCGAAATTTCTCAGAACACTCTGAAGGCTCTCCCTCCGATCGTTCCAATGTAAACGCTCGGAGGTGCCTTGAGATTACATTTTCTGAGTTTAAAATGTAGACACGCTTTACACTTATTTATTTTTAAACTCCCTGGCACAGCGGATGAAGTAATCCCGTGATTTGGTGAAGAAATTTTTTTTTCAATTCGATAGTTGTTGGATAAGAACAACATCCGATTTGATATTTCGAACTATGTATCATAATATCTAAACACTTGAATATCTGCAGTAGAATATACTCAGGCAGGACTCTTCACAGATTGTGAGCCGTATATTTATATGTAACAAGGAAGAAAACCCTCTCAAGCATCTGTCTCTTGAAACCCACCTGAGTCCAGTTATTGCTGTTACACCAGCACGCTTCCCTGCTCTTAACCCTGAGCTCAAATACGATAATCAAAGTTTTGAAATGTGAAACAAAGCTTTTTATTTTAAGGTTGCCCGGAGAACGATAGATATTATGACATATGTTTCATGCCATTTCATGTTGAAGTTGTAAGTTTAACCTTGAATGAAAATTTCTACACAAAAACAGTGAATATTCTACTTGTGCTGATTCTAAGTTTTTATATTTTATGTTTTACATACAAACGTGTTTATCGGAATAAGTTATTGATGTACCAGCATGCTTCCCTGTACTCTGAATTGAACTCTACCAGTTAGATAGAAATAGACGAATGGAGTGTTTGTGATTTTGAAGCACAAGGACCAAGCAGGAAACTGCTAATACCTCGTGTGCCACCCCAGAGGTATCATTTCACTTGGAGGACATTGCGACCATGCCCAGTTTTAACTTGGCCCATCCGCCATCTTCGGTTAAGCCAGGATTCGAATGATAATGAGAACGACACCCTAAGCAACCAGGCCGCCGCGGCCCCACCCTAGTCTAGTATACACCAGCAGAACTCCCTTTACCTAATCCTAAATGGATTCTACCAGTTTTGGTGGAGACTGCCGGAAAGAAAAGAGAAGATTCCACCGCAGGATAGCCGCTTCTGCCTGAGGTCACACGCTTTCCAATTTGAAACTAAAACACTACACTTGCAGAATACAGGAAGGTGTAGACAATACAGTTTGTGATAATTTGATATGTACAAATGCTAATTACATTGCAGTATTAACTTCAGTGCAGTTGAAAATTGAAACAATTGTTTAAACCCTTTAAGAACAGAAATATTGAATGAAAATAAATAAGTAATAGTTAAAAGAGAAAGGAGTGTTCATATTAATAATTTGCTTGGATAATTGAATAGAAGCATAATATATAGTTCTTTGTGGGGGAAAACCCAAACCACTGTTAGGATAAGTGATTGGGGAATTGATACTCACTTAAAAATCGGTACACAGTCACTGATCACAGGTCACAATTCGTTAAGTGGTCATAGGAAGAGTTAAAGTTCATCTTCACTAGTGGGTGGCATCACTCCATCGGATGCCTCCTCCCCCTCATCATTATTATCCTCAGGGATTATTAAGTTCCTATTTTCTATTAAGAAGTTCATTAGGGCTAATATTTCCCTTTGGCATGACGATCATTTATTAAATTCCTGTACCACTAGGTTACCAAATGTTCGTTTGGAATCCTAAAATGCCAGGTGCTCGTCTAGGGGTAACTGGTGGCGTAGTGAAAGGGATTTCCAACATCCCCGCAGGCACAGTGGTCGTTCTGTTTGGCGCCGAATCTATAGAGGTAACTTGGGAAGGGCCCATGTTCAGATGCAAAGAGTGTAATTTGTTTGGGCCAGCATTTCTTGGTCAGCCCGATCTTTGGAATGATGTTATACACTAGACGTCCAGTAGTGGCGTTGTTCCGGTACGATTGCCATTCCTGTCTAGCCTGATCTTTAATTAATTTTTTGAAGTGAGATCTGGGAAGAGGTAGTATTGTTGTCTCTCCTTGGTTCGTTGCCTCTATTGCCAATCTGTCTGCATGTTCATTGCCTTCAAGGCCAACATGGGCTTTAATCCGGTTCAGCCTGATGTTTTGGCTTATATTTAATTGGTCTTGTATGTCTTTAGGGATTGGGCTGGTTATTTTGGGATTAGAAAGTGCCATCAAGCTAGATTGGCTGTCTGACCAGATAAGACAATGCTGTTCTTGTTGTTCGGCCCACTTAACTGCTTGCTGTATTGTATACAGCTCTGCTTGAAAAACTGTGCAGTTCATATCGTGTTTAAATTTGCCGATAATCTCGATGTTATTATTGTTCATTGCAACAAAGGCTGCTCCCACTCCACTATCCATTTTAGACCCATCTGTGTATATGTTGTGTAAGTCAGCTTCCTGGTCTGGGATAGAGTTTTGATTTACATCTATGATGCTGTCGACTATAAAGTTCCCTGGATGAATGGTAAGTTTTGAGATTTTGGCTTCCATGATTTCCTTGCTGGCGTTAAAGATTCTATTTTTTATTTCTGCTTCCGCTTTAATGGTTATATGTAGGGGTGGAATACCCTAGTCTAGTGATAGAACTGCGTGAAAAATCCCAGATTGCTCCCTGATGAAAGATCCCAGGTTTGATCCTGACAACTGTTGAACATCGGGCGATGGATGTTGCGCTGCTGTTTTCTGTATGCACCTGTTTAGTGTGGGTGCTTGACAGTTTTCCTAGTTTCCTCTCTTACGATACGTAATTATCTTCCATTATTTGTGAAAGGTCCTCTCGGAGAGTAATTCAGGTGATGGGCATCAAAAAGCCTTATAAAAACGTCAGATCATTTGATTGTCCATTAAATAATGTCAAACCACTTACCACTTGGATATTATGCTTCTACATGCTCATCTATCGGAATTTGTTCTTGGGAATTCACAGGTTTACCTCCCTTGCGCCAGTCTATATGACGTATTTTGTATGAAAGATTACTTAGCTCGATCTCGTTCGGTGGCCCTCCATATAATCATTCCTGCTTTTCTACTTCATCCAACCATATAGCTGGGGGTCTTCCTATTCGTCGTTTTCTCCCCAAAAATGAAAAAAATTTTTTTTTTAAATGTCATCGAATCTGAATATTTTGACTAGCCACATGGCGGGAAATGCTTTTGCCACTTTTCAGGGATCGAACTCGCCATGTTTTTCACAAATTTTACTATCATTAACGATTTTCTAAATGTTGTTTTATTTAATCGGTGGAAAAATCTTCTTCAAAATTTTATTAAAAAAATCAACAAACGATACTTTTTTTGCCCTGTTCAAAGTCCAATATTCATTCCTATATAGGACAACATAGATTATAAAAATCATTTAGTTTTTTTAATGCTTTTAAACTTTAATATTAGTTAGTTATAAGGAAACATCTATTAGGCATGGCTAGTTTGCTTTAGTTTCAATTTTTTGGTCATTGCAACTTCATAGGGTGTCCATTATGTGGTGTCGAGGGTGTACACTGCAGACCACACCGTGGTCTGGTAGAAGCTCTCTTTAAAACGAAAGGTTCCTTGTCCGAATCCCTGCTCTGCTGAATAATAGAAGATGAAAATTTCTTACCGGTTTTCGCTATGAGCATCTGTTGAGGTGCGTGCTCGTCAGTTTTCCCAGTTTTTATACTTTATAATTCGTGAATATCAATTTCTGTCTGCGAAAAGGAAGGGGCTATTAGCCATTGAATATTTTGAAATGCCTTTCAACATTATCCTATTAGGCTTCCTATCCTTATCCATCTACACCAGCAGATGTGGATGCAGAAAAAAGAAATGCCCCACGTATTTCCGGTTGTTCATTCATCGTTGGGATCGAACCTATGATTTTATATTCCTAACAAAGCATTTTTACCATTAGGCCACATTGAGGTTAGATTATATTTTAAATTCATATTGAAGACTTACGTTAAGTAAAATCACGAGACGACCTTTTTTTCTACGAACATAAATTGAAACTTAAGTTAACTTGAAGTTCAGACCTGAAATTCAAACATTTCCCTTTTTTAAAAATAGTAATTAATTACTAGTCAAACATACTTATGTCCTTTCGATATTACTATCTCTGACTATTTCAAGAATCGTATCTACTAAATCTTGAAGTCTTAAACTTCATCTGCGTTGTTACTTATGACATTTGTAAAAGCCAAGTTCATTAGCCGACGGTTATGAATTAAATCAGAAGGGTACGTCTTTCTTTTAATTTAGACGTACTTTCACCGCAAAGGTGAAAATACGTCTTTGCTCTAAGACTCTTCCGATAGATGGCACCATCAGAGGATCCACTCTCTCAATTTGGACTTTGATCTGGAGGGGAAGGAAAGTTTCTCCAGACCATTACACCCTTGGTAACTGCTCAACGACAGATACTTCATCTGTGTATTGATAATGAGCATTTATGTATTTTGGTATCTCTTACGTGTTAAAATTTTATAGAAATATTTTTGGACTTGCTTTGCAGCTAAATTACATATGACGCTTGCAAAAATATATATGAGGTTTGTTTTAAATATACATATAAAACCATTGGAAACTAGTATAAAAGCGATTAGCATCTACTATTTCAATTGGAATATGGAGCAATGCGTTGAGAAAATGAAACATTGCCCTTTACGTTGGGTGAATAAAAAGTGTCATCAAAAATAACCCTTAAAACTACAAATTTATTAGCATTTTTGATTTTATTCATGTAAGCATTCAAGAACATAGGGAAATTTCATATTACACTAGAATTTTGCATCCCTGTCTTAATCCTCTTGAATAACACATCTTATAAATATTATTTACATATAGATAATATTTCCGGATTTGATAGATACCGGAAGGGTGGAGTTCGATTCCCAATGCCGCCAAAGACCCATCGAGTAAATGCGATATACGTGCTCGTTAAATCTGTAGAATCGAAAGTCCTGTGGTCGGTCGTTGAGCAGTTACCATGGGTGCAATGGTCTGGAGAAATTTACTCCCCATTCAGATCAATGCCAAAATTGAGGGAGTAGATCCTCTGGTGGTGCCATCTATCGGAGGATTTTAAAGAGCAATGACGTACTTTCACCTTCATGGTGCTCTGATTAAAAAAAAAAAAAACGAAAGACGCTCCTATTGACTTACATTCGCATTGCCAAGGCATAGCGAGCTTGGCTTGCCCAAGTGTCATTAGTAACAACAATATATAGATATTGCAAAGGAAGAAGCCTGGAAAGAATTACCAATCCGCCTCAGTGAATGTCTGTATAGTGAAAAATTGAGTGGTAGATCCGATACAATTTGATAGTAATAGGCACTTAACTTTAATCTACCAAAAATATAATAATAAAAATAAAAAGTTAAAAAAAAACGCAGTAACATTAAGCCATGGTAACCATAACTTTGGAGTATATCTCTAAAGAGGTGAGAAAAGTTAGTGTTAATTTTTCTATTAATGCCTTATAATAAAATATCTTTTAAAGGGTATTTTGATTCATTAATGTCTATCGATTTAGTACGATTTCAAAAATTTTACGTTTTTATCTGAGAAAATTACCGATAAGACTATCAAGTTCACCAGAAAAATTAATTTTCTCTGAGACATTGGATTTTTAATTGTAAAACATTTCGATTAAAATATGTTAAATATGTATATGACGAATCCTTTCTGATAGTTATCCAAATATAAGAAACAAGATCTGTGTTTACGTTAATAGTTCTGTAACCGATTCTGCGATGTGATATTTATTTAGAAATATAATTTTGTAAACTTTCTTGCTCCATTTGCAGATTCTCTCTTAAAAAATTACATTTTATTCTATTTGATAATCTGATTATTTTAAGGATGCAAAATTTTATATATTGTAAAATTGGGCCGTGGCAGCCTAGTGGTTAAGGGATCGGCCTTCCGTCTGGAAGGATTAGGTTCAATTAATAATGCCACCAAAGACCCACCGAGTACATGCGGTATACATGTTCGTTAAATCTGTGGAATCGAAAGTCCTTTGGTTGGTCGTTGAGCAGTTACAGTAGATATAATGCTCGGAAGAAAATTTCCTTCCCCTCCAGATCAAAGTCAAAATTGAGGGAGTGGATTCTCTGGTGGTGCCATCTATCGGGGAAGTCTTAGAGCAAAGTCGTATATCGTATTGCTCTGATTAAACGAAAGACGCATCCTTCTAACTTAATTTGGCATGGTTGTCAACTAGAGAGCTTAGCTTGTCTCAGTGTCATATGTAACAACAAAAACATATCAAATGATAATTTGAAGATAAACATGTTATAATTTTTTTAAATAATTGGCTTCTGTTGAGAATTAGCATAGGATAAAATGTATAATCGTCAAATTTATACTGCTACACATCAAAATCTTATAAAATTACAATATAAATGTTGAATATAGCAAATTATATATCAGCATATGAATGCAAGTAGACATAAATTATCAGATAAGTATTGCCACACAAATATAAAAATTGTAAAAAAAGAATATTATTTGCCATTGCAGAAAAAACCATATTTTTGTGCCAATGTGGTCGGCCTCCCATAATGCCGCTAACCGCATATGGATATATATATATATATATATATATATATATATATATATATATATATATATATATATATATATATATATATATATATATATAATATTATTATTATTATTATTATTATTATCGAATTTAAACTAAATTAAAATAAACAAATCAGTTCTTTGTAAACCTATTTAATACAATTTTAAATTTATAAATATTCCCTCATTTTACGCACATATTGAAGCAAGTACTGGCTTAAAATCTTAAGTTTCAATGACATTTCCTATATTTTGAACAATCACTTAACATTCGTCTAATATTGTCTTACCACTCAACTGCAAACTGCTTTTCAATAATGTTATAAATTACTGAATTAAAGAATAAAATTTTTCTTTTAAAAATGAAATTTCCTTTCATATGTTTCTTTTTCTTATCAAACACATTCTGCAGAGAGAGCTTACGAAAAAATAGAGATAATGACAACAATTTCTGGTTTCCTGCAAAAGTTAATCATATTTAACAAATATTGTGTAAAAAGATTTGTTTATACCACGCATAAATTAATTTAAATATAAATAATAACTATAAATAAGAAAGATTGGCTTATAGTCAAAGTTTTTTGGAACTTATAAACTATGTAAACGGTCAAAAAGCCATTATCATCTAAGCATGCTCCTAATATTTATCTTTATATATATTTTCAAAATATAAAATTTTGCATTAACTATTAAAAATAATTTATTTTAAAAAATGGTTTTCATTTTATTCATTTTACTGTCAAATTCATTTTATCATACAATCAATTATTTTTTTCAGTTTTTATATTATTAGTTCTGACCTCAAATCATTATCATATAATTTTAAAAATATGATTTTTGACATTTTTAAGAGCTCTGCATTCCACCAATAGATGGCAGCACTAAGATATTAATATTTGCTTTTTTTAGAATATATTCTAAATAATTTCTTATAGATTTGTAGAAATTATCTTTAAATAAATCAATGCACTGGTTTTTTACTAAATGGTTATAACTAGATTATAGCAAGCGGTTATATCTATTTGGTTTTAAAAGTAAACACATGGTGTTTTAGAAGACAGAAACTTTTCAAAAATTAAATACAACCCCAGAGAATTAATTTTTAAATTTTTAATAATCTTAAATTCAACCTCGCTTTATTAAGACTTTGAATATTTAAATAATCTCTGAAATGAATTCCTACATTAATTATCTGATTCATGTAAAATCCTTTTTTTAAGTAAAAGATGTTAAAAATCATAAAATATTCCAATTCAACGCAGGTGAAAGTTGGACTAATTACATAATTAAGTAATTATTTAAGAAAATCTTCAAATTTAAATATAGTGTTAATTAAAAATCTAGTGCTCCCTTATTTATGTTACATCAAAGCACAATGATTTTAAAAGTATAGCAACAAAAATAATATTTATAATTTCAAATTAGTAATAGCTACTAGATACCAGCTTTGGAAAGCAACAAAAAATACAGCGTTTATTTATTTATTTTATCATGCGCTTTCTAAATCCATGTTGGCGCTAAGAGTTTTTATCCATTATTTTCTCACAATATAGATACACTGTGATCAATGGAAAATGTGTGACAGAAATACAACTTAAATCTCATATTGAGACATTGCAATAAAATTTCTAAACGTCTTTCAGTTGACGAATCTGACACCAGATCTACCATCAGCTTGCCTGAAATGTTTAAGCCATACCAAAGAAGAGGCTTGGATATATATTAAGTGTTAGTTTTTGAGCGCTCACCTGAATGAAGCAATCATAAGTTTACAGTTTTTATGAAATAGATGCTAAAAAATTCGAATTACTACCTTTAGATGATAGGAAAACCATTTAGGAAAAAACCAGTGTTTTTCCAATGGTCTCAAAGTTGGGAGCTGCTACTTTTTTTTAATGTTATTTGTTGGAGTTGATTGCATGTAGCGGCTTCCGTCAGAAAGCAAGAAGTACGAAATCTCTTTCAAAATAATGATAAAAAAAGTTGTATTTATCCGATGCATTCTTTCATTATTTTGTAATAATCCGCTCTATTGAAATCACACTATTCTGGTTGCGTTTAACTGATATGACAATTGTTGTAACTCATATTTATTTGTTTTCTGAACTTTAACTTTTCCGTTTGGCAACACTAAGTTTTTGTTGTTTTAAATTAAAGTTTAAAAACTAAGATACTAAGATTCTTCTAAGCATTTTAAGTTCGCGAAATTAATTATTAAAATGGAAGTATCTTTGTTCTCCTTGTAAATAGTGTATAGTAGTGTTGTTGTTGTCTTGTGACATCAAAGCTAGGCTGGCATTATGCGGTGCGCTTCTCCACTTTTCCAACTGAACCCTATTTTGGTGTGGAGTCCGACTTCCTCAGTACACACATGCCATAGAGACCCATTTATAGTGGAGGAAACCATTCACAGCCCTTTCATACAAGGAAAAGACAAAGACATGATAGACAGAGAGAGTACATCCATGCCCGAACTGGAATTCGAACCCAAAACCTCCCTATCCGCAGTCAGACACTCTTACCACTAGATTGAGTGGGCGACTTATAATAGTGTTAGTTTAGTGTTGCGTGAATAAAGTATTTCTAGATAACTAACGTCTTTTTTCTCGAGTCGTAGCACTCGTTAATCCAACTTATTCCCTTTGGAAGTCTTTAATCATATGTAGTTCACACAGACGAAATAAACAATCTGTATACGATTTGAACTATCAACTGATTATAATGAATCCATAAAACGTATTATTAACCTTAAAGTGATTGTTTTTTTCATTCCAGTTGAGATTATGATGACCTCACTTTATTAGAATTCTCATTGGCTTAAAACATCCATGATGTCAGATAATGTTTCCTCTACGTCACACATAATTAATTATGAGATTGTAGTGAGACGGTATCGTAAATCTGATTTGTCGACGAATTTGGAGCTTGCCTTTAAAACACATTCTTCGAGCGGCAGCAAACAAGGCGAAGTTCACCATCGAATGTCTGAGAATAGCGTCGAAGTTCATTTTGATAATAAAACGATTTCTTGTATAAAGAGCAAAGCATCAGTTTGAGAAGTCGTTTTCCATTGATTCAAGCCACTAACACGCTGACAAAAGAACAGAAAAAAAGCAATGAAAAATACAAGACAACACATCCACTTTTATGGTTGGTTTAAATCGGCGAGGATGATTTAAGTTTTTAAAAATTTCATTAGTTAGCAGAATTCTAAATTAATAATTGCAATATTTGTAAACAATCTCTTTTAAATCTTCAGACTAATGCCTTTCTTACTCCATTAAAGGGTTATCGGAAGTTATTAATAAAGTGGGTGACCCAGCAATTGGAACTAGGAAACATTGGGTTTGGAGTTAACAGTATTTTATTTATTTATTACATTACATACATTCAGACTTGTATGCTTGATTCTTGAGATCCGCTTGTAAGTCTTCGTCGATAATAGGACAAATAGCACAATGACAGATGTACAACCACAGAAGAATAACGAAGAAAACACCCAGGGCCACGGTGGGAATCGAACCCACACTCCTACGCTCTCAAGCGATTTGCGGAGTGATACTTTGACCACTCAGTTAATAGTACAAAATGCTGATGAAAGCAGAGGTGCCCAATGACATACAAACCCAACTCTAAGAAGAAGAAGAAGAATGCCTTGCTTACGTCAACAATAAATTTTTTTCTAATATAATTTTTTCTTGAATTATCCCGTTAAAATTTCTTCATTAATTTTTATAATAACTCTGAGCACACCAGTCCCTATATATCCATAAGCACAGCATAGTAGACAGTTTAATATCTGGGAGCTGTTATAAGCGTTCTTTAGGCATCCACAGCTTATTTGCTTTCCTGGAAAATTTTCAGGTAGTCGGCAATATTCACGTTTCCTGAGAAATGAAACAGTTAAAATTCCGAACTGGTAGTACACATGCAAAAAAGCGCTTTTCATGTCCGGTTGTTCAACAGTAACTAAGATTGAACCGGGATCACCTTCCAAACTGAAAGGTATTGCCCTACCACTTGGCCACTATGGCTAGATTGAGTAAGGGATCATTCTCATAAGCGAAAGTTTGTGAATTCGAATCCCGACTTAACAGACAATAAATACATCGTGTTCATTTCGAATGTCGTGTCGAAAGGTCGCTGTGGCAATTTAAATTGGTTTTTGTCGCAATGTCCTCCGAATAATAACTTCGGGGGGCAGGTCAAGTATTAGGGGTCCTCTACTTGATTCCTGATTACCTACGAAGACACCCACTCAGCATAATCTAACTGGTAGAATCCAACTTTGGGTTAGGCACTAGAAAGTATACGTGTGCTCACACTACTAGATTATTTTATATTTGACAACCTGTAAGACCTAACGACCGAAGGCTGTTTGTAAGCCATTTTAATATTCACGCATGAATTTTCTTCAGGCAGGACTTTTCATAGTTAGTCTGCCGCATTCATGAGTTGCAGGAGGAAACCCGAAAAATTCATTGACATCCACTCCGACAGACATGGATGTACATACATACATAGCTGTGCAAGCGAGACCCGGACTGTACCTTGAGGTTAACGGGTTTGGAATATTCGCCTATCACCTAGAGCCTCGTAATTTTGAACCATGGTCAGGTGACGGGGTCACACCTGAGCTGGAACCTTCCCCTCCACATTCACACCACATCAGCGGAAAGAGTTTGGACGTCATATAACGACATTTATTTTCCGTTTTTCAATAGTTACTGGAATTAAAACCGAGATTTATACTCCGGGAAAAGGCATTTTCATTTTGGTCACGATGAGCCTCATTATATATTTATAATGTTAGGTATTTGGAATTTCAATTACTTAATTATAATTTTACGCAGTAAATTTTGGGCTTGGGACAAAATACTTTGCTTTGTCCCATTCGACAGAACTTTTTCTCAATAATATATACATAGCGAGAGAGAATTAGGAAAACTCCGATATTACACGAACATGAATCAATCGTTGGATTCTCGTTATTATGATTAGATTATGCCTCTTTCTGTATTTGCAATTTGTAGTTCATTGAACTGTTATTGATGGCTTAGGTGAAAAACTTTTAAGAATAAAAACACGATTCTCTCTCCATTTAATTTATTTCTTGGTTTAAAAATAGGAAGTCGAAACAGTCACTATATTTGATCGCTTTAGATGTTTCTAAATATTATGCATCTGTTCTGTAATCGAGAGTATTAGGAAAAATCGTATGTGTGCATGTCAATATATTTTGAAATATTCAGAAGTGACGAAATGATCAAACAAAAAAATATTCTTTTATTTTATACTTTGCGTCATTTTTTTGAAACGTTCACTTACACCATTATAAAAAATATTAAAAAAAATTTTCAATTTGGATTAGAAATCGAACTTTGTTTACTTTGATTATAAAAATTTTCTCCATAGATTCGAACATTATGGATGAATATATGCAATGTTGAATAGGCAAGAAAAAATGTAATATTGCTTCACAGTTATATGTGTAAGAAATGGATTCAAAAGCAAAGAAATTCTATAAGTTAAGAGTTATAACGAAATTTTATAAATGTGAAAAGAAAGTAAAAGTGTTAAATAAATGAATAATTAATGTACAAAATATCAAGCAATAATATATCTCAATTGTAATTCCAATAATCCCTTCAATTATCACAACTGAGTTATTCAATGCAAAATTTCAACCTTTAAAAAAGCTAATACATTAACATCTTTTTTACTTTACAAAACAGAAATGATAACGATTATTTATCATTTACAAATTTATTCATCCATTGGAAATTTATATTTTTGATTATTATCGTTTTCAAGTCTCACTATTGCCATTTCAAAACAAATAAATTGGAATCAAAATATTTATTTACATTGCAACTTTCCAAAACAGAAATGATAACGATTATTTATAATTTACAAATTTATTCATCCATTGGAAATTTATATTTTTGATTATTATCGTTTTCAATTCTCACTGTTGCCATTTCAAAACGATAAATTGGAATCAAAATATTTATTTACATTGCAACGTTGCCACTTTTCTACTCAAATTATTTCTGAAAAAAAAAAACATATGAAATCTTTGGGAAGAAAGCCGAAATCTCCCACGTGTAAGAATTTAATCAATTATCTGGCAGAAGAGGTAGAAGCGACCGTGAGTCGAGAGTGGAAAGCAGACGAGATTATGTCACACGCCCTACTCTACCTGTCATGACTCGAGAAGAAAATGGGTCAAACAAAAAGACAGGTTACTATAATTAAGTGGGTTCCTGTCATGGTGAACAGCAGAAATGGGGCCATCGGTCCTGATAACGAGAACGTTTTTATGTGAATCCATCAGTGAATGGACTCTCAACCATGTGTTCACAGAAAGTCTATTTTTGAGGGAATATTTTAGCTGAGAGATTATACTCTCTTTTCCTCTTGGATGCACAAATAATTCATTCAAAATCTAATACATGAATATAAAAATCCCAAGTGGCTTTCTTTTCCACGAATAAGTCGACAGAATTCAAATTAACGTGTCAGCCTCCGATTATGATCAATGACTTTCGATTTTAATCGATTGAAATTCCTTCTTTTTTGTTTGGGTAGTGGTTTCGAAATTGCAACGGATATAGTTATAGAAAGATTCGATTCAAGTTTTAGAATAGTTTAATTTGATTTAAAACGTAATAAATAATTTTATTATTAAATAAATTAAGATGAAGTAATAAGCAGTTTATAGTGCAGTTTAAAGTTATACTAATTTTGTTATTATAAAAATGTTTCTTTTTTACATTTCGTGTGGAGTTTATGCTTTTAATTTCTATGAAAAATATAATAAGAAAAATCGAAAAAAATTCATATTTTTTTTAACAAATTTTTAAAAAATTTATTAATTAAAACAATTTTATGATAAGAAAAAGTTAGTTATTTAAAAGAATTTCTTAGTAAGAAATTTGTAAAAAAAAATTTTTTACATTACTTATTAAAAAAAATCTTTTTATTTTTTTATTTTTACTAAGAATTTATTTTAATATTAAAACTTAATACGATTTATAAAAATTCCTTAAATTTTAATAAAAACTTTTTTTTTTATTTTGTTTAAACGTAACAATGTTTAGTAAATGTAAGTAATGTAAAGGCGAAAAAAATCTTTTCACATTTACTCATATCTATAAAAAAATATAAGAAAAAAATATGAATAAATATTTTGGCATTTCTTATGTCATGTCTGTAAATTGATTTGAAAATGTGAAAAAATAAATAAATGAAAATGAAACGAATTGAAGTATATTTTTTTTATTTCTCAGAAAAAGATAAAATGATAAACAATATAACTAAAATAAAATAAATTATGAAAAATCAAAATTCAATTTGGATTTACAAATCTTTTTCAGAATTTGATTAATCAGTTAAATCCAGTGTGATTAGAACAAATATAGCTGCGATTCTATCACTATTACAACAGTAAATTACAATATTCGATTCCATCACTAAATTATAGTAGATAACTGTAATTTCTTACAATCGATTGTAAAATTATCTTCTCTTTCACAAGTGTAATACTTTCCTTTTTTGAACCAGGTTACTACCAAATATCTATAATATTATGAAGGGCATTTAGGATTTGAAAATGTAAAGTAGATTTTCACCCCAAAATTTACGCGTACCTCATCCCAATTCAGAACAATTTTAATCAAGTATATGAAATTAGCTTCAGATAAATATGCTATTCGAAATTTAGTTATATTGATATTATCAGTTTCTAATAATAGAATTTTCCAATTTAATTCATTTCCTGGATTTACAAAGACATTCAATTAAAAGTCTCAAAAGTTAATTAATCGAGTTCGGAAAAGGAAAACGAATGAGTGTTATTTTTTTTTTATTCATTTTGAGTGAAGTACATCTCTTGTGGATTTAGACAGGGTGTGTATTTTCAATCATAGGCGGAAGTATAATGGAACATTCATTGGCCCACGCTTTGACAAAGCTAGAAAAAAGATGACGTCATTTGGTAGAATAAAAAATATGCATCAGAAATATATCAATAATGAGAATTTTTGATAACCAGTGTGATTGATTAATTTTTTAGCATTCAACTTTATAAATGATTTATCTGATTTCTAAAAGTTAACATTTTAAATCAAATAAAAAAATTCCCAGAGAGGAAATATAATAAACAAAATAAAATTTTATATTCATTTCTTATCTTACTCACAAAAAAAATAAGTTAATAATACTTAAAAAGTTAAAAATGCAATTAATATAAACTGTTGGGAAAACTGTATTAAAATTAAAATAAATTAGTTTGACCCTTTCAGAAATATAAAAAAAGTTCTTTAACTATGATGCTTTTTTCTAAATTGTGAAAAAATGAACTTCAAAGAAATAATTAAAATCTGAGAACGTATGCTATTCTCGTTTTAGGAATGTAGAAAAAGAGTATTTTAAAAAAACCAATAGAGATTCTCGAAAGCCACATGTTGATCTGAGCTTATAATAGCGCTCATTAACTCCACTTTTATATTGTGTGATGACAAATATTGTCTATTAATAACTCAAAAGAAAGTCAAACCTTTTGACAAATTTATACATGTTCGCCATTTTAGAACAATTGCTTGGCGAATTCAATCAGCTTGGCGTCAGTTACTTGACGTAGTTATAAGATCACATTTATCGTAAATATATAGTCCCTTATTTTATTTTTATATTTTTTTCCGTTCTTATAAAAGTGTTAAAAATTTTGAGAATAGCACCAAAAGAAAGTGAAGCACTCAAAAGAAAGTCAAACTTTTTGACAAATTTATACATGTTCGCCATATTAGAATAATTGCTTGGCGAATTCAATCAGCTTGGCGTTAGTTACTTGGCGTAGTTATAAGATCACATTTATCGTAAATATATAGTCCCTTATTTTATTTTTATATTTTTTTCCGTTCTTATATAAAAGAGTTAAATATTTTGAGAATAGAAGAAAATATTTAATTTTCCAAGTTTATGCTCATTAAATATAAAATTCTTTTATAAAATATGTGAAGTTTTTTACATTTTTATTTATTTTTAAAACTCCTTATTTTTATTTATATAATTATTTATTAATTAATTTAGTAAGAATGACATTTCTGTGCTTTAATTCACGGCCTGGCTTTACTTTTTCCGGATCTTTTCCCAAGAGAAAGGTTCAACTCAGTAATCAGTTAACAACAAAAGATTCTATGAATTATTGCATGCCCAAGAGAATTCTTAAGAAAAACATTTTGGGTCAATAATTATATCTAATAAATTATGGAAAATTACAACATGGTTCCTTGCAAACCAATTTCCGGTTTCACGAATGAGAATGGAATAATTAGTTTAAAGGGAAAATCTTGCAAATTTTCGATCTAAATGGATTGCATATGAATATAACTAATGAAAAAGTAAAGAAATCCTCAACCCTTGTCTTCTACCATCCGTAGCAAATTATTAAATTCCCCGTTTCCGAAGTTCCTTGAATGACGTCGCGTTTTTAGTTTCATTTTTAGTAAATAGACGACCAATGGCATGGGTTATAGTTTTCAGACCGTATCCATTAATGACTAAAACAAAAATTCACTAAGCATTTGGTTACGGGTTTTAAATTATTGCACGCCACTTAATTTTGGCCCTTTAATTACTCGAGCAAATTAAGCTATTCCACCATCTTGTTTATTTTGCATGCCACAGGTACGTGTATTTTATTCGAATCTTCAAACATTTTGAAATGGTTTTCCTAAGTTTATGCAATATTGTATGCTATTATGTTTTATGGAATGGCTATATAACTAAAAAAGTAAATTAATGTACTGTTATAATCGTTCTTACGCAACATTATGGGGATTGGGTAAAACAAGGAACCATTTGCCGTTGGTTCTTAAAATCTCGCCAAAGATTTTTAAGCTGCAGTATCCAAGGTCACTAGCTAAAAACTCGCCAAGAGTGATTAAATTTGCCAAACTAATATTCCAAAGGCAAGGAATATGTTCTGATATTAAATTCACAAATACATATTATGTTATAAATTTGGATTTATATTAAATATATATTTATAGAGAAAAAACTTGTGAATGCTTAGAATATGTTACAAAACGCATGTGAATTTAATGCTTTATAATTTTAAGCTTGGTCGATACTTGAACATGCATTCTCTTCTATTATCATCCATCTGCATCTGTTGAAAAAATTAATGCTGTGATTTATTAATATGTATGAAACTTCATCGCATTTGTGTTTTGGGCGATGGGAAAGCAAACGTACTGCTTGCTGATCATAATAATCGCATAATTGATCAACCGCTGTATTTATGTATTCTTTTGATACACTACATCCGTTTACTAAACCTTTTGCAGTAGTCAATATTTACGTTGACCATCACCAAATTTTATATATATATTTACATTCACTACGTGTTTATACTTAATCGTCCTAATGCTTCACAATAAGATAACGGTTGCAATCAAATATATATCTTAAGTTCCATTTTGCTGTCAAAAAAGGAAATCGACCACTGGATTAGCATTCTCTTACAAACTTCTTTACCAATGGGAAGAGATTATGCCGCAATAAGTAAATTAATCTTATCGATATGATTCATTTACTCTGCTACAATAAATAAATACTCTCTAGGCTCTTTGTGAAATGACTATAAATAAATGACCATCAACCCACATGTGTAGTGTCAAACTTACTTTTAAATAAGTTAAACTTTTTACCCTAAACTTACCTATAATTTATTTACTTTTTAGCTATACCTGATGTTTTGCTAAGAGTCAGCACATGAATATTGAATTTAAAGTAATTCAGTATTTAATTAATTGTAATTTTACATCCATGTGTTCTTGCCTTAATTATATTCAAGTTCTACGAGAACAATTTAACAAAGGAACTAATTTGATAGTAATTTCAATATCCATTTTAAAATATATACGGGACAATATCTTATTATTTTAAATCAAAAAGAAGTCTAGGTCTTTTTTTTCTTTTAGAAGTCTACAAAGCACTGAATTAAAGGGATCAGTCATTTGATTTAACTTATAAAATGTGCAAAACACTTCACAGCTCTTTTTTATTTTCATTAGAAACCAGTTTGTTGATAAACATTTTAACATATTTATATTGGAAAACTATTTCACTATATAATAGAATTAATCAAAAATGAAAGTTAAATATCTTAAATAAATGTTGGAAAAACGATATTTTTTAAAAAATAGAATAAAATAAATACTAGGTATATACTTATGTAATATATATATATATATATATATATATATATATATATATATATATATATATATATATATATATATATATATATATATATATGTATGTATGTATGTATGTATATATATATATATATATATGTATGTATATATATATATATATATATATATATATATATATATATATATATATATATATATATATATATGTATATATATATATATATATGTATGTATATATATATATATATATATATATATATATATATATATATATATATATATATATATATATATATATATATATATATATATATATATATATATATATATATATATATATATATATATATATATATATATATATATATATATATATATATATATATATATATATATATATATATATATATATATATATATATATATATATATATATATATATATATATATATATATATATATATATATATATATATATATATATATATATATATATATATATATATATATATATATATATATATATATATATATATATATATATATACTATATATATCATATACATAGCTGCTTTACCTATACGTTACCTACTTATATGGAAATATGGGACATGTACATATAATATGAGCAGAAGTATATATCATATATCTGATATATATGATATATATATATACATATACATACACATACACACACATATATATATATATATATATATATATATATATATATATATATATATATATATATATATATATATATATATATATTATATAAATATTGAAAAACTGATTATTAATAGTTTAATTGATGTTTCCTAGTTGTATAATCATTCTAACCATTTTTGCCCATAAACAAGGTACGAGAATCGCTGTAACCCGAACTACACTCAATGCAAATAGGATGTAGATTTCTTTTTAAGCGTCGCGTGAGGAGGACAGAAATGAAAACTGATAAGAATCAGTATTATTATTATTATTTCGCCCGATGAATACATCCAAATTTAATCGTGGATATTTTATTGACGTCACCTTCGGCCACAGGTGCAGAACAATGAACCTGTGTCAATATCACCTGAATCAACAGGTGGCGCTTTCTGGGCTATTCTTCTCTCTTTTGCTTTTCGGAAGGGATAGTGGGAGGAGCAAAATAAAAATTGTAAACGTACTCGGTTATAAACACTGAGTTCGAGTTCAGGACGCAGACATGTTTTTCAAATGTAAAATAAATAACATCAATTCATTAAAATTATTTTTATTAAGTAGCTTTCCTTTATTTTTATTTATTTTGCAACGATGAATCATATTTGATTTTTATTTTAAAAAAGTTAAATAAAATTTTGATTTAAAAATTTAAATTAGTTAAATATATTTTTGATACTTTTTCGTTGTACAACCTTCTATTCTAAATTGTTTTAAAAATCTTTTCATGAAAAGGTAGAATGTATTTTAATGGCAAAAGTGAAAAACCAAATTTGGGTGCATTTTTTCTGTGTTGGCTTTTTTTATGAAATTTTATTTATAACTATTAAAAGAAGTAAAGAATGGAATCCTTTAAAGAAAAATCAATAATGATGGGAATATTTTTAAATATGATGGAATCGTCTGATTCAAAATTAATAAATATGTGAAGTTCTTAAAGTCTTATGATTTTAGCAATTGCAACTCTTAAAATTTAATGATAAAGAGTTGATTTTTTTTAAATAGCTCATGAAACAAATATTTATTTTTTAACGAAGAAAATTACTTTTAATATTTTTTAAGAAAAATTAATGTCATAAAAAATCCAAAATTTTTTTGATACATTTTAAGAGAGTCAGGATGTTGTAAAAATCAAACGGTAAATTTTTACATTTACAGTCGCATTCAAACGATTCTATTTTCTTTAATCTCTAAATTTACCCTACTAATAACGCGACTAGCACACCACCCGAGTGGAGTTTTTGTGTGTGTGTGTTAGTGTTTTAGTTTTGTGTGTAATTCCGAGTGGAGTTACTGGAATAATTGCTTTTATTATAATGGCTATAAAATAAGCCTTTAAAAATAATCAGTGTTTTAAATTGATTATTTTTAGAATTAATAATGTAAATTTGAACAGCAGGTTAAAAAATGCATTTGAGATTGCTTTTATTTATGGAACATACATTATACATTTAAGAATAACAATTATTTTAGCTCCTGATCTTACAGAATTTTCACAAAGACGAAAGAAAAAATAATATTTATTCTCTACATGATCCATTCAACTCTACCTTTTCTTTTATTCCAAATGAAATTTCAAGAAATCAACAAACTTGAGTTCATTTTTTCATTCAGAATTATTACACCTAAAATTATAACGTAAGTAGTAATATTTTTGTATGTTTACACTCCTAAATATACTTTCTGAATCTCCTGTATAAATTCTTGGCACAGATTTAGATTTGATAATTCGTGCTGCTAATTGGGATTTAAGGTCAACAAATTTATTTTTCTGTGTGTGTTAAGCATACAGCCTAAGTTATAATAATCATAATCAAAATAATCCTAACAATCCTACCCCTTCAAGCTTATTAAGGAAGATCGTCAAGTTTATTAAGGTAGACAACCTTTTCAATTATATACACTTTGTTGATGCAGCATAACATCAGTTGATTTAACCCTTGTATGAAAAAAATAGCCTTAGAGCCACAAAAATCTGTGAACTAATATTTTACTTTTACAAGCGAGTGATCTGAATTCCTATTCAAGAGCGAGAAAGATGTAGTTGTTGACATTGAATTCCTTGCCTGTTATCGCCAAAATTGCGTTTGTAGAATAACATAGTAGGTTGTTTGACCATAGTCTCTTTGGACTTCTTTCAGTGTTTGAATTCTTATTTAGTACTCCTCAGTGTCAAAAACTTATACAATAATTCGAGTTACTTTAGTCAATGGAACTTTGAAATAATTTTAAAATGTATTTATACAGTAATCTATTAATTTGGCATATTATTTCCGTGTTATAGGAAAACGCGTTGTACAAGCAAAAAGGCGCTCTTATCACCTCGTAAAAAAGCGTTATGTACAAATGATCCACATTTAACTCTTCGCACTAAACAGGGTTTAAATCAAATATTTTAGGAATAACTTATGAATGAAATATGTGCTCTTGTTTACCGAACGATATTTTATTAAACAAGTTATAAACCGTAAAAGACAAGTCCTACATGCTTTTTTACTGTGTTCTCAACAGTATATATATATATATATATATATATATATATATATATATATATATATATATATATATATATATATATATATATATATATATATATATATTATATATATATATATATATATATATATATATATATATATATATATATATATATATATATATATATATATAATCAGTGTTATTACTATTCAAAAATTAGGAACAAAAATTTAATAAAATTATTTTATTTAATTTTATAAGAACATAATTGTGACACAATGTGCAAACGTATGCGAAATTGATTGTGAACTGTACTTTATAAATTTTAGTACAGAAATATAAGATGGAGAATCAATGTTTTATTTGAGGGAAAGCACGTGTTATACGAGAGACATAAAATCACGTAATATGAAAACGCATTATGAAGAGTTTTTTTTCCCTCAATCTTTAATCTACTTTTCTATGTTTAATGCATTCAAGATAAATATTTTTCGAATAATGTGGGGTCTGTTTCTAAAGGTGTTTGTAAGATAATACGTGAGTTCATTTAATAAGTCTTAAGAATAAAATATCTGAAACATTTGAAAGTTTGTGGTACTGATATAATTTTTTTATTATATGTTTACATGAAGGCAACACAAAAAAATTTTCAGTAATTGTAAACTGAATTGTTTCTATCACAGTATAAACTTAGGTTATTTTTTATGAAGTTGATAATTTCTTGATTTCTTATAAATAACTTTTCATTAAATAATTTTTGCTTATATTACTGAATACAATAACATATACCCATAAGTTATGTATATGTTTGCACCTTTAAATTGAATATTATATATATATATATATATATATATATATATATATATATATATATATATATATATATATATATATATATATATATATATATATATATATAATGTATTTTAACAATTTCACCTTTCTAGTTATTATTATAGTTACATTGAAAGAATAATTTCTTGTAAGTTAAAAATAATATATACAAATAACTTGTGTAAATATTTATAGTTTTATACTCTGAGTAGGTAGTATCTTGCCAGTCAAAGTGCTTCGAATAAGTTGTTAATTTCTCGATAAATTAGTTCGAGTGTATATATCTAAGAGTGATAACTTCTTGATCATTTTTAATAATATATTTCAATCAAAATTAGTTTCTTATAATCTGACGTTTTCATTTAGTAAATAAATATTTATAAGATAGTAACATAAGATCAAATTTCAGTTTATTGATTACACACAATTTCTTGTTTATATCAAAAAATGAAATATTTTTTATTCAGTGAATAGTTTCTTAGTTTTGGTTGAAGTATTTTTTATATAGTAAAATAGTAATATAGTTAGGCAGCAACATTTCATTAAATTGTTTCATGTTAATGAAATAGTAGTTTATTGTTATAAGTATTAAATACAGATCAAATAGTTTCTTGTAGATATAAATTTAAATAATTCTTGTTTGATAATTATTTCTCGTGAAATTATTTCGATAGATATTAAATAGTTCCGAGAAATAGTACCCACACAAAGGTAGTTAAAAATTTATAAGAGGTTATTGTTTTTTTTAACAGATATTTTTATTACATATTACATTTTTAATCAAAACATTCTTATTTGGCGTTGTTGTTGTTTACTAATGACACTACAAGCCAAGCTCGCTATGCCTTGGCTATGCGAATTTAAGTTAATTGGGAGCGCCTTTCGTTTTAATGAGAGCACCATGAAAGTGAAAGTACGACTTTGCTCTACACACATGCTATATGTACCCGTTTATAGGGTAGGCAACCATTCACACCTCATTCTTACAAAGACAGGATAAACCGAGAGAGAAAGTACATCCATGCCCGAACCGGGATTCGAACCCAGGACCTCCTTATCCGCAGTCAGGCATGCTGACCACTAGACAAGTTGGGCGGTCTTATTTGGTGTAAAGTTCATAACGTATTTACAAGTGCGTATACATTTGTATAAAATAACATTAAAAAAGATGGATTCTGCTTTTTTTAATTTATTTTTTTATGAGGAAAAATTTTAACAGAGTCGAATGACACCAGTATAGGAAAATAGCATTATTACACAGCTATATTTTGATTTTATTCTCTTTTAATTACTCTCTCACATTTTCCTAAAATAAATGTTTATTTCCTATGTCATTTTTTATCTGTTTTGAAAAATGTTCATCCATACGATAAATATTACCATAAAACACGTTTATTGAAGATAAATATTAACAATAGTATACATTTTCTGTAAGAATAGAAATTTCAAATAATACAGAATTAAAAAAAAATAAATTATAATACATTTATATGTCATTCAACAAAAGTAAAGCTTATTAATAAACATTAAACAAAAGTCCAAATGTTTTGTGTGGAGCCAGCCAAAGATATTTCTATTTTTTATTTATATAATATTAAAAAAATATGTGTTATTTTATATCATTTTCTGCTTGTCTGTTTCTTAGAATGGAATATTAATTTGTAGAAAGAAAAAGAAAGCAATTTCATCACCTATATATATATATATATATATATATATATATATATATATATATATATATATATATATATATATATATATATATATATATATATATATAAATGTAATAATTTCAACGAAAACAAAAAAAGCATAATTTTCTGTTTTCTATTACGTTATTTACACATCTGCAATCGCTTTAATTAGTGGGAATTGTGCCTATAGTCCCTTCACTGAGGGAAACCAACAATCCTTGTGGGTGTTATGTGTTTTTGTGGTTTGGATCCACCCAATCTACACTTCTCTCAAACATCCAAAAGATGCGAGTGGAAGAGAAGGAATAAAAATAAGAAAAGACGCGAGAAGTCCTGGAATTCTTTTGTGACGTCATTCTGCTGGCATCCTTCTGGCATTTGTAGACACCTTATGCACTTCTTCTCCCCAGGAATTTTTCTCGCCCCTTCCTCCTCCCCCTTCTCCACGCTTGACTTTCACCCTTGCCTTTTCGAAAACGGAGCAGTTCCTTTCCATCGGAACATCTTGCGATAAGATGCTTTCCCTGCAACAATAGCAGTACGGGGATTGAGACTGGGTAGATTTTTCCGGAAAATTACTTCCTGTGTTCCTCGCTGAAAAGTATGCATATCAAACAAAAAAAGGACTTCTGTTGATACAAAGAACATAATCATTTTTATCAATTCCAGCTAGAAATAGTACTAATGAAATCTATTAATATAAGCCCAATTCTTTTAGAATAAAAATATTTCAACACACGTGAATATTATCAGTCATCGTGTATCTACTAATAGGATGTAAAGCACCTTTTGTCCTATGAAGTGCAGTAGCTTGATGTACCATTGGCTCAAACATTGCGTGAAAGATCATGAGAATCAATGGCTCAGTAGCTTCACGCCGCTTCCTGTTAAGGTCAGCAGAGTTGAAGTATCATCATTTGCCTCGGGCCGTGATTGGGAGGGTGACCACATTATCCTTCACTGGCTTGCTGGAGCTCCATGGGTTGGGACCGTGTCCACGTTAATAGGTGACGTCCAAAGTCCTTCCGCTGCTGTGATGGCGTGGATGTGGAGAGGAGGGTGCCAGCTCAGGTGTGATCTGGCCACCTGACCATGGTTCAAAATGACGAGGCACTTGGTGATGTGTGAGTATTCCAAACTCGTTAACCTCAAGGTACAGCCCGGGACTCACTTGCACCGCTATGTGGAAGGGCGTGAAAGGGTGGTTACACATGGTACTTCAACAACAATCCATGTATGATGCACTTTCAGCTGTGCAAAATAATTCACGTCTGATGATACAGGTGGTCTAATTCTTCGTTGTTGCTGTCCACAGAATACTTCTCAAACTAAACTCCATGGCATGACAGCCCATGCGGACCAAGGCCTACAGTGCCCATAACTGTTTTCATGACCGAGGGCCCTGGGGGCGAACCCATGTCCCAGTTAGGTGGTCAGCCTAACGTAAGACCTCCAGTGTTTAGTTCCCAAGCATGCTTGGTACTCAGTTAATCGACCCACTGAAGGGATGAAAGGCTGAGTCAACCTTGCCCAGCCCGAGAATCGAACCTCGGACCTGCGTCATGGGAGCACGAAACGCTGCCACTAAGCCACCGGGCTTTCACTTCTCAAACTAATATGGTATAAAAATTCCTGTTGTACCAGACAGTGCAATAATTTGCTGTGTCATTAGTTCAAACATTCTACAGAAGGACAAAAAAGAAATATTCAGACATGCTGCTTCTACAACTATCCATGCACACAGAAGTTTTGACTCTGCAAGACTTCAAGTTCGAATTGTTACAGCATTAGTCTGTTTGGTTAGTGCGCCATTCTCATTAGCGGAAGGTAGCGAGTTCGAATCCCAGCTTAACCGAAGATCTGTCACCCTTGCTTAAGGAGACTGGGGCACTTTAAATAGTTTTGGTCGCAATGTCCTCCAAATGAAATAAAACCTCTGGGGGTGGAAGATGAAATATTAGGGTATTTTCCACTTGATCCTTGCTTCAAAATCATGAAGACTCCCACCCGGCTGCTTGCACTAACTGTTTGAGCCCACTCGGGGCTAGGGACAGGGAAGCAGGCAGCTGCAACAACAACCTGTTCCGATAAACATCTTTGTATGTAAAACATAAAATATAAAAATTTAGAATCGGCATAGGTAAAATCTTTACTGTTTCTGTTCAGTCATCCAAGGTTAAACTTACAACTTCAATATGAAATGGCATGATATATATTGTTCTCTGGGTAACCTTAAAATAAAAGCTTTGTTTCATCTCAAAACTTTGATTATTGTATTTGTAATTAATGCATACCATTATTTACACAGATTTGAACTCTTTATAAAAATGCTTAGGCCTTTTTGTAATTAATTTAAACAATATTTCTCTTTGAAATGGGAAGCATTCGATTATTTCACCCCTTTTGAAATTCTCATCTCTACATAATTATTGGGAATAAAGAAAAAACATTTCCATATTCAGCGCACATCGGATCCTTTTTTCTTTCTACTTGGCAACATTTATAGTAGAAATAATAATAATCACTATCTCTTTTGATTTTTATAAAAGTATTCAGCCCATGCGTTTACGCTTTTTCCAATATTCCGCCGATAGGAAATGCATTGCAAAGTGGATGAAAACTTTCCTATATAATTTCAGTATTTATGTATATAATAATTTCTCAGTTAATAAGGAGTTTTAAAGCATTCAGTGCCTCATTCTATTTAGATTCAGTGGATATATATATATATATATATATATATATATATATATATATATATATATATATATATATATATATATATATATATATATATATATATATATATGAGAGCTATCATTTTTTCTTGCGAAATAGTATTGATAAATAAAATTAAAAGTGTTTAATAAGTTCCATTATTTTCCCAAATAGCTAATTTTCTCATGATCAATGGATCTTTCATTCTATACATCCAAATAGTAACAGTGAATCTGGTTCTGGAACAGTGAAACACGTAGCCCAATTACATAATCGCTTATCGATATAAGAAATCTATTATAATCACAATAATAATGATTTGACTCTTAAATGTTCAATTTCTCCGTCCATCAATTATTTTATTTCTATGCATTTATCATTAATGTAAAACTTCAAATAAATTTTTTTATTTCAAAAAAAAAAAAAAACTATGAATGATTGTGATTTTTTCAAAAAAACATAATCTCGAGTTTCCGGTGTTAAAATTCCATGACTGAATCGTTCCAGATTTTATAGCCTATAGAGAATTTTTTTTTCGAGTAACGTAAGAAAAATATTAACTGAATGGATAGAATAATTTTCAATGAACCACAACTTTTCGCGATTTCTAAGATTACGTTTGTCATAAATGAAACTAAACAGAAAACAAGTTATTTCTTTGCTTATCTGAAACTTATTTAGTGCTATACATTTGTGGCTTTTCTTTTCAATTCGCCTTGTAGGTTATTTTTGCTTAAATATGTATTATCTGATAATCAGGGAGGGAGAATAAATATCATTGGGTGTTGGAAATTTATGCAGTTGAAAAAGTTGACAGTTTTACAGGTAAAATAAATTGTAATCTATATTTGGTATGACATACCCTTAATTTATTATTTATTTACAAATTATTTCAGTTCCAAGCAAAATGTTGATTTCTTATTTGCTAATAGCATTAGTTTTTGACTCATATAGATATTCACTTGTTGGATTAGTTTATTCATTTTAATTAATAATGACTCTCCACTAATAGGGCTTAGAAGTTTGATAAAAAGTTATAAAATGTTTTCTTTATATTTTGTGCATTAAATTATAAGGCAAAATCTTTAAGGAAATCTTAGAATTGCACCATAACATTGGTACTTATATATTTATGTTTCGTTAGAGGTACCTTGAACGATGATAAATTAGGACCAGCTTATCATGGTCTAAGGTAACGGGTTCAATCCCAGCTACTGTTGAATAACGGGAAATAGATGTAGCGCTTTTATCTTCTTACGTGCCCATTGGCCGGGATGAGTGCTTGGGAGATTTCCGGGTTTCCTCCTTTGTGACACATGAATAAAGTCCACCCAGAAGGCAATTTACGCAATGGCCTTACAATGCCTTTTGGCCATTAGGCTATCCATTATGCAGCGTCAAGACATGTAAGGAATGAATTATTTAGTTGCTGTCAAAGGTACATGGTTTGATCCCAAGCAGTATTGAACTACAGGCGATGAATATAACACGTGTTTCTTTTGTGAATGCGTGTCTATCAAGGAAGGGAATTTTATAGTTTTATCCCTTGACATTTTCCAGGATTTTTAAGAATATAATCTATTGTTTATGAAAAGTAGTTTCTCTGGAGCAAAGTATGCAGTACGGGTTAAAAAAAAAGCCTCATAATAGCTTCCAGCTATTATGAAGTGTCTGAAGTTGTATCGAATGATAAGCAATATTTTTCTAAAATGAGTTGAAATATACAGTATTTCCATAATAATATAATGTGTATAACGGAATTATAAGAGCATTAGGATATGTGCATTTTTACTATGAATAATATATATTTCAGCAAATTAAATTAAGCTAATGTGAATTAACAAAAAATAGATACGTATAAATTAAATTTTAAAAAATAAATAAGTATATTAAATATTTTATTAGAAATTTTAAATATTTTGCTCTCAAATATCTGTTGCAAAATCATAATACAACAAATCAAAATATTTTTCCTTTTTTTTTCGCAAAATTAAAAAGATGTTAATCTACCATTTTTCTAAATTATTTTAATTACTCAATTTTTTGATGAATCAGTTATGCTTTTGAGGAAAAATTTGGGCGTGTTTCCATTCACCCATAACAACTGCTTATAATTCAAGTGCCGAACTTTGCAATTAATACAGGTAATAATTTATATAAGCAAAAATAAAACAAGTGACCAATCAATGTTTTCTATGGAATTCAGATCTGAACTTTAGTTTGGTCATCGATTCTTTCTTTCTGAAATTAATTTTTAGTTGGTTTAAACTAATTATATAGAGCCGTGTCTTGATGAAATAGTCAATCTCACCTTTAGAAAAGGTATTTAAAATATGTGAAATATTACTATTACACCTGTTGATAATATTTAGAAAGTCAATTTTGCCCAAAAACTCTTACAGCAATTCTCATTTCCCATTGCATCGAAAAGCTCTATACCCCATCAACCTCAGTCTATGGAAAAGCTCTGTACCCCATCAACCTCAGTCTCTGGAAAAGCTTTATTCTCCATCAACCTCAGTCTATGAAAAAGCTCTGTACCCTATCAGCCTCAGTCTATGAAAAAGCTCTATTCTCCATCAACCTCAATCTATGGAAGAAATTCCAAGTTTTCGTACCAGTTGTAAATATTTCGGTCCTAGTCATCCAAATTAAATTTTCGAAGTGGCATCTCAGGTCATGACCTCTTTAAACGCTTTCTTCCTTTCTTTTTTATATCTTAATAGTACAGTGGGTGATCGGTTAATGAACAGTTTGAACTACGAACAAGTCCGACAACGAACACTTTCACGAAAGATTTTTGTGTTCGGACAAGGAACACATATTCGGATAACGAACGGATCAAAAATCGTTTTCCTTCTCTCTTGAATTATTAAACTTTAAATTGAAATAATTGCTTGCCTATTAAACTTTGAAGTTCCATACTAAAAAAAATTACAAATAGAATATTTATAGCCAAAGTAGGCCATCAGTTTCGGTTTTGATTTCATTAAAAATTGAAAGTGATTTCGTTTTGAGGGCCTCCAGAACGAATGAATCGATTTCATGAAAAAATTTGTGGTAAATCGGTGATCGGTTAACGAACAATTTAGATAGCGAATATAAACTTGTAACGGATAGGTTTCTTTTTAATTTCCGAAAAGCAACATGTGTGGGTGTGTTAATTTACAAAGAACACAAATTACAAATTATATACTTTCTTTGCAAGCTTGAAATTTTATGTATCATTTCGAACTGATTTATTCGTTACAGATTTCTTGTATTTTGTTAATTATTTAGATTATTATTAAAAACATCTTTTAAACATGATATTGCAATATCTTTTCTACTTTAAACATGGAATAATTTAAACTTAATAGCAGTTTTAGAACATTTAAAGACATTACTTATTTCTCTGATTTTTTAGGGGCTTTATAAGATCGATATTTTTTCGAATTTAAAGCTGAAATATCTCGCACCTTTGTAGCATTGTGTTTTTCTTCACAAAAATTAACAAATTTTGTGATTCGAATTTTTTTCATAATATTATCGTCGGTACAGTTATATGATGACAAAATACTGCTTAAATACGATTTTAAAAGAAAAATTGAAATGATTTTGAATTATCAAATGGTTTTGAATCCAAAAATAATTGGGTTTATATTTATGTAACACAGATATCAAAAAATTATTTTCTTTGTAAAATTTACACTGCTTTTTTATTCAATAATTTATAAGAGGAAACATAACTTATTTTAATTGATTAAATCTTTTTAAATTATTTATTTTATGCAGTATGTTATTAAAGTTAGTGTAACTTTGGGTGAGTTCTAATATTGTAAGACACTGCATGCTTAAAACGGAAGCTTATTCATGTTGTTTCAGTTTCACATTATTTTACACTCTAGTGATACTAAATATATTTATTTCATACATTGAGTGATTGCAAATGTTCTAAAATCATTTTTCATCAAATTATTATTTTTTTTAATATATTTAAATTATTTTCATTAGCTTAAATTTCTTTTTAGCGAGGAATTAAGTTATTCTTTTTTATAAAAAGTTGTTTTGGAAAGTTTTATTGGCCTAACTTTACCCTGATGATGTTAAATACAGTATTTACATATTTTACAGTAGAAAATTTATAATAAATGTAGTATATTTTTATTAAACTTTAATTATTAAGCATGGGCTTTCATAGCAAATATTTTACTAGAATTTTTTTTAATAATAATTCCAGTATTTCATTCCTTTAACATAATAAATGACAATCATTAAACTTTTCCTCAGAAAAAAAATGTATTTGGTGACAGTTTGAAAATTTCCTTGTTACTTTCCCCATTATTTACATAAAATCTAGCGTTTAGTTACATTTTTTAAAAGGGAAAAAAATGGACTAATATGAATTTAATTAAAATTTTTCGGTTAAAAAAAATAATTCTTACACAACTCTGGAGAGATTTTTTTTCTGACTTATTTCATTAAGAAAAATTCATCGACATAAATTTTAATAAATTCGTTATTTTATATTTAATTCATATTAATTTTGATTAAGGACTTTCAGTAAACTCATGCATATTTTCTAGAGCTTTAAAATTTCAACGGAAAAATCTGGGTTTCATCCAATTTAAATTTATTATGTCCACTTTAATATACTCTGCATTGATACATAAGAAGTCCATTTAGATTAAACAAAGTGTTAAAAATGACATATTCCGTGTCAAGGTAAAATAACTTCTTAACTGTCAATCAATAGTATTTGTCCTCCAGATTCGCACCACCACTTGAACTCCAATTGTCCTCGCGTGATTATCAATCATTGTCTATCAATCAACTTGAATCTTGAAACCATTTCTCGCGATCCTTACTACAAACCGTATCACGTTCGGCTTCGGAATCACGCAAACGATTTTTCAAAAATCCCCCGAGGCGAAGACGCTAGCGCATCTCGTGGAAAACTAATCGTCTGCTTTGCTCGAACATTGTGTCTAAGTTTGGAAATGAGGCATTCCATCAAGAAGGAAAACTCTTTGGAAGGAGAACCCTTCTCCTTATGAAAAAGGACCACGCTTCAGTGGGTCTGCAGTTCGTTCACTTCCGCATGGGCCCCGGGGCCCTCGAGAAAACCTTTCTTTCCACCAGCGCCTGGAAGAGGGAAAAAAAGAGGCATTTGCTACAGTTTTGGCATCAACCTTGAGAGAGCTTGAACTCCCATTAAGTCTCGAACCGTTCGCAACTGCTGCCATAAAAGTGTTTTAAAAATGTCCTTATCGTTCTGTAGAAATAGCGGAATTGGCAAGAATCTTGCAGGATAACCACTTTATCGTTTGCTCAGTTATACAGAATTTGTTTCGAAAAAGAAGAAGCATATTGTTGTCGTCAGAAAAAAATACTATATTGCCTACAACTGATTAATCCTATTTAACTATTGATGTGACAACAACTATCATTACTCACATTTTGGATAATGTTATAAACCGGAAGTTGTGCAGTTCAGTGTTGGAATACATATTTTCCCATGCTATTGATTAGAAAAAAGAATAATTTTGATTGATCAATTTATTAAAAAATTCAGGTAAGATGTTAATTTTAATTATTAAGTCTAACAAAATTACGATAAACGTAACATCTTTAATTATAATAATTAATGTATTGTAGTAATAAAATGATACATTGTGTAAGATAAAGGTATATAAAATACTAATTATATTCCATATAATTAGTATTTTATACGTCTATACATAATATATCATTTTATTGTCATGCTATAGAAATAAATTTTGTTATTAAAATAAGTTACAGGAATACATTGGTTAGTGTTATTTTTAGAGTTTCTAGATATGTAACTCTGAAAAAAATTAAAACTTAGAAAAATTATGTAATTTTTTAAAATAGATGATAAAAAAGTATGTGATGTCTTAATGCATCATATATAATTTTGCAAAATATTCAATGTGATACTCATTTATCGTATACTGAGTTAAAGTAAAAATAATAACTTCAATTGTCCGAGAAGATAAATTTTCATGATGTATATAAAAACTGTTGAGAATTAATTTAATAAAATTAATAACAGTAAATTGAAAAACGTATCAATTTTAATTAGCTTCGAAAATATGCTTTGTATTTAATTAAATATATTTTGTGACATAATTACCGTGGATAATTAAAACTATTAAATGGATATTCAAAATTATTGGCAACGGATTTGAATATCAAATGGAAGAAAAATTTATTGTGCGACTAGTCGTAAATATTAAATAAATTGAAAATTTATACAATTCAGTAATATTAGAATGGGTTAAAGTAATTTAAAATTGAAATTGTAAATCCATTGATATTAAAAAAGAATTAACTTTACGTTTCTTAATTAAATATGTTAATTGAAAAGCATATAGTTGTAAGAATATGTGTAAAACAATGTCTACAAAAAGGTTAACCTTGCAAATTTTTGGAAAATAAATAATTACAGTTCTTTTAAATCATATTGTGACCTTTTAAATCATAATCACACTTTATGATCATGAAAAAGTATGTGTTTAATTAATATTGAAAAATTTTGGTATAGTGGTAAGGCAGCAGCACTTATTTGACTAAGGTTTCTCGTTTAATTATGGCAACTACATTTATCACTGAGTTTTCCAAAGGCAAACCAAGAAAAAATGTATTTAATTTTATGAAAATCAATAGAATATTTAGAAAAATGTAGAAATCGTAAAAACAAAATTAAAAAAATGCAAAGAAATAATATGTAAATATCATAAATAAATGGGATTAAATTTAAGAACTTAGAAGGCATTTTATTTAAATTAGATTTATTTTATATTTGACATTTATCTAGTTTTATTATAACTTGTTAAATGGTTAGTTGAAGTTTTAAAGCGAAATTTGAACTATATTTTGAGCTAGAATTATCTATATTGAATCAAAAGTCGTCTTAAAATAATTTAATATTATATTACATAAATTTAGCAATAATGTTAAGTATTCAAAAGTCATTTTGTTTACTGATAAAAATCAAATACAAATCTCACTATAATTACATTTGTATTAAAAAACTGATGTAATAATTTATGTTTATCGCAAAACAAACGGTTTAAAAAAATTTTATTACTTAAATAAAGTTCTTCAGTTCTGAAATACAATCTAAATGGATTTTAACATGATTTTGATATTTTAAATTCAATAATGATTCGTACTTATGTCTACCTCAAAATATAAACCTATAAAAGCTTATTCAACCACAATACACAACAGTGTATTTGTGAAATTTGTTTCAAAAATGTCTTTACAATCTCATAGTTGTTACTGTTTTTTCATAAAATCCCCTAAATACGTCACAAAAATTAAAATTTCTCGTTTAATAAATGTTTTCCTAAAATAAATTCTCAATCTCATTCGAAAAATCCCAAATGAATTTAGTGCAGTGCGATTGTTGAAGAATACTTCTTTGAAATAAAAAATCTCAAAATTCACTGTGGAAGAAATGGATACAGTATTTATCCTTGCAATGCTGTCTAATCATTTATGTTAATTAATTTTGAATATTTCAAATTATATAAATAACACTTTATTAAATGCGAATTAAAAATATTATTTTGAAAATAAATTAACTACACAAAAACAACAAATGTGAAAGAAAAGCAATTTTGGAATATCTTCATCAACATCAAAATGACTATTGAAGTGAAGAATTTTTCTCATAAATTAACAAAGAACAATTTTTATTGAATTATTCCTTTTTTTCAATACTATTTTATGTTAAGAAATTTCTACATTAACTGTAATAAAATTGCTAAAAAAGCATACAAATTGATTCCCGAGTTTAATTATTTATAGTATTCAATTTTAATACTTCAAATTCACATAAGAAAAATTCTATTGCACTTGAAAAAATGACGTTAAAAATAAATAACTCGGATAAAATGAAAAATTACGAAATAAAGAAATCACATTTATATAACACCAAAATTTAAGTATAAAAAATTTCACTTTAACAATGTAAATTTTTATATTTAAATTTCGATGATAATAAGGGAATTTTTAGGAATTTTTATGAGATATTCTGTGTATATATATATATATGTATATATATATATGTGTGTGTATATATGCTGTGCGCGTGCGCGTATGTGTGTTTGCTAAGCTAATGATTAAGAGATGTAATGTTATAGACATACATGTACTATTACATTACATCTCTTAATCCGAATATTACAGTAATTTTATGTTTAGAAACTATATGTATGATTACAGTAATTTTATGTTTAGAGAAAATATATGTATGACGTGTACCATAAGAAATTTATTTCAATCTATCTATATCATATATTTCTTAAAGGATTGAAAATTTGCTGATACGTAAAATAAATCTTTTTATCGATTGCTGTGGTAACAAGGAAATGCAACTCGCCTCTCTTTCAGCAAACCCATTTAAAAAATAAATAAAATGAAATAAAATTAGAAAAATAAACCTTGCAACACTTAATGAATTAATATCGGATTTTTCTTTCTTTGTCTCCCATTAAACTGTAGTTATAAAAATCGGCATCCACTCATTCGTGACTTATGCTTTCATCATACAACTGTCCAATCAGAGTAAAGCATGCCGGTCATGTGACATCGGCAAATGAGTTCGTTTGGACACTGCAGCAGCTGTCAGTGCACATGTACCTTAATTGTTATTTTGCGAGATCAACAGTTATTTTTCTCACTCGCTGACATATTGTGACAAGTATTAGCTGCGCAAAACAATAGTTTAATTACACGCACACGCTGACATGCATTGATATAGGTTTACATTTTTAATAATGTATTCTCATCTCTCACTAAAATAAAGTCATTCTTTAATATATTTCTCGTCAATTAGAAGAAATTTCCCTTCTACATTTGAAGAAAATGATAAATGCAACATATTTCGTAATGATAATAGAATTTATGAATTTCAATGTGTTAGCGAAAAAAATTTATGTTAAATTTCGTTTTTTCGAATAAATTTACCAACATTTTTATGATTTTCACACAGTTCTCAGATGAATTCAATAAACATAAAATAATAGGGATTTTAATATATAATTTTAGTTATTTTTTGTACTAATACTAATTTTTTGTGTACTGCTTATTTTTTTTTATATATTTTACGAATTCATCATTTGTACAGCATTATTATTCTAATTCTTACTATTTTTCTTTAAAATTTAATTACATAGCTCACTCTCCACTTTATACGAACTACCATTTGCAGAGAACAAAAGTACTTCACTGTCTTTACGAACTAGAGAACTGTTTACGAAAAATCTGACATTTGAATACAAGAAAATTAAATAAGTCGGATCTTCCTTTTTGTAAACTTTGGAATCCTCAATAAAATTTAAACTCAGTATTTAAGAAAAGTAGTTCTAGTTCTTGTTTTTTTTCTCTTAATTTAATATTTAATCGTCATTTACAATTTTACAGAATGTTAAATATATAGAATCAGCACATGTTAGAACTTTAAGTATAACTTTATTAGCATATATAGAATGTATTTTAATTGTTGCCAGTATTTTTTTCAAATTTCTTTAAATCAACCTGAATTTTTGAATCTCTTTAAATTCTTCGTGGTAAGTAAAAATAATCTGAATGATTAATATAGCAATATTATTATTCGTCTAATGATAAACTATTCTTTGAGTTTATAGTACACGTTTAATGCTGACTTTAATTTTTAAAAATTATTTATATTAAATACTAAATTTTATTTATCATTTTTAAATAAATTTACGGGATATTTTGTAAGTTTATATTTTTTTAAATCATTTGAAAACTTGAATCACTGCCTCAATTTAGAACTTTAGCGTTGGGTTTATTTTTCTCTTATTATTCCATCCCTATTTATTTTAAGAAAGTCTTTCGAGAATATATGCATTGTCCATTTAAAAATTTAAGTAAATCTAAAAGAATTTTTTTATCAAAATATACAGTATCACTACATGCATAAATATGGATACATAAATATACAGTATCACTACATGATACTAGATAGTGATACTGTATATTTTTATCGAAATATACAGTATCATTATTTAGTATCTCTACATATGTCATAATATGATATAATATTAAATGTACAAATTGTGATTAGGTACTTTTACGATTAAATATCCACTAATTTTGATTCCTGACAAAGTGACGCAATCGACAGCAAAACTAGCAATTTTTTTAAAGCCATGGAAGGGAAATTAGGTCATTAGAATATCTGACATGAATATATTGGTCAGTACGACAACATTCGATTGAGCCATGGAAAAAAGGAAGATTCATTCTTCAACCTGGAAGTCCCATCGCTTCATAACCATATTAAGTGGTAAACAAGTAAATTTTCTCCATGCATACAAAGAATAAGATGTTCACCATGTAAGAAATAAATAAATTGATTGAAACAAAAAAAAACAATGAAGAAAATAAAAGAAAACTAAGAAATTAAGCACTGTTCCAAAAAGTGGGCACAGATGCCGAATAATCCAGAATGCTAAATTCTGAATTTATTTGGCGAAGTAGAAATGACGCATTTTGACGTGTGCGCTGATGTAAGTACTAAGGTTACCAAAATAGAGTTTTCTGCATTATTCTTATGGGTCTCCATAACTATGATGAAATAAAAACCAGGTTGCTAGATATATAAGAAAATCTGTTAAAAAAATCACCAAACTCAGAATTTGGCATCATGAATTATACGGCATCTGTGCCAAGAAGTGCTTAACTTCATTGTTCTAATTGAAACAGGTTCTAAAATACTATACTAGTCGTGGTTTTTATTTTTCTTAAAATATTTCTATGATTAATTATCACTTTCAAAATAGAATAGCATATTAGCATATATTTTCCCCTAGATTTATAGGAATCTTCTTTAAACCTTTTTTCTTTCCCATGACGTTCATTGTTACGAAATTACACATGCAAAAATGCGGCGTATGTTCAACAGTCAGATTGCTAGCAAGAAAATCAATCCAGAACATAAAGAAAATACAAAAGCGTATTGAGAAATGAGGAGAATCTTTAATTCTTAATCTCATATATTATATACATTGCCCATCCACTATTTCCTTAAATAATCGTCTTACATATATTTTTAACTGTAAAAAAAGAATACTTGAATTATAAGAGATAACATAAGATGTTAAGTCGGAAGAAAGTAATTCTTGTATTTTATTTTATTACATTACATATATTCAGACTTGTATGCTTGATTCTTGAGATCCGCTTGTAAGTCTTCGTCGATAATAGGACAAATAGCACAATGACAGATGTACAACCACAGAAGAATAACGAAGAAAACACCCAGGGCCATGGTGGGAATCGAACCCACACTCCTACGCTCTCAAGCGATTAGCGGTGATGCTTTAGACCACTCAGCCACGGAACGCCCTTATTTCTTGTAGAGTATAAGAATACAACACCAACACTATAACTGGGATGCCATATTCTTACAGGTTATAGCAATTCATACTGGTTATGAGCGTTCAGATCTTAATGAAAAAATTTTAGCTCATTCTTATAGCCATATAATACGAAACCTATTACTGTAATATTAAAGTTAGACAAATTATAAGATAGTAAATTTTTCGACTCTAAGGTAGCGGCTTTTTTTACCTGTAACCGTACTATATAGAATAAGTTACACATTTTAGACGATCTCAAATAGTTCAAATGTATTTAACAACATTTAATACAATTAATGATAAATATTATTTCATTTAACTGAATCCATTTATGTTTAGATTTTAAATGCTGAAACACCAAAATAGTTTTTCATTGTAATTAGAAATTCATATTTTGAAGGAAATTATAACATAAACCTATCTTTATAATTAGTAATTCTCTGTTATATTCTTGTATTAATAGTTTCCTATAAAAGTAATATCAGGTCACATTTTATATCAGTTTACTCGTTCAATTATTTCACTATGAGTAAACAATCCTCACCTCAAATATGACTGATAACAACTTTTTAATAACTAGTTTCATACCATTTATAAAACATCTCATAAGCGTCTTCTAAATTCGAACAATACAATTGAATTTTTTCGAGATACCATCTTTCTAATATTCCTGTCCTCAATATGCTTAGACGCAACTAATTACGAAATGGGGGTAGTCGATCCCGTTTATTAGGAGAAAAAAAAGTTGTTTCCTTTGAAAGCAATCCGAATCTTGTGAACTTACTTTCATAAATTTGCAATTATTCTACCTTTAAATTGAAAAACGCCTTTATGATAATCGCTCTTTAATATATGATATGTGGTGGTGGTGTGGCTACTTGTTTTTTTAAAATCTATTTTCCCTTTTGTTTTAAACGAAATCTTGATTGCTTTTAACGATCTAAAGAAATCACGATTAGATACGGGCATGCTAATACAAAATTGTTGAGAACTCTTTAGTATTCAAATTAAAGTTGCATGATGCACAAATGTTAATTAAAATGCTACAAGCAAAAATATATTATACTTATTTCTGGTAAAACAGTTAGTTTCACAAACTGTATATTATTAGACCTTTAATGAGAAATTATTTGACACTTTTTCATTACACCCCCGCTTTTGATAATCGCCGCAAACGGGAAGAAAAAATCTTAAATTACTGTGTTAAATATTCCATTTGTGCATCATGTATTGTTTAAAAATGTTTACGTTTTCAGAAACTACTAAAAATAATACAAACATTTTATTTACATTTTATAAACTCAACAATTATCACTTATTGATGTTGTTGTTATTGTCGTGTGCCAGCCAGGCTGGCAATATGGGGTGCGCTGCTCCACTTTTCCAACTGAACCCATATTTTGGTGTGGAGTCCGACTTCCTCAGGACAAACATGCCATAGGGACCCGTTTATAGGGTAGGCAACCATCCACACCTCATTCATACAAGGAAAGGACAAAGACAGGGTAGATAGAGAGAGAAAGTACATCCATGCCCGAACCGGGATTCGAACCCATAACCTCCCTATCCGCAGTCAGACACGCTGACCACTAGACAAGTTGGGTGGCATCACTTATTGATAAAACTTATTTAAGCATCAATGTTTATTTCTCGTGGAAACTGTTTAGTAATCGTATCGGTAATCAATTGCGAAAGTATAATGTAATATAGTGCATTTTTTTCCATGAGACAAGATTAAATTTTGCTGTTTGCCGCTGTTTTTTTCCATTCGTAATTTGTGACCATAATGAATCTTTTATATGACAAAATTATATATTACCAAGCAATATTTTACATTACTAGCCTTAGCTTTGTTTAACATTTATCCCTTTTTAGTCAATTTTTGCACAAGAAAATTTATTTAGAATATATTAAATTTAAAATAAAGTTTTGGGCTAGTAAAATTATTGTATCTACGTTATATTATATTTTTGCTTCTCCGTACAAAATGATGCTATTGCTTTAAGATCAAAAGCGGGGGTTGTTATTTTATGTTGAACATTATTGTCTAGTAAGTACATTATTTGCTGGTATTATGTATACATAAGGACTTTATAAGGCATTTTAATATCTACAGCGTAAGTTGCGTTCCAGATCACTTTTCATGAATAGTGGGTGATATTGATGTATTGCAAGGGAGAAAACCCGGAAAACTCAAAACTACCCATTGAGTCATATGTACAATCAAAATCCAGAAAGGCAATTCCCATCTACCTTTGTTCATCCTTGGCTGAGATCGAATCTATGATTGTTTGTTTCTAAGAGCCAAGCAAATATAACTGACGTACTTAAAAAAATTTATGTAGTAAAAATTAATGAGTTTATATTGGAATAAATTATGTTTATTAGTAAAATCATCTAAAAGTGTTAACTATTCTAAAAATATGTTAATTACATTCAATCGACTACAATTTGAAGTTATCGAATATTAATGTAAATTATGTATAATATTTTGAGAAAAAAATTTAATGAATTCGGTATGCTATTTTTATTCATCTAAAACTGAAACTCCAATTTGCAAAATGTAAACTTCAGCGACATATTAAACGGGAGAATAAAAACTTTTGAATAATTTGAATTATTATTGATTAGTAGGATTTTCCGTGTGGGACGATATAAATTATTGAAATGCTTACATTTCATTTGTTATCAGAACAGTTAATTATATATTATACGCTGTACACATTTAAGCATCTAAAACAGTAAAAATTTTAGAAAAATAATTTACAAAATTATATAATAAAAATTAATTTGTATAATCGTAAAAATAATTTAAATCATTTATTTTCTAGATTTTTATTTAAAATGCTAAACTCAGATAATGTCTTCTCTTTAGGTTACATTGAATTAAAGAATTTAAGCGTTTTTTCCGAAAAAACCGACTTTTACAACAATTTCCTTACAGTGTTAGAACGTAAGGCATTTCAAGCCGTGATTTTTTTTAACTTGACAAAAATAATCCAGAAGGAAAAGCATAAACCAATAAATATTTCCTTTGAAAATAAATATCATTTCTATGATAATAGATAAGGTAGAATTAGAACAAGGAAGATTGAAATTTTTTTTATGGCATTTTAGCTGTAAGACACAATTTGTTTTAAGAAACAAATGTTATAAAATGTTATTAATGTTTCTTTATTAAGAGTTCTTTATTTTTGGGTGTTTACTTGACCTTAAAAATGCACGATGTTTTCAAGCACAACAATTCTTAACAGCTAACATATATTAAGAGTTATGGTAGAAAGATTTATAATAAATACGAAATATAAATAATCATGCTTATAATAACAAAGATTTCAGATGGAAGCAGCAGATGGAAAATCTTCCACATAAAGAAAATGCAAATATGCTTTTATTGAACAGATGTAAATCATGAGATTATAATTTCCTAATTATTTACAAAAGCGTATTTCATATATTAGTTTCTTTAAATATATTCATCCTCTTGTATTTTGTTTCATAAATATATCCGTCCTCGACATTTTATAATTCTTCCGATTTCATTTGTGTGTTTTTTTTTTTTCATTTTATAAATATATTTAATCTATTAGTTTGATTTGAATTGTTTTTTTTATGTGAATTTCAATTTAGTTTTATCTTAAAATGGTCAATATATACTGGATGTACATAATTTTAAGTCACTTTTTTAAAAAAATCCCTTTTTAAAATTAAGTGGTAATTAATATGTGAATATATATAATTTCATTTATTTAAAAATGCATAAAAACTCCATATTGTTGTTAGTTTGAGAAGAGTTCTCTGCATTCAAAATTTAAATGATTCTGTGTAACATTTTCATTGTTTCTTAAAGGTATAGCTACACATCTATTTTTGGTCTATTGGCTCTCTTTAATATCTTTTATAAATCTCTTATAAAAGAAACATTCTGCTGTATTATATAATATTTAATGTTAAAAATCTTAGATAGCTATATGCAATCGAAAGCAACAACTTTTCTCAATCAAAATGTCTCAATATTCATTGCAGTTTATTATTTTTCTAATAGCAATGGTTTATAATATGCTTTTTCAATTAAAAATCAATCAATTAAAATCAATCAATATTTAATTATTTTAATTTAAAATAATTTTAGACAATTTAAAAAAAGCTACTTTTTTGTATACAGAATGATTTTAAAATCCGATTTTGCTGACTATTATAATTAATTAGATGAATAATTTATTTCACAGATAATTAACATTTTACTATATTTGTGAAAATTGATATTAACTGAAATACATAAATTTTTTATATTAAAAAATTAGGTAAGTACCAATACTATAGGAGCAAAAATTTATTGACACTTAGATAATTAGCAAGTATGGAAAATCTAAGTTCGACAAGCATGTTTGAAGTGACAGGCTGCTTCAATAATAAAGAAAGTCAATTTACGTTAACTTTTCATAAAGTGGCGCTAGAAGTACATCTGAAATATCTTTTAGGGTAAAAATAATCTGCAGAAAGCAGCGCAAAATTGCTATCATGGTTGATGAGCTGAAAGCAAGCCATTAGTTATACCTATTAACACGAAATTTTGTTTGATCTGGTTTGTTGTCCCTATATCATTCCTTGAATGTAGAAAAATGGAAAGCTGATGAATTTTGGTGTTCATTCTTCAGGTGTGACGAACATATCTTTAAAGTGATGGCACATCTATCTTATTTCTCGTTACATTTTTATTGTGTTGTTGCTACTGTAAATAATACAGTCAATTTTAGTATGAGCAGAGCCCGATATACCCTAATTGGAGGTCCGGGACAAAAACTTCTTTGGGGGCTCCCTTCCTTTCACAACAGCAAACTTTCCATTCTATTTGGGAAACAATTCTATTCGACTGACAATTTTTTTTATTTGATTTGATGTGGGGACCCGGGGCAACTACCCCGTATGCTCCTGCCTTAGCCAAGCTCCGAGTAAGAGGTTCCTTTTACAGGTGATGGTCATGTCATTGATGTATCATGAATATTAATGTTCACCCGATTTCCTTTGGCACTGTGAATCACATAGTTTAACAGTTTATTGCTGTACAGTGGGTGATCGGTTAACGAACATAATCCGTTACAAAACTATGATTGCCCTCCGAACTGTTCGTAAACCGATCATCAATTTACCACAGATTTTTTGTGAAATCGATTAATTCGTTCTGGTGACCCTAAATATTAAATTTAAAAAAGGATTTATAATTGCTTAGTAAGAAGTTTATTAAAAGATAATTCATACGAGTATAGTCTTGCTTATTAATCAGTCCTTTTCATTTTTTGTTTATGGGGCATTAAAGAACATGCCCAATGTCGATTGCTTTTTTCTCTTTTCTCAGACTTTCCGGAAGTGATTCATAGCATTGTTGATGTAAAGATCCCTAACTTTGATGTCATCAGCTTGCTTTGGTTGCCATTCTAAGACCATTGCTCTGACATCCTCCCACTTCTTCAATGAATGAACAAAGGAGAGTACTCAAAATGAAATCACTTTTAGTTTTGAATGAAATCTGATGGTCTATTTTGGTTATAAATATTTAATTAGATAAACATGTTTTCCATTATAAAATATTGAAGTTTAATAAGCTAGCAGCATTATTCAAGAGAAATGATAAAACGATTTTTGTTCCGTTCAGCAAAGTATGCAGGGTTGCCAAGCTTGGCAACCTTACACATCATTCTCCCAGATCTGAGAAGTGCTCGTTAGAATTCGTGTTTGTTCGTTATCGGAACACAAAAATCTTTCGTGAAAGTGTTCATTGTCCGATTTGTTCGCAGTGCTAACTGTTCGTTAACCGATCACCCACTGTACTAGCTATTTGAACACCTGTTACATATTGCCTTCAGGAAGAACTTTTGTAGAAAGTTGTCCTCATTCACGTGTCGTAAAGTAAGAAATACAGAAAACCCCCAAACACGTATTTCGATTAATGTAGGTATCGAAAGCAAAAATGCTACTCTTGTTGCTCCTGATTGGCTAGCATTAAACCAAGGAACTTACACTTCGAAGGATGGGGTCCAACTACTAGGCCATACACATCCTTACCTCCAACTTCTGAATAATTCGGACTTTTCAATACTTTGTTAATAAAATAGCCCTGATGGCTGTTTCTTCCATCAGAATCGATCCCTCTCTCCATCCCTCAGCAAAGTATACTGCTTTTCTGCTAATGAAGGGGTTTTGCGTTATTGGTGTGATCAGAACTCCGATTTGAACTCTAAATAAGCACACTTACAGAATGAAATAAGCCTTGAATTCAGTACCATTATCTATGCCCAATTTTAGAACAATTTCTTTTCACTGTGTAGCAAGAGGCATATCTTATAATTCCTGATCACAATAACTTCTTTCTAAGCACTACAGTAGTTGCAAATCAAAGCTGTCTCAGTTTGCTTACACCATCTTGATCTATTCGATGCTATATATTTCCCCACCTGCTACTTTCCAGGATCCATCATTCATTTTCTACTCTATCCACCTAGCTCTGAATCTTCCTCTTTTCTTTTTTTTCCTGGAGTTTGGAAAATTACTTTTTAAAAGGATTTTTCTTGTTACAATCGATATACATACCCTAGTCACCTTATTTGGAAAACCTTGAATCATTCTTACTGTGTTTGGTTCTCAGTATTTTGATTGTAACTCATTGTTGTATCTCATTCTCCAGTTTCCGTTTTATCCCCTTTGCTCTCAGTCTTCACATTTTCCTTTTGTCCTCTGAGCTTAGAAAATTAATTTTTAATAATATTTTCATTTTTACATCGAAATCCATGTTCTAGTGACCTTATTTGAGAAGCCTTGATCCCTTTTACTGTATTAGGTGTTTTGTATTTTGATTGTAGATTATTATTGTTCTTTATATTCCAGTTTCCGATTTATCCTCCAGATTCTCGGTTTTCCTCTTTTCCGTTTTACCTCAGGAATAAGGAAAATTAATTTTTAACGGATTTTTGTTGCATCGAAATGCATGTTCAAGCCATTTTATTTGTGAAGCCTTAATCGCTTTTTTATATTAAGTTCTCTGTATTTTGATAGTAACTCATGGTTATATCTTATTTTACAGGGTCCATTTTCTCTTACTGCACGAATATAAAAACATTTTTTTTAAGATTTTTCTTTCGAAATTCATCAGTTTTTTCTTCTTTTGCTTTATCAATCGTTCAACATTCACTGTCATATGGAAACAATTGGTCTTGTTAGGGTTTTGTGTATAATTGCATATTTGTTTCGTTACCTATGTATTTAGATTTAAATTGGCTTAAAAGCCCATGATAACATCTGTTAGCTGCGTTGATTCGATTTTTTATTTCAATTTTCGATCGCAATTACAGAAATTGAACAATAAGCCTTGACGTTTCATTTATATAATAAAAATAACTTAAAGAAACAAAGTAGTATATAAATATTTTTGCCAATACCGTGTGTATATATTTATACACATTATTACATTAAAGCAAGGAATATAAAATTCAAACGCCATGTGGTATATCCAAGTACTGCATAGCCAGGCCTTTAACCCCTTGTCAGTGTCGCCCGAATTCAATTCGGGCAATTACTGCGTGCAGTATTTGTGATGCCCGAACTCAGTTCGGGCAGAAGAAAAATTAACGTTTCTATTTTTTGAAGTTCGTCCTGAGTTCGTTTCTACTTTAGGATACTTAATTCCCTATATTCTTAATACATGACACAAGTGGTCCTAGTTTTTTACAATTCCAATTTTGGTTCTGAAGGTAGTAAGGACTACAACAACACTATGGGAGGTGATGTTAAAGTCGATCAACATCTTACAGACTTCCCGGTTGCTAGAAAAGGAGGTAAAAAATATTACTAGAAAATTTTTTTTCATCTCCTACACCAGGTGTTATATAAATAACTCCTTTATTTTGCATACTTCAGCAGGAGTTGCGAAAAATATTAACTTCAGAAAATCAATTGTTGAACTAAATAAACCAAATGTTCAACTACCAGGACCATTGCGTCCTAGTGTAAGCTTACTGCGCCTCACTGGTCGACACTTTCCAGAACACATCCCATCAATGGGGGAAAAATCTACTCCAACCAGGCAGCGTTTCATATGCTGTCGTAAAACCGATGAACAAGGGAAGAGAGTAAGGCATGAGACAAGAGTTTATTGTAAAAAGTGCAATATATAGGCTTTTGAGCAGTACCTTGTTTAGGGGTATACCATACTGTAAAAGATTTGTAAAATTTATGTATTGAAAATCATATTGTTGTGTTTTTATATTATACTAAGATATACTAGTTATATTTAGCTTCAAAATTTCGTTTAATTTGCTCAATACGAATAACATGTATGCGTAATCAATGTTTTATGTGTATGTAAAAATTATAAATATAGTAGTTATTGTATTTAAAACTCTATTTTTATAATAAAAATGCATTTTCTAACTCTTATAGTAGTATACAGAATAAAATTAAACAGTCAAAAAAGTTTCCATTTTTGGTCCATTTTTCTGAAATATATGTTACAGTTAAGGGGTTAATTGTATATAACTTAGTAATTATGTGTCAAATTCTTTTTGAGCAAATATTCAACTGTGATCTTTACATCTGCAGACAGTATTATTGGTGACAGATTTTAATAACAAACCGATTTTTTTTTTTTTAAGCTAAGAAAAATGGTGAATGGGAGAACTATAAAAGGGCCCTCACTATTTATAACAAACTTGTTAGAAAAAGCAAGATTAACTCCTGGAGAAAGTTCTGTGACGAGATAGATTCTATTTCTGAAGGAGCTAGACTCCAGAAACTCCTTAAAAGGGATGAACCTATTTTGGTTGGTACCCTAAAAGACGAGGAGGGTAATTTTGCTGCTTCCGGAAAAGGGGTTATGGAAATTATGACCAGGACTCACTTCCCGGGAGCTAGAGATATTTATAGCAACGAAGGGGAACATTGCATTGGCTCTTTGCAGAGAGTCAATAGCAATCAATGGACCATCGCTAAAAATATCATAAATTACAACATTGTTAAATGGGCAATTTTCGCCTTTAAACCTCTAAAATGCCCTGGGCCTGATGGAGTTATGCCCATCATGATCCAGAAGGCAGAAAAGGTTGTCATACCAATGCTAACTAGAATGTATAGAACTAGTTTGGCCCTGGGATATATACCAAAGACATGGCAAAAGACTAGGATAGTCTTCATTCCAAAACCTGGCAAGGATACTTATGACCAGGCCAAGTCATACAGACCAATCAGTCTTTCTTCATTCTTTCTTAAAATTATGGAGAAAATCATTGATCGGCATATTAGAGATTACTTGGGTAGAAATAGTCCCTTGCATGCTCTTCAATTTGCCTATCAACCCGGCAAATCTACAGAGACTGCTCTACATCAGCTAGTTTCCAAGATTGAAGCCACTCTGGATCAAAAGGATATTGCCTTGGCAACTTTCCTCGACATCCAGGGTGCTTTTGATAATACTTCCCATCCATCCATCCTCAATGCACTTAGAGGGGCAGGGATTAATCAAACCCTGTGTACTTGGATTGAGGCCTTAATTTCGGATAGATATATACAAATGAACATCTTCGGTGAATCATTTGAAAAAAAGACTACTAGAGGTTGTCCTCAAGGAGGTGTTCTGTCACCATTACTTTGGAACCTAGTTGTAAATAGCCTTATAAAACATCTAAATGATAAGGGTTATTATACGCAGGGATATGCTGATGACATTGTCATCCTTATCCTTGGTAAAGATTTTGACATAACTTGTCATCTCATGCAGGATGCTCTAAGTTATGTAGGTCAATGGTGCATGGATAGGGACCTGATGGTTAATCCTCAGAAAACCTACCTTGTACCTTTTACACGCAAAAAGAAACGGAAAGGTTTTTTCATACCAAGACTTTTTGATGTTGAAATCAATGTGGCTTCAGAGGTGAAGTATCTGGGCATCTATTTAGACCAGAAACTCACCTGGAATAAGCACATTGATGATAGGATCAACCGAGCAAAGAAAAGCATTGTGATTTGCAGGCGAATGCTTGGTAAGAACTGGGGTTTACATCCAAAACTGATGTTATGGATGTACACAGCTTTTGTCAGGCCCATTTTCACATATGCCTGTGTGATCTGGTGGCATAAGGTGGAACAGAAGACTGTGATTGACAGATTGAGGAGTCTACAAAGACTAGCCTGTCTCTGCATCACAGGAGCAATCTCCACCACGCCAACCAGAGCATTGGAGGTTGTGTTGGATCTGACTCCCTTGGACATCTTCATATGCAGCGTTGCAAGATTGAATGCATATAGAATGAAGCTGCAAAACCACTGGTATGACCAGCCTGTTGCCAAAGGGCACAAGGGCATCACCAGGAAATTTCAAGACCCTACTTTTCTGATGCCATCTGACATCATGGAAAAAACATACATGTTTGACAAGACATTTGATGTAGTTTTTCCAACTAGAGAGGAATGGGATAACAACATGTTTGGAACTAAAACAGGAGATCTAATCTGGTACACAGATGGATCACTGAAGAACAACCTCTCAGGTCTGGGAGTTTGTGGCGTGTCACCAAGAATCAGCTTGTCTGTAAGCCTTGGGCGATACGCTTCGGTCTTCCAGGCAGAAGTTTTGGCCATTATCCACTGTCTGCAACTGAATATGAAGAAGGGCTACTACGATAAGCGGATTCTCATTTTCAGTGACAGTCAAGCCGCTTTAAAAGCGCTTAATTCCTTCGAAATCAAATCTAAAATGATTCTGGAGTGTAGAAACCTTCTTACAGAACTGGCAACTAGAAACAGGGTGATCCTTGTATGGGTGCCAGGGCATAAAGGTATCGAAGGCAATGAAAAGGCTGATGAGCTTGCTAAACAAGGATCGTCTTTTGTTCCCATTGGTCCAGAACCTTTTTGTGGGATCAATTTGAAGACCGCAAAAACCAATGTTCGCAGATGGGAAAAACGGAAGATGTATGAAGCTTGGCTCAAATCTCCTGGTCAAACCCACGCTAAAGGTATGATCTGTAGGTCATCAGCGAGGATTTCCTATGAAATTCTTAGATGCTCTAGGCAGAAGATACGTTTAATCGTAGGCTTCATAACTGGGCACTACTATTTCAGAAAACATCTCCATAAAATGGGACTGTTTCAGCAAGATCCTATCTGCAGGAAATGTCATATGCAAGAGGAAACGGCCAAGCATATCATTTATGAATGCGAGGCTCTTGCCCTCCCTAGATTAACCTCTTTAGGCATCATCCATACTAGAGAGTTACACCTAGATTCCATTAAAGGGTTATCAGACTTTATTAATAAAGTGGGTGATCCGAGCAAATGGAACTAAGAAACATTGGGTTTGGAGTTAACAGTACAAAATGCTGATAAAAGCAGAGGTGCTCAATGACATACAAACCCAACTCGAAGAAGAAGAAGAAGAAGAACCGATTTTTCGATCACGTTCTTTTATGTTCGAGGATCTTCATGTATGATGTCATTGTTATATCATATATAAAGTGGAGAGGCGAATGACACTTTATATTATATTATATATAATAAAAATATTTAGCTTTATAAATGGAAATTAAAGTTTTATTGAAAGCTTACTTAAAGTTGTAAAAGTATTTATTCATAATATGTATTTGTAACGATGTGATTAAAATTTTCCAAGAGTACAGTGAATAATTTTACTTTGAACTGTATTCTATATAAATCAGTTATTAGTGATAATCATAGTACATTCTAAATTGATTCTGTTATTTATACATAATCTTCTTCTTAATTGGCGTTACAGCCCTATGCAGGCCTTAGCCTCCAATACAACCTCCTTCCACTTTTCCCGCTTCAAGGCCAAATTTTTCCAATTCTTTATCTTCATGGTCTCCAGGTTCTTTTCCACATTATCAATCCAAGTTTCTCTGGGTCTCCCCTTCTTCTTGCTATTGAATAATTTACCCTTTGTTATCCTTTTTATGATATTTTTTTCATCTCTGCGGTGTACGTGGCCAAGCCACCATATTCTTTGTAGCTTTAATGAATCTCACTATGTCTTTGTTTCTCACTAGGTGCATTCATTCTTTATTATTTCTTCTGATCCATACAACATGTTCAAGCCTTGGTCCATAGATTTTCCTTAGAATTTTACATTCAAAAATTCTAATATATTCCGAGTCCCCTTACATTCAATGTCCATGTTTCTCCGGCATATGTAACGATTGGTCTAGTGAGGGTTTTATAGATTTGCAGTTTTGTTTTTCGTGATATCAATCTATTATTGAATAACTTTTTATTTGCGTAGAAAGCTCTATTACCAGCCAGCTTGCACTCTCTCGCATATTTCATTTTGTAGGCTGTTGTCGTTGCAAATGAAAGTTCCAAGATACTTGAATTGTGACACTCCTTCAAAATTTTTACCCTCGATTTCAATACTTCTTGGTTCCCTTCTAATTAATACATAATAGTTTTGGGATATATATTTTTATAAAAAAAATAGCACTAAATGAGTAAATGATCATATGAGCAACGTAAGCAATTAGCTCACATTTATATGGACAGTAAAACATTTAGAATTTTATCCTGCACAAAGTAAAATCCACATAAAGAGGAATAGTGTATTCATTTAATTAAAATTTATTAAAGAGCAAAAATTATCATTTTATAAAAAATATCTTACAAAATTACATTAAACTATCAGTTCCTACACATTAAAATACAACATGCATATTTATTTTAGTGAAAAGCTGCAAAAATAATTTTACAAATAGGCTCTATGGCAAAATTATTCCTAAAAATAAAAATACGCTAAAATACTTATGATTTTCATTTTCTGGAAGTAAATAAATACCTTTTCTGAAATTTGCACAATTTTTATTATTACCTGAAGTGCGTTACGTGCTTGACAATGCATCTAACAATGATTGTCGTCTATCTTAGATGAGGAAAGAGAATTGTATATTTTACCAGCCAACAAGAAATCCATATGTAACAGATGTCACGTTAATGAAAATCAGTTGTATTTTCTTCACTTTCGATGATAAATTTCTTTCATAAGCATCTACAGCTCTTCATAACTCATAAGTGATTCGAAAATTTATATATTCTAACCAATAAATCCCAAGTCAGAACGCCAACAAATGGAAGTTGACAATGACATAATTTATGTTCCGAAGTGGAAATCTTGTGACATGTTTTGAATGGCTGTCATCTGAAGCGAGAAACGTCTTTTAAAAAAGTTATATTTCTTATTGTAGCAAGCCGAATTGTACAAGATCCTCGCGACTTTAGTAAATAAGTTTGTATTTATCACCGAGTTATCATAATAATTTCGTTGCATAAAAATTGTTAGAAATGCTCATATTTATGTCTAACAATGTGATTTTCTTTACTTTTTGTGCTGAGCTCTTATGGCTATTGCTTTTTGACATTGTATGTCCGTCTATGTAAATTAAAATGCACAGAAATACATGCGAAATTAATACAAATTTTAAGTAAATTCTATGGCTTTGAAAATTTTATTATATAAAAAATATCAATTATTTTTATGACAAAATGCATTTTATAATCATTTGTCACCCGTACCTTATCAAAAAATTTTTAAAATTGTTTTGAAAGTAACATAAGTCATTTTTTAGTTATGAAATGATGTATGATACTTACAAAACAATCATATGTCAAAGATCATGACCCGAATGCAAAGATTTTTTTTAAAAAAAAGGTGTGTTACACAGACACGACTTATATTGAATGGGACCCGGAGCGAAACCTTCTTTGGGAGCCCCCTCTGCTTCACAACAACAAGCTTTCTATTCGATTTGGCAAACGATTTCATTCAACTAACAAAGTAAGATAAACATTCTATTTGATTTAGGGGCCTCTCTGTTGTGAAGATCTAGGGCAATTGCCCCGTATGCTCCTGCCCAATCAGGTTCTAGTCAAGGGAGCAGGAGCATAATTTTCAAAACAAACAATTTTAATTGGAAATTTAATTATATTTATTATATGCATTTTTCAGAAAATTAAAAATAACAGAATGAGTTAGTTTAAACACACACATTGCAATATAATTTTTAATTAAATTATATATAAATTTTTTTGTTTGTTTCAATTTTTTTATTGAACTTCATGAATCTATAAAGGAGTTGATTTTATTTTTATATTAAAAACTGCTAATTCATTTTACAATTTATTTAAAAAGTTATTCTCGTGTATTAGAAAATTCATATTCAAGAGGTGGGAAAATATCAAATTTAGGAAACTAAAATAATTGAGAATACATTTGCGATAAAAATTTTTAATAAAAGATTAAGAATATTTTATTAAAACACATATAGAGTTTATCAATAAATACTCTGTTGACCACCCAAATTGCAACATCAAAAAAGGCAATATATATCACAGCAAAATTTATTTTGTAGATAACATGTTGACCAAGTATCAAATGATTCAATTTATAGACTTCTGTGAAGGGTAGCTCTTGCCAAAATCAGTAGCCGCCATAGTTGGAGATCACCACTGCCACAAGACTCGGCATTGATTCAAAGAGACTTTGGATGTGTTCTTGGGGTACAGCAGACCAAGCAGCGTCCACACGTTGCCAAAGTTGATCTGGTGTGGAAGCTGGGGATGTGATCTGGGTCAGTCGTTGAGCAACCATAGATCACATGTTTTCTATCAGCGAAAGATCCAGAGAGTGAGCCGGCCAAGGAAGTAATTCAATCTGGCGATTGATGAAAAACCCTTGGACAATGCGTGCCACATGTGGTGTGCATTATCCTGATGAAATACGGCTGTGGGCAAGTCTTGAAGGTAAGAAAGGACAACTGGCTCCAACACCTCGGAGGTGTAGCGCTGGCTGTTTAAAGTACCGGCAATGCGTACTAGAGGAGTGCGAGAGTGATATCCAATACCGCCCCAAACCATAGTACCTGGTGCAGGATCAGTGTGGCGTTGCATAACGCAGTTTTTCAACATCCTCCTTCCACGGTGTCTCCAGACTCGAATACGACCATCGTGGTGTTGCAGACAGAAGCGTGACTCGTCAGCAAAGACAATTTCATTCCATTCTGCCATCCACATCCTTTTTTTCGCACCATTGGCGGCGGAGACGTCTGTGGCTCTGCGTCAAGGGCAGACGTAGCAATGGACGCTTTGCGGACAGACCACTCTGCTGTAAGCGGCGCCGTATGGTACGCGCAGACACTGGGTGATGCGTTACAGACTGAATGGGCTGTGCTATGATTCGTGATGTGGCTTAGCGATTCGTCACTGCCATGCGCGCAATTTCCATGTCATCACGTGAAGTGGTGCACTGAGATGGATGCGATCGAACACGTCGGTCCGTCCCACCCTCCTACATCCAACGATCACATATCCGCATTACAGTTGTTTGGTTTCGTCCAACACGACTACCAATTTCCCTGAAAGATAATCCACAATCTCCGTATGCCACTATCCTTCCTCTGTCGAACTCAGATACTTGATCAAAAAATGATCGCTGTTTTCTACAAAGCATAATTGATCGTTTTTTTAAACCACAAGAAAAACACAATTGCCGAGTTTGAAATCGTCGAAATCTTCAAGCCTTAAATAGCGCTTTGAAGTGGCGCTATAGGCGCGTTATGTGTGTCTGTGCTGAAATTCTAATCATTTGCGTATCTCACCTCTGCTAATGCATGTTGTAAATTTCATGTTATTTGCATGCTTCCTTCAGTGTGTTGCAATTACTGTGGCCAGCAGTGTATTTCCAAATCAAGGAACTCTATTAATAAATGTGTAGTCTAATGGTGGTGTAAGAGAGTTTAAAAAAGATGCTATTGAGCCATTTATAATGTTATTATTACTTTCATAAAATTAAGAATGTTAATCCAAAATATCTTAAAAAATAATTCAAAAATTAATAATTTTATTTCGATTGAAGAGTTAGTCTACGGTTATACAGTGGATAAGTTTTAAGAACATTTCTAAACTGTATCATGATCTAAATATTAAAAAACATGTAATAATTTAAAAATTAAAAAATATTACATATTTTAATTTTACAAAAAAGCTGTGAGTGCAAGCAAAACATTTAAGAAAAGCATAACCCGACAGCTATGCATAAGCATAAAATAATGTGTGGACATGTAACAAAGTGCAGTACAAAAAATTCTACTGTAACTCTAATTGTTGGTAACAATGCTTAAAATATAAAATGATATTTCAACTGTACAATTTGTTTATATGCAAAAAGAAAAAAGAAAAACTGGTTGAATATGATGCAAGACTTGTGCTCCTCTCAAATAGGTAAGATTGTTGCATATCTGTTTTTCGTAGATGCGGAAATATATTGAAGATGAATGTTCCAAAACTGAAGAAATGTAATTTCTATTTGCCAAATCCTGGCAATGGAAGAAAGACTTGATGTCGCGTAACAAGAATTCCGAGTGTGTCCCAAACGAATCCTATTCGATCAGATTTAGAACATATGTAAATGCTGGTTACACCAAACACTATATTATTTTAGTTTCAAATAGCTTCTCTGCGATGCAAGTTAGACAAGATCGGATATCATCGCATATTGAAAGAAATAAGTTTCGAATAATTTCTACAACTCCGGATACAACATAAAATCTTAATAATCTAATTATATAATAATATAATAATCTAATATAATAATTTTAACCATCAAACTGCCATTCTAAATGTTATGGATATCTTGTGTGTGTGTGTGTGTGTGTGTGTGTGTGTGTGTGTGTGTGTGTGTGTGTGTGTGTGTGTGTGTGTGTGTGTGTGTGTGTGTGTGTGTGTGTGTATGTGTGCTAATTCTATCCCATATCATCATACCACCTTTTTTTTTGGTTTATTTGTTTGTTGCTCAACGGTCATTTTTTGCACACGATGGCTAATTAGACCGGGGCCTACGGTTTAAAGTGGATTCCGAACCATTACAAACATCCATGTCCAAGATGAAATTCGAACCCACGAACTGTTGAACCGAAGGCAAGAGCGCTAACCATTCGGCTGTCAGCTCGGCTCATACCACCTTGTTTGTAATGTGTTATTTCCAGAACGAATTACCGGTTACATCAAGTATTCACTCCTCACCACACCAAAGCATACTCCAAACTGTATTGGGGCTTGTTAACAAACATCACTTGGATAATAACTTTGTATCTAATTTTAAAATTCGATAGCTTACCTTCTTCCGTCAGAATGGTACCTTGAGGTCAGTGGAATATACCCTATTGGCCTAAGTAAACAGAAAGCAACTTTATGAAACTTATTCTGGATCATTCGGCTAGAGCCAGTCATTCCGTTGCCAAAAGAAACTGTCTTTGTAACTGAAAAATATTATCTTTTCTGTCTTGGTAAACTGCTAACAGGATATATTGGTCAAATTATGTTGCATTAATTGAGCAGTCTTGTTCTGGTGGACATATAAAAATTTCTGTTTCTTGGAACCAAACCCACAGTTTTTAGTGAACACTAATTATTACTCCAAAGACAGAAGTGATAAATTTTTCTGTTTCTTCGTATTCAAACCTTGTGGATATACGTTGATACATGGATTTTCATAGATTAACTTATCTAAAATTATTAATTGATACAAGCATCTAAAAATCTTAATTTTTCCACATAGTTTGAAACACTATATAGACGAAACGCTTTTAGATAAAATAATCGTTTTTCTTTCCCAGAAGGTAACAAATTCAGTCCTCGATCAAATTAATGACCATCCTTTTTATAAATCGATAAGGTACATGCATATTTGTTCGAAAGTGTCACAAGTCAATCCTTTTCCACTTATGTGGTTGACATCTTTGGAAAGGGCAGCAATTTGAAGTGGCTCAGAGTTGAATGATATTGCACACGTATTTTTGGGTGTATATAGTCAAAGCGGTCCAGTAAAATCAGTCGTAATATAATAAAGGATTCACTTAGATATATCTGTGTGAAAGGTTTTATGTTTTTTTTTCCTTAATGTTTTTCGGAAGTCTTTTAGATAGATGAGAAAATTAGAAAAAATAATGGTACGAATCTCTGTCTAAGAATGCATACAATGTATTACCACCTTAGAAGAGCTTCATTGTAGAGTGTCCTGGTGCATAGAGTAAACTACAATTTAAAGACTTTATAATAATTAAACAAATAAAAATTAACTGTTTACATAAAATGCGTTATTTTAAGGTACGCCGACCTCCCAGAAGAGATTGTTGTTGTTCTTCTTCTTCTTAGAGCTGGGTTTGTATTATATTGGGCACCTCTGCTTTTATCAGCATTTTGTACTATTAACTCCAAACCCAATGTTTCCTAGTTCCAGTTGCTCGGGTCACCCACTTTATTAATAATGTCCGATAACCCTTTAATGGAGTCTAGGTGTAACTCTCTAGTATGGATGATGCCTAAAGAAGTTATTCTAGGGAGGGCAAGAGCCTCGCATTCGTAAATGATATGCTTTGCCGTTTCCTCTTGCGTATGACATTTCCTGCAGATAGGGTCTTGCTGGAACAGTCCCATCTGGTCAGAGAGTCAGTCATGCTAGCGATAGCTTCCTGACTTTCACCAGAAAAAGATGGTTTGGAGGTCACTTCTACCTCCTGTGAAGGATTCATTGCTGCCCCTTCACTAGATAGCCTCTGAGTTCCCTTGTTTTTTTCAGCAAGGTCTACTTCAGAGGCTTCACCTGCAAATGCAGAAATGTTAGTTGTTTCTTGTGTCTTTTCAGCCACAAGATAACAATTGATAAGCTCAGGTAATACAACAGATGATTGTTGTTGCACCAGCATGCTTCGCAGTACCTAGCCCTGAATTGGGCTCTACCAGTTAGATGAAGCAGCCGAGTGGAGTTTTCATAATTTTGAAGCAAGGACTTAGCAAAAGACTCCCCAATACTCGGCTTGCCACTCCCAGAGGTATCTGATACATTACAAACAGTCTACCACACTCTTAAACTAAACTTTTTAAGGAATATACAGTGCTGAATAAGCGAGGCAGAAGCTCTCCATAGTGGTCATAATCTACAACAATCACTAACTTTTTATAACTATTGACCAATAAATTCCAGAAATTTTGAGTGCGTTTCACATCATTAGCTATGCACCCCAGATAGTTAAGGTATTAGAATAATATAGTAATAAATGCAGCTGACATTTATTTCAAGTAATTACCCATTGATTCTTAGATGAATCTTGTTAGCTCCTTACATTATATAACGGCAGCAGTTGTCACAGCATGCCAAAATAAATCAATCATAAAAATCTATCAGAATAAAAAATTAATTGCTAATGTCCATTAAGTGCTTTTTATTATTGACTTTTGGTAATTAGTTATCTTATATCAAAAGTAATTACTTGGCTGGCTGTCACTACCCTGCTTTCAATGGTGATTGATAATAACGCAGTTGAAGACAATACAGTAGTTATTTCTGATGCGCTCTTTTTCTGTTTATTTAATATTATTTTGGTTGTTCGGCGAACAGAAATGATTTCCTCATCTATTTCTCTCTTACGGATCTTTATCGGAACAAAATTTACGAAACCGGAAGTGCAATAAGAGGATATCCTTTAAATGAAAAAGGATGAAGTCTGCCTTTGTGTGTGTTCGCTCCTCAAATTTTTCGAAGAACTTAAACAATTACAAAATGAGCAGGCGAAATAGATTTTTGTAGTGTCGTATCGACGATGAGGTATTAATCACTCGTGTAAATAGTTTATGATTTTAAGCGAATATATTCTTCTTCTTTCATGGGAATTCTATACAGAAATGTACAATTCGAACTACATTATATAAGTTTGATATAACACTCGTGAAAAAAACAATTTATTTTTCGGTTTGGAGTTAATTTTTTTATTTCCCCACTCCATTTTTATATCTATGTCCTTAATAAATTTTTTAACTAATTCGGTAAGTTCACAGTCATTTAAAAAAATTATTCCGATACGATTTCTTAAAAATTTTAGCCTTTCGCAAAGTAAACCTTCACTACCCCGAGGTTTATACGACGTTAAAACGCTCAAAAAGGGTACTAAGATTTGTTATTAGTTATGCTCTTGGAAATATATTCCTCCTTGAGTCATAACAAAACAAATTGGTGCAGGTCATGTGCAGCATCCAACAGAATTATTGCTCTGAAGAAACAATTATTTTCTAATTTATAATGTTGTAGGATATATAAATTTTGTTCTCAAAAATCAAAATATTTTCAGAAAGATATATTCTATTGATTCAAATATAAAAGCTTAGAGTTTTAGGGATTGTGATTCAAATTTGTCCTCGAATTTTTTTGAAGACATATTTTTAAAACCTCTGCTGTGTGAAAGTTCATTTGTCGTTCAATAATTATTTTCAAGTGCGCTTTTAAATACCCAAACCTGTTGATATTGCTTAGATTATTCCTGAGTGAATTTGTTGTTTGAATAATTACAGATTTTATTAAAATTAAAAATTATTAATAACTAAGTTTAATGTAATTAAACACTCACTCTCTAATTAGAAATTCCTTCAACATTGTTGAATCAATTGAATCATCTAAATAATTAATCTAAATATTGAATTATTTAAATTACTAAATTGTAAGTCATTGGATTCATATCCATTGACAACAATCTTTACATTTAATATTCCACACACTGACCACTGAAGTGAAGGGAGCACCTATTTCCTTAACACGCGCTTACAAAAAGGTAAATACGGCAAGATCATCGAAGCATAGATTACCGCAAACCAACTTCCCTACAGACCAAGTAAGCAGAGTACCACTTTGAAACCACAATCAACACGATTCAAAAGGAATTCTTAAAGACAACAATCGAAAGACATAGCTTAAAAATTGGAGCATGCAAAGTTCCTTTTAATTCGGATGCAGCAGGACGGAAAACCATCCGCTTTGCACTGAACAGGACGTCGTGACACTCAGATTGTGACAGATAAAGAAACAAAAAAACATCTACGCATACGCTCACGGGATAGGCATGCTTGCTCGAATGCCCTGTTCACCTGGATTGCTGGCAAAGGAAAACAGTTCCAACCCCAACAATGCTTTCTGGTGACAGTTTCTGAAGCCGAGTGAGACCGTATCCTTGGTGCTTGGTCAAATTCCGTGACCATTTCATGAAGGGTGCGAATGTTTGACATGATTCAACCGTTTTTGTTTTCTTGTCCGCAAGTGCAACAAGACAAGACAGGGTGCTGATTCTTCCTCTTTTACTCTTTTCAGTGCATTTTGTTGGATTAATGGTTATCTGTGTTTTTTCCGAAGGACCTTTTCACCTTTGGTTGGCTATGAACTTTGTAAAAAGCGCCATCCACAATTCGATGTGCGAGATAACTGATTTGGCTTGGTAAAACTTATCTATTGTGTTGGAAAAAAAGGATATTGGATATTCCTTTGATTAAATGATTGGTATTTTCTGCCACTTTTGATAATAAGTTTTATTTTACACTATATTTTCTTACCAAATAGTTTTTAAAAACTCTTCTTAACAAATAATGCAAATAAGAGCATAGATTAAAATATTTTATAATTCCAATGTTTAAAATTTTATATTAGACTTCTATTAAATGTGATCTATCCTTATTCAATGAGCTCCATAACTTCATGATTAAATCAATTAATGTAAAATATTTTGAATAAGATTTTATATATTTTAATCTTTTAATATAAATTTTATAATATTCATTAAAATCAGTCAAACTTTAAAAGATTTATTTATTTAGCTTCTATTTACATGAGTAATTTATATATTAAAAAAAGTATTTTATTCCAATATGGGCAAAAATTATGTACCTATTTTTATGTAAATCCTTTTGTAAACATATAAAGTTTGTCCTAAACTTTTAAATTATGTAATTTTTTAATTATGTATTTTATGAATAATGTATTTTTAATAATTTTAAGTAAATTTTAAAAATTAGTCTTTTTAATGAGATTTCACATTTTGCGCTTTCCGTTAATTGTAATTAATGAATTTTTTTATTAATATAAATATCTACTTTTTATACCTGAAATTTTAAGTACAAAATTGAACCAAAGGATAAAAAATGTGTGTAGGAATTTATCCAACTAGTTCAAGGCTGCTCGCCAGTGCAGCATTGTCTTGTCAGAACTTTATAAACTTTGTTAGATACTGCAGTGTATTTATGTGGTTTTCATTTCGAAAATTGCGGAAGAATTTTAAATATTAATAACTCCTTCATAAAATTAACCGAGATAAATATTTCTGACGATTGACTGTTATATCTTAATTACTCACATTGGACAAAACTCCGCAATAAGGAAAATTAATATAGGAATACAATTGCTTCAAGATTGTTTCTAAAATACAATTTCTTAGAGAATTACTTCGAAATCTGCATTGATAATCATACCATCAATGATCAATTGCAAATAAAAATGTGACATTCATCAAAAGTGAGTGCGGATAGCACCTGTACTGAAAATTCCAGTTGCTATAGTGTCGACTTCAATACCATTCTAAAAATGGAAGATAAATAGACCTATCAGAGTAGAGTATTCTGCAAGTGTTTTCGGGTGTCTACGATGCTTTTCGGCATTCGTAAAAGACGCAAGAAAAAGTACTTAGTCACGCTTCACGTCGGCATTACCTGGCAACTGAACCGCCGGCGAGCGCTGCGCCTTCATGTGAGTATTTAGAAAACTAATTTATTCAATGGCATTTCTATTAAATGTCATTTTCTCCATTTCCTGTCGTAGCATTTACTTATTTTGCAAACAGTCATTCTTTTGTGTGTGTGTGTATTCTGAGATTTATCCATAATATGAAGATTTAGTTCACAGTAATTTTTTAATATGAGTATTATTCTAATATTTAGTATTTTTACATTGTACTGAATCTACACATTAGACAATTGATGAAATTCAAGAATTAAATCTTAAATATTTTACCACGAGATAGTATCTAAGACATTTTATAATATCTACCGGAAGACATTATTGGTCAAGTGTTATTGGACATTAATGGTCCTCTGTAGTGCTCAGTTTTTATTCATTTTAATGTGACATTAGAGTTAACTACTTTTGATTAAAGTTTAAGATTAAATTTTAAGATAACTTTTTCTTTCAATCTTTTCTAAGAGAACAATTGTTCTTTAATCAATTTGATTAAAGATTGGCGATTCGAGAAATGATATTCCAATAACTTGGCTTTTTACTGTGAGATTCGAAATAAAACCTAGAGTAAGAGAAAATGTAATAAATATACTTCATCTGTATAATGCGAAAGACTTTTTATATCTTGTTTTTCTGTCTTTTCCATATTTCCAAAATACCGCAATGACTTATTAAAAAATCAATCTTATTTTAGCTTCCAAATGAGATCTTAGGATAAAAACATTTGTTAAGAAATATTTCTATAAACACAGCTCCCTATTAGAGCATTTTAAATGTGTTATTAAAATATATCAATTAATTAAAAATATGTATCACTGAAACCGTAACGAAATTTCAAATTTCAATAATTCCATGTTTTGAGCTCCATGAAACAATATTTTGTTGCTTATATGATAATCTGAATCTTAATGAAACGATTTTTAAAAAATATCAACTATTTTTTAAAGTAATTTCTTTTAAACTGAACTAAAGTAGTTTAAAATGCTATACTTTTCAATATAATTTATTTTAACTTTGTTAAAAAATCCTGTCATATTTTATAACATCTTTATTTATTGTTTATGCACATAAATTTAGTGTACAAAAAACTTTCGACTGGATCTAAAAGGTTAAGTAAATACTGATCATGGTATGTTAAATAAATCTCCAATGAACATCATTCCTATGATTATTAAATTCCATCATTTTATCAATATTGATGATAATATGACTTGGTAAATTTAAAATTTCGCATTGTTTGATTATAATGTAAATTCATTTTATCATGTATAATATTTATTGGTAAAAATTTAGATTTATATAGCTGTTTATACTGATCAGGAAGGAAATGACAAGTCTAATAATGTAAATTTATATGAAGCAAAAATATTTTCTTTGAACGAAGTTTTAGCTTCAGTTTCTAAATTTTGGCGTTATCATTATCTTTAGTATAAAAAATGAGTAAGTTACACAAAAAGATAAAAAGTTTGTGAAATGATATGTTTCTGGATAAATTACCAATTTTTAGACTTTTCGCTGTGTTTTACTAATGTTAATCTTCTTTTATGAAAGCGATAAATTGCTGAATTTTATAAATAAAATAGTATGAGAATATATATAAATATATATATATATATATATATATATATATATATATATATATATATATATATATATATATATATATATATATATATATATATATATATATATATATATATATATATACATATATATATATATGTTTCTTTTGTTGTATAACTTTCTATAAGGAAATTTAACCATATACTTTCTTTCTTTACTTTTATGAAGATAATTAAACTTTACGAATGGAAAACTATATTATCCTAGTCTAATAATAATATTATCTTTTTAAAAAGTAAATTTATTTCTCTTTTAAATGGAAATTGTGTTGAATGAAGGTGTGCTTATTTATATTTTTTTAATATGGCAAATACTAGGCTACACAAACCTTGTTAAAAAATAGTAAAGGAAATATTACAAAACAGAATGGCACCTGGAAAGGTTTGAAAGAGAAAAATTGAAAGAAGTTCAAGAATAAGGGGTGTGTGTGTGTTCACTCAGAATTATATCATATTTTGTTAATTCTTTAAAAAAAATCACCATTTAAAACAAAGCTGTGTCATGTGAGTAAAGCTTTATTTTGTTTAATATTAAATCTAGGGAACATATAGAAATTTAATTTTGTTTCCTTGATCAATACTTGGTTGATTTGGTTTGTGTTTCGCTCTCGATCATAATTTGAATTCACAGACTAGTTTGATCGGGAACTAGTTTTAAATTTATTCCAAACCAATGCAAAAGACATCGCCTAAGATAGCAGTTTTTATGTGTTAATTTTTTTAAACAATACTATTAAGGAATATTTAATTGTCATTAAATAAAATTTTGTTTATAAAGAAAAATATGAATTATTATTTCTGAAATTCATAACATTAGCCATTTTTCAAATTTAAGAGAATTCGTCAAATCCTATGATACTGAATGCATTACAGCTAATATATACATAGAGATAAACATATATATAAATGAATTCATTATAATAATTTTTATAACAATTATGTATTATGCTTTCTTCTTTTGATAATGTTTTAATTAATCTCTTTTACATTTAAACAGCCGATTAAATTGTCTAGTGGTCAGTGTGCCTGACTACGGATGAGGAGGTCCTGGGTTCGAATCCTGGCTCGGGCATGGATGTACTTTCGCTCTCTATCTATCCTGTCTTTGTCCTTTCCTTGTATGAATGAGGTGTGAATGGTTGCCTATCCTATAAACGGGTCCCTATGGCATGTGTGTAGAGCAAAGTCGTACTTTCACCTACATGGTGCTCTGATTAAAACGGAAGATGCTCCCAATCGACTGAATTTGCATAGCATAGCGAGCTTGGCTTGTCCAATATTAGTAAACAACAACAACAATATTTAAACATTTAAATTAAAATGATTTAGAAAATGAGAATTTGTATTAACGCATAATTCTTTGGAATTATGTATTCTTGTTTGGAATTATATTTTATGACAAATTATTAATCTTTGGTGAAAAAAAAGAATTAATTAACCAAATAGCATTTGACTATTTCTAAATCTATTTTCATAATTTAAGATTAAGTTTAAGTTTGAGATAAAAACAGTTATATATTATTGATTTTTCTTCTAAACCTTTAGAAGAATGATATAAACTTTTTTTGGCACAACCAATCATTATAACAAAATTTAGTAATGCGGAGACACTATTGCTTAAAAGGTTGGAGTAATGTCCAATTTACAAACGAAACAGTTGAATCTTATATTTTCAATATGTTTAAGTCTGCCCAAAGACTACTTTATTGGCAAGCACACAATTTCAGTTGAAATATCTTAAAAAAGAAAATTTTAAAAAAAATAAAAGTTTGTTAAATGTAATGGCATTCAGCAAGACCTTATTTGCAGGCAATGTCATGCGCAAGAGGAAACGGCCAAGCATATCATTTACGAATGCGAGGCTCTTTTCCTCCCTAGATTAAATTCTTTAGGCATCATCCATACTAGAGAGTTACACCTAGACCCCATTAAAGAGTTATCGGACTTTATTAATAAAGTGGGTGACCCGAGCAACTGGAACTAGGAAACATTGGATTTGGAGTTAACAGTACAAAATGCTGATAAAAGCAGAGGTGCCCAATGACATATAAACCCAACTCTAAGAAGAAGAAACGTAATGGCTTTGGTAACTTACTCCAAAACTGCTTTCGAAATCCAAATTGGTATTTTAGTGTTGAAATATCTCTAGATTAACATGATGCCTATCATATGAATAATGAGATTCATAATTTCTCTCGAATTTACGTACATATTCCCCAAAGACAATTTTAAAATTAAAAACCATTTAACATACCATATAAAAATGTTTTTTCAGATTAGTAAGCAATAATAAACCGATTTTTTGGTAATAATAAAATCGAATAATTAAATCGAGAAATGCTTTTTTTTCATGTTTCGAATACCTTCCCAAGTGCTTTTTACAAGTATATTGTGTATAACATAATATTTATATATTAAGTCCACGAAGATTTAAATTTGGCTACTGTGTGCTAAGCGCGTTCCCTAAAGTCTTCAAAGCTTTCAGGGAAAAACTGCTATTCGGAATATTATTTTTTAAAAACAATTTTAATTATTTATTTACTAATTTTGTTAAAAATTTTGTTTTGTTCCACAAAATGAAGATTCATGAATAGATCAGCAAAAAACAAATCGAATCTGGTATCGAACGTTCGGAAATTTTTTTTTAGTTGCGAAATTGTTTAATATTGAAATTATGATACATGTTTCAATGCTTTTCCGATCAGCGACATACTGGGAAAAACGAAAACATTGTGGATAAAAATTCAAAAAAATTGAAATACCGTTATTGTTTTTAAAATAAAATGCACTATAAGAAAAATATACGATAGAAAGAAAAGGGGATGACCTGTTGCCGATTTTTCCCTTATTCCCCAGTTATTAAGTGTAGATGAAAACACACATTTCGGAAACATTTCTACATGCTTCTTTCTTGAAGCGAGAAGAGTTCCGGAATGGAATGTTATCTCTGAAATTAATTATAAGATGGTATAAGAAAATTTCAGTGTTAATTCAAACACTATTTGTGAAAATGAGTATTAGTTATGTATAAAATATACAAAAAGGTTAGCAGAATTCTAAAACTGAACACAACATTTTTTTATATAATAATTGGAAACCGAGACGTTTTTATACAACTTTCATTTCATTCCATGTAACCTTCCTCAATTCATATCTGAATGAATGTTCGGTGGACCAAAAATTTATATAGAAGATAGATATGTTCCTCTATTTTGAAAATGTAAAACTACATGAGTCAAAATATGTTTCATAAGTGCATATAAATGCGGAGAGTTTTGTTACTTTTATAAAATAAAATCTTCGAACGTTCAAGTTGAACGGTGTCAATGACCGGTTCAATATTTCTTCGGAATTTCTTTCTCTGCTTTGGCAATGGGAAAGAAATGCATCTAAGAAGTATCCCCTGTCAGGCAAATCTGTATTCAATCGTTTTGAGTGAAAGTTTGACTTTTGAAAGAAGCAATCTGTCATTCTTGTTTTTTTTTCCTCTTTACTTGATGCCAACTTTAATAATAAATTATGGTATTTCTAAGAAGCTCATTTTTCTTGAGTACATCTCAATTTGTGTTCATAGGAAAGTGCTCGTGCGGTTGAAAAATTGCCGTTTAGTTGTTTTTCTTCCAAGGAATTGCTGCAGTAAATATCAACCACAAAAAATTCTGCGCTGTCTTCGATTTTATCTCAATTTCTCATTTTAATCCTTCCTTTTGAAACTGAGTCACACAGCAATCACGCAGTTCACTCGATTTTTACTCTCAAATTTGAACTAAAATGAAAATCGGTGATGTTTCACTGCTTTTGGGGGCATTTTTTTTTTATCCGAATGCGGATCTTAGTCAAATTGCTTTAATGATATTTCCTGTTTTGCTTGAATCGTTAATTTTTTTCACTTGAATACTGGTCCATCAATATGATCTTAAATTTATAATTATTCAAACATAATTCATATTATATTTGACACCAAATATAGTAATTAATCTAACTACTGAAAGTTATTGCATGGCTTTTAACATTTACAGTATTTGGTTTGTAGAAAGTTTTTTTTAGACAATTCCCCTTAAACACGTTTCTTAAAAATGAAAATTAAGAAGATTCTCGAGCACTCACTCCGTCTCCTGTAAAAATACCTACAGAAAGCTGGATCGCAACCTACACTTCTGTTAAATAATAATATTCGAATCTGGTAACTTTTTTCACTCTCAGAAGCATAGTCTTACCATTAATACAATAACCGTGATTTCTTAACTGATTTGGGGGTTGTTCTTATTGTCAGAAACCGAGCTGGCAGCCGAATGGTTAGCGCTCTTGCCTTCGGTTCAACAGTTCGTGGGTTCGAATCCCACCTTGGGCATAGATGTTTGTAGTGGTTCGGAATCCACTTTAAACCATAGGTCCCGGTCTAATTAGCCCTCGTGTGCAAAAAAATGACCGTTGAGCGACAAACAAACAAACAAACTTATTGTCAGAAAATAGTGAGCTCGAATACCGACGGCGAATACGAATCGACAACCAAAAACCTCAAATTTGAAATGCATTTCAGTTCTAATTACATTTTTATGTAAATCTTCAAAATTATATTATATTAATTTTCTTTGTTATTATATCAATAAATTCATTCAAATAATTTCTTGAACTTTTACATTTACTATTATTTAAGTAAAGGTAAAATAATAATATCATTAAAAAGAAGCAAAGGAATTAAATACAATTCTCATTTGTGTGTGTTCTTTTATTCTCATAAATTCCATTTGTCATAGAACAACGAATCTCACACAAACAGGAAAATATATAATTTTCAATTATTCTCTCATGGTTTGGATGGGAAACTCATTCTAGAATTCATGTCCATTAATCCAATTGATGAACGTATTATTCATTCCCTTTTCATTCTACTTCGTTATTTGAAAACGATACCCGAGCATAAAGATCGTTTGGTTTTATTGTTTACCGAACTTCGAGACAGGAAGGAAACAACTAAATCCAATGCATAAGGCGTGTCCATCGCTGTGATGACGTCTCATCAAAGCGTGTGTTGACATTGATAAAGGTTAGTTGACAAAATTGTAATTGTTATTGCATAGGCATTCCAAATGATCGTCGGTCGCTGACCTTACCTCTCACCCCTAGTCATAATAGCTGTGGTCATCTACTAAATATCAAACCCCTCTTTTCCGCTTTTTATAAATGGTATGAATTTCTACCTGAAGGTCAAATGGATTGGATGGTCTGGCAGTATCTGGTGAGTAATAGCATCATCAATTGATGTGAGCTTTAATCGTTATCGGATGATGCGAACGTAAATTTCGAAAGCGTTCGATATTTTGACAAATTTGGGTAACAGTATCGAGTTTCTCCTTGGATATGACCAAGTGACACATATGCCATCAAAACATTCTATCCTTAATTTTGATTTATAATCCTGTTTTCCCAGTTATTATATTGCAGTGCCTTAAACCTAAATAAGGATAATTTTATCATTATTTTATAATTTGTTCATTATTATTAATAATTATACATCATTCTTAATATTTATTATTTGAGAGTTAAATTTTTTATTATTTGAGAGTTACATATTTTTTTTTATTATTTGAGAGTTTTTATTAGTTTTTATTTTATTAGTTATATTAGTTTTTATTATTTGAGAGAAAAATATTTATTATTTGAGAGTTAACAAATACTGTTAAATAGTTTGTTTTAATTTTATTTTTATAGTATAATAAAGCATTAATTAACACTTAGTCACCAAAAGAATTTAATTATTATTTAATTAATGAGCAAAATAATAAACTATGTTTATTATAACAAAAATATAACAATTTAAAATAACTGAAAAAAATTATGCTCATAATAATAAAAAATATATATAATAAAAATAACATTTGCTAAACAGCAAAAATTAGATACTTTTATTTAAACGAATTATAAAATGTTAAATTATACAAACAGTAATAAAATAAAAAATTAAATTTAACTTTTTCGAAATATTTTTTATTTAATTACTATTACCGAAATTTGTTTTGATTTTTATTGATTCTGTATGTTAGGCAATTTGATAACTTTATAGCATTAATTCACAAAGTATTCTTTGTGTGAAAGTATTCTTATATTCATTTAACGCAGAAGTTTCGAGTTAATGACAATCATCCAATCAAAACATTTTTAGAAAAACGTTCAATAGTAAAACGTCTCTAAATATTATTTGCCAATTTTAAATCGAATCTTTTTACTTGTTAATCTGCATATAAAAATTATTAAATGAATATTTCTTTAGCGTACTTAATCAAACGCATGAGAAACATTTTTGTAGTTATATGAATACTTTTTTAAAATGATCTATGCCTGTGTGTGTGAATTAAACAGCCTAACTAAACAATCTAAACTTTAGAGAGATTTTTGGCGTAATTTCTGTTGTTACTTATTAAATTTTATTTAAACTTTAAAAACATTTTTAGAAAAAGTCTAGAACATTTTATACTAAGCCTAATATTGTGCAAATTGTAAATTTAATATCTATTTTCTATCCCAAACAAATTTGTATATTATATAAATTTTTCTCACGTTTTTTTATTTTTTTTTTATTTTTATTTATTCTTTTTATAAAAAAAATAGTTGTTTTCATATTTCATTATCATATTTATGAAAATATGCTTTATTTCGCATTTTTAAAGCTTGGCACCCGAAAGCTGAACAAAGTGTCCTAATAGATCTCCACCCGCTTGGTAGTCTACACTTCAGACGCCATGTCCACAGATAGTAAAAGGAAACATTTCCTCGTTCCACGAATCCCCAGGTGTCAACAATCAAAAATCCATCCTTTTGTGGAGGAACATTTGAGCTTTCTTGTAATGCCAAGAAGATCTGCCATGCCATCCATCAATACAGAATATTTGAGATTTCTATTTGTTGAAGATAGGGGCTTAAAAGCTTTAAAAGCTTGTCGGGAGTCCACTTGTCCGGTGCCAGTTCCCTTTAGATCTTATCGCTGAGGGGTCAGCCCCTTTGTTATCCTGGAAATTAGCTGCTTCGGACCTGGAACGAATTTGCTGTGAAATTGTAATTCCATAGATTATTCTTTACCACCATGAGAATTTGACCTAGTTTTATTTAAGTCCTATGGGGTCTTCCTAGTGTATAGCAAATACGTTCATATATACCGATACTTTCAAAACAATCTGTAATAGAAATAATAACTACACTCGCAGGTTATCTTAAAAATATTTTTTGTTACTCAAAATAACCTCACTTTACTTAAAATATGTTTTTATATTAGTTTTGTTATTTATAAAATATAGTTAGCAAAGGTTTTTTTATGGTATTCTCTACCTAAATTTTATATATTTATCCATTGCTAATATTTTTTTAATGTTTTACGTTTTATGTCAGCCTGTACTTAATTCAAAATGACATTCACTAGCATTTTTGAATGTATCATTGGATGAATAAGCTTGTTTTCGTTGCTCAGATATAAGTACCATTTGAAACATAAATGGCATTTCTACAAATTTCAACGTCAAACTTGCGTAAATGTTGAAAAACTAATTGGCTCATATCTGCTTTCTCTAAACTAAAACATAAGAATAATATAAGAAATTGTTAAATTACATAATAACTGATTATTATTCCAAGAAGACTACCTGCATATACCAATCACAATTATTTCCATTGAGGATGTAGTTATTGTGTTCGGTAGTCAGTGGATTTGTTGTCTAATCTCACCAAAGATCATCAGACTGAAATCAACTATTCTGATTAAACTTTCCAAGGATCTAATGTCTCACTCTTAGTTTGGAAGTTTAAAAAAAAGACAAGGTTTAATTCATATGTCAACTTGCCAGGCGATAGTGATACAACGCGTTACAGTATTATGTAATTGGCGATGACTACAGAAAATAGGCACATGGTAACGGGTGATGAATACAAAAAGCATTTTAAACTAAATCTGAGATTATGTTCCAATAGGTCAATATATTTATAGAAGTTTATAGTGCATAATAATCCTTACTGCTAATCATATTTTGTTGCATAAGTACGATTAGCTATACGAAGTTATACAAACAATTTCGGATACACTGCAGCTTTTGATTGGACGTCTAAAATTCATTTATATTGAAAACTTTTACTTAAGTTTAGAATCGTATAACTTGATCACATTTTAGAATTCATTATTTCGCCAATTATAGAACGAAAGTATTTCATAAATCCTGCACATCACTACTGAAAATCGGTAGATTTAAACCCCATCTTCAGGAAAAAGAATTTATATTAGTTAATAAAATTAAATCAAATGATTCGATGAGGTAATATGTTTCAGAAAAAACAAATATCTTTTTCAAGATAAGAATATAAATAATAAATTAAGATCTAAAAATCGAGATTTATTTTTAAAAGAAATTTTGCAGAAAAATATAGCTAGGATTTGGATATATTGGATTTTAATTTTCATATTTATTAAATATTTTGGTACAGTACTTTATAAATTAGAAAATGGCTTTATTATAAAGTTATTATTTCGATTTTTTTCCATCTTAGACGTCGAAAAATGTTTCTAGAACAGATTTTTGTTAATAGAAGTTCACTAAATTCTATCGTATTCTAATTTATGATCTAGTTTATTACACGGCATATGCAGAGGAATTAGAGGGTTATAAAACCGTCCCGAGTTGTTCGGAAGTTCAAATGGAAATATGAGGAAGTGAATATACTTCCACAGTGACCCTCACTTCCTCTACAACGGTTACAACATCCTCTAGATCAAAATACGAGCCATCTTGTTTGTGCATATGTTTACCAAATAATGTATTTTAACCGTTACCCTTCGCTTGGAACTAGTTCTTGTATGTAGGCGTTATATTACGAACGGTCAATAAATTGAAACAAAGGAGAACTTATTTCTCGGTGGGTAACGAGTAAGGAATAGATTCTATTTACAATCGCGCATTCAAATGGATTTGGATTATTACGATAAATTAACTAAACCTAGATCAGGATGAGATGTGCTAGCGAATGGTTTCTGATTCTTATTCTACTTTCGTTTAATTGGTGACAAGAACCACTTAGAGAGATGAGAATCGGCGAATGTAAGAGCTAATCTGACAAAGCATGAATAATAATTAGAGATTAAAGCGAAAATAAATTCTGGAATTTGTTTTTGAAAACCTGTAGAACTAATTGAGCGTTTTATGATCCTAAATGCACTATTATTTTAGTGCTTCTTTTCACCACCAGGTATAGGTTGGGATTCAAAATTTGGTTTAAAAGGCATGGAAATTGATGGAATTGAAGGAATCATTTCTTCTTCAATTTTGTCTTTGGCAATCTTCCAGCATTTTAACTTAAATTATTGTTTTTACGCTCCTGTGTTGTATGAAAAATATTTAAAAAATGATAAAAATATTCTGCATATGATACATATCTGTGAATGAATTTTTTAAAAAAAAATGATTTGCACTTTAATAATTGTTTTCCGTTTGTAGTATGATATGTTTCCTCTATTTTAATATACATTTTCTCAGTATTTTATCAAAATTAAAAATTAATCAGAGTTAAGGCTTTTGGTAAAAATTATGTTACACACATAAAAATTTCCCTTCAAAACCTAGTTTATTTAATTTGACAGACATATTGTAATACAAACAAAGAACGTTGAGCTGAAACCAACTTAAGCATGCACAAACAGTAGCTCATTCAGAGCCAAGCTTAATGTAACCAGCGCAATGATTAAAAATAATTCCGAAAATCTTTTTTATTATAAACGAAATTAAATTTTTAATCAAACTCTAGTTGCTTTTAATTTAATTAAAATCAGATTTTAATTGAAGCAAGATATATTTTTAATTTAAATTATAGTGTAGTGTAATATTGCTGTGAAACTTGTGGCCGACCGATGGCTAAGTGGTTAGCATTCCTGACTCCTGAGCTGTGGGTCCCGGGCTCGAATCCCGGTTCGAGCATGGATGTTACTTTCTTTCTGTGTTTCTCTGTCCTTTCTTCTGTGATGATGTGGCCCACCCTATAAACGGGTTTGTGGTGGTATGGCGTGGGCAACGCTACTCGCCTCCGTGACTTGGTTCACGGGTGCCCGCTGGGTAACGACAAATGAGTAGCAGTTTCTGGCCTTGTTGTGGCATAGGGTTCGTCACATAAGTGCCATATATATATAATGAAATTATATTTTAAAAAAGTTTCATAATATATCTATAATGTAAATATACATATTAATCGCTCTCTTTCTCTAAAACATTCAGATTCTTATTTATTTTGTAAAATATGCGAATGTATAGTCATTTCCTCTATTTGTTATTTTCCAAAATAACTTATATTTTGAACAATAATATATTTTCCCGGCATAGCGTAAACATTAGCCTAATAATTATTTATGCCAACAAAAAACTCTCATTATACAACACTAATAAAATGACGCAATTTTTTTAAATTCGCGTGGCTATTAAATATAGAATACCCCGAAGCGCGCAAACATTTATTTAACTCAAATGGCTTGCTCTACACTCACCGAAAAGAGGGGTGGGGGAACACCCTCTGGCTTCAGACGATCGCATAAAAGGCTACCGAACGTAAACGTCCATTTTCGCTAATTTTCTTAGAACTGTCCTCATCCAATAAAATACCAGAAATGGAAGTGAAAACTTCAAAATATCGAAGTGCTGTGAACCCTAAATCAGTGGGGGTGGATGGAGGAAACCGAATTTCGTCGTTGAAGCAAAATAAAAATAAAAAAATTTAAAAAAAAATAAAACGATAATAATAACAGCCCCGATTACGTAAAGAGGAGCGAGGTTGTTGATCCAAGGATTAGAGTTCGATTCCGTGTGAATCAAAAGTTTTCGTGCAGGGTTATTTGGTAAAAAGCGGTTATTTGTTAAAGGAAATAACTTTTTTTCTTTTCATTTTTACCCTGAAAGAGAAAGGTTTTTATTTTCTCTACTTTTGCGTATTATCAACCAAATCTTATTTCCGATCTTGGTATTAAATTCTACCTTCGTTTTTGGGATAAGTAATTCAGTAAAACAAAAACAAAAAAAAATATTTCAAGCAACCGGATCTTAGATTTTATTTACTGAAATATGCAGATTTTGATGGTGAAACTGATTTGTTTATTTTTCTCTTTTAAGGTTTTTTTGCGTATTTATTAATTTAGTATTGTGATTTTTCGTGTTGTGTTGTTAATGATATATTATTTTGTGAGAAAATATTTTTTGCACATTTTATAAGTCTTGTTTGAATATATAATGCTAGGATTAATTCTTTCATCACTAGAAGGAACGGAAGCTTACATAATTCAGCGTTTAGAAGGTGTGCTATCGTGGCTCTGAAAGTGGGTCGGTCTTCTTAATTTATAAGCAGGACCAATCAGAAGAGCCCCAGACTTGTCCTGCCACTCTAGGAGTATCATTTCACATGGATGACATTGCGATAACGATAGGTCTTACGTGATTTAGCCGCCATTAGTGAATATGGCGGGCCATCATTTGGATCGGGATTCGTACTCGCTATCTTACGATAGTGAAAATTGGCAGGCCCCTCTACAGTACTTTGAATCATCGAAAAATTGAAAACCTAAGTTTAGTTTTGCGTTTCAGTTTCATTCGAAATACAAATTTACAAAAATTTATTAAATATCATTAACTTAAAGTTTTAACAGAAACATTTTCTGAGAAATACAAACAATATTTCCTAAACAAATTTTAACTCGGTAAATCAACTGATATATATTAATTCATTAAATTCTAAATTAATATTTCAAACTGATTTATTATATCGAGATTACACATATATGTATATGCATGACGCCTAATGGTTCTGATTTATGTGGTGGTGTTTGTATATTTATCTGTTGAAGTTTATTTAATATACGTGTGGTGATTTAATAACCCGTGTCAAGACAGGGATATAATAACATACAGATACACTGCTGGACAGTTGCTAAGGACGGATCACAAATTGTAATGTAGCATAACATTAAGCGAGACACATGAGGCCTAGTAGGATAAAATATAGTTGCCACACTGTTCAGACATTAGAATAAAGAATATTTATTGTTCTGGAAAGTACAAAATCTGTGAAACATCTGAAAGAAAAAAAAATTTTCATTTGATGCTGCATACGGAAAAATGGTACAATGCATCTGAAAGTCAGCAGGCACCTTGAAGAAAGGTATCAGTACGGGATATGTCCACCGTGTGATGCAACATTCCACACGTCGTATCATACTTTCCTCAACATTATCCAGCAGCTGTTGAGGCAATTTATCCCATTCCTCTGGGATTGCACGGATGAGAGTGTTCTTGTTTGTCGGAGGATAGTTTCGACCAGCAACTTGCCTCCCCAAAGCATCCCACACATTTTCAAAGGGGTTTAGTTCTGGAGAATGTGATGGCCATACGAGACGTTGAATACCCTCGCTGTCTAGACAATCCTGAACAGCGAGTGTTCGATGACATGTTGCGTTGTCATCCATAAAAACAAACTTATCACCGACAGCACCATGGAAAAGACGAACATGAGGAAGTAGAACTTCATTAATGTATCGTTGGCCCGTCATAGTCCCATTCGCAACCACATATAGGGGCGCCGGCCCACACCATGACACTGCATGTCGGATATCGGTCCCTTTCCTGGATATTTTCTGGACGATAAGCAGTACCACTCTCACGCCAGATCAGTTAACGTCTACAATCCGATGACAGACTGAACCTACTATCATCTGAGAATAGTACGCATGCCCAGTCCTGTTCAGTCCAATTGCGATGCTCACGACACCTTTGCAAATGGGCAGTACGGTGCTGTCTGGTCAATGGTACACACACAACAGGTCTGCGGGCGTATAGTCCTCCTCCCCTCAAACGTCTGGGAACAGTTTTTCGGGAGATCTGCTTTCCTGAGGCAGCAAGAAACTGATTTGCCACCTGCTGAGCTGTGGTGCGCCTGTTCCTTTTTGCTGATAAGACGATATATCTGTCTTCTGCAGGCGTCGTACTTCTAATCGACCTCCCCCATGCCGCCTACTACACATTCCAGTAGTTTTTTATGCAGCAAACAAGGCGAAGTTCACCATCGAATGTCTGAGAATAGTGTCGAAGTTCAGTTTGTTAATAAAACGATTTCTTGTATAAAGAGCAAAGCATTAGTTTGAGAAGCCGTTTTCCATTGATTCAAGCCATTAACACGTTGATAATAAAGCAAAAGAAAAATCAAATTGAAAAAAAAAGACAAAATATTCATTTTGTTGTTAGTTTAAATCGGTAAGGACAATTTAAATTTTTAAAAAATTCCTTAATTAAATAGAATTTAAAATTAATAATAGCAATATTTGTAAACAGCCTCTTTTAAATCAAAACTAATAACTTGTTTACGCCAACAATAATCCTTTTTTTAAAATTTTTACTGGGAAAAAGCATGAAAAGATTTGGTGTCCATTTGGCGGAATTTTCTCCAACTTTCCTAGTCGATGGGATTTTACACGGGTATCGGAAAAAATAATTAAATTAACAATATTTTCATTTTATACCAATGAATCAATACATTTTGGTTCGAAATCCGAAATAAAATTTTTTAATCCATTTTTATGTTATGTTATTAAGATGATTTTGGCATTTTTATTTATATAGTAATATAACAGAAAGTCCCTATTGTAAATTGCCAGAACTAATAAATTCCAAAACTAAAATAATTTCCTAAAAAGATATTTTAAAACTTTTTTTCGTTTCCAAAAAATTTGGGTCGCACCTGTTGCGGTTTCTTTGACATCTGAAATATTTTATCAATGAGCTATCACAGAGCGAAAAATGTGTTTTTTCCCCTCACTTGAAAAAAAGAATGAAACATTCTACTAAAAAAAAAACTGGGTTTGGGGTTTACATTGTCCATCGTAACAGTCTGTCAATTCTCACTGGAATATATACATTTTTTTTTAAGTTTTAGTGTTGACATTTTTAAACAAGAAATCTATTTAACTCGCAGTGAACACAATGGGTTGCAGCCCTCAGAATTGAAAGGAGGAGCCACTTGTGAGAGCTCTTTGTTTTCCCGGCGTCTGCTGCACTAAATAACCACTTAACTTCGAAGAAGTATAGGGAATGAATGGTAAACCTCTTTAACGCACAACGAATGAATGGTCCAGTTCGCCGCGTCACCCTTCAAAAATAGGAAACTTAAAACGGAGAAAAACGTTCCACTCTTAATATTATTACGATACCATTAGCTTTCAAAGGAAACTGTGTAACTAGATTTCGGGAAAAAATATTACGATTTGATAAAATGATGAAAACTATTATTTTAACCCCTTAACTGTGACATATGTTTCAGAAAAATGGACCAAAAATGGAAAAAAATTTTTTGACTGTTTAATTTTATTCTTTATATTATTATAAGAGTTAGAAAATATGCTTTTTATTATAAATATAAAGTTTTAAATACAATAACTACTATATTTATAATTTTTACATACACATAAAACATTGATTACACATACATGTTATTCGCATTGAGCAAATTAAACGAAATTTTGAAGCTAAATATAACTAGTATAAACTAGTATAATATAAAAACATAACAATATGATTTTCAATACATAAATTTTACAAATCTTTTACAGTATGGTATATCCCAAAACAAGGTACTGTTCACAAAGCCTATATATTGCACTTTTTACAATGTTCATCGGTTTTACGAAAGCATATAAAACACTGCCTGGTTGGAGTAGATTTTTTTCCCCATTGATGGGATGTGCTCTGGAAAGTGACGACCGGTGAGGCGCAGTAAGCTTTCACTAGGACGCAATGGTCCTGGTAGTTGAACATTTGGATTATTTAGTTCAACAATTGATTTTCTGAAGTTCATATTTTTTGCACTTCCTGCTGAAGTATACAAAATAAAGGAGTTATTTATATAACGCCTGGTGTAGGAGATGGAAAAAAATTTTCTAGTAATATATTTTTTACCTCCTTTTCTAGCAACCGGGAAGTCTGTAAGATGTTGATCGACTTTAACATCACCTCCCATAGTGTTGTTGTAGTCCTGGACTACCTTCAGAACCAAAATTGGAATTGGTGAAAAACTAGGACCACTTGTGTCATGTATTAAGAATGTAGGGAATTAAGTATTAGAAACGTTAATTTTTCTTCTGCCCGAACTCAGTTCGGGCATCATAAATACTGCAGGCAGTAATTGCCCGAACTGAATTCGGGCGACACTGGGAAGGAGTTAAACCATATTTATGATTTCGTTAACTTTATTTAAAACGCTTTTTTACAATTTCATTTCCTGTAAAACGCTGTTTTACAGGAAATGAAATCCCATGTATTGATAAGCAAAACCAAATTAAAAAATAATATGTGGAAGGTTAGAAAATTTTCTTTTGTTACGCAGTTATTCAATATGAGCCGGCTTAGTTATGATAAAAATTCTAGCTTTTTCAGTTCAATAACTCATGGGTTCGATTCCTACCTTTGGTTTGGGATGTTTTAAAGTAGCTCTATGTATCCGGGTCGAATTGAACCTTCCAGTACCAAAAAATGGCAGGTGAACGGCAAACAAACGAAGTTATTAAATATTCACTCAGGATACTGTAATGAGCTACAAGACGAGGATCAGTATAGCGCATGCGCGCTAGATTCTGCCGCCCTCCTCCCTTCCGATTATATATTTTTTGTTTATTCTTGAGTTTGAAGAGTTCCGAAGAGTTTGAAGTGTTCTCAGAGAAACAACGCACTAGAGGTGCGCTTGTGGCGGCATCCGCCAATGACATTGTCATGTTTATTAAGTTGAAAGTTATATTAAAATTTATGTGAATAGTAAAAATTATATTTAAAATTTATCCTCATCAATAAATTAAATTAAATTTAATTGAAATTGTCTTCAATTGCCTTGCCACCTCGGTACGCTACAGCACCTTTCAGCAGTCTTCTAATGCATTCCGATCGGCGTCTTATAGAGGAAGGCGAAATCACATTCACTATAATGGGCAATATATTTTAATTATTTGAAAAATAGTATATACGTTTTATAAAAATTACTCTTTCGTATGGTCGAAAAAGGGTAGATCTATTACATGAATATATTCAGATCCATTATATTTTAAATCTATTATATGAATATCATGAATATTTTCATCTACCACTAGAGGCCACTTACACAAAGACGACCATTTTAAAAGAGGGAGGCTTCTATTCTGGAAACGATTCCGATACGTTTTGCATCACTTATTGACCAACTTTGTGAATTCAGGGAGCGTTCATTGCTTTTTGAATTAGTTACATACATTGTAATCAAATTGCATAGCTTTTATTTTAAGTTTGCCAGAGACCGACATACTGATATAGTCAGATATAGCCATTTTCAGTTCAACCCGGAAAAAATATTCAACGGACAAACAGAATCAGGATTTTATCAACATAAATATAAGCAGGATTGAATGGATAATACTTATTACAGATAAGATTTACCTATAAATTTGGGATATTATCTGACCCGCATTATTTTTAATTTTTTTTTTTACATAAAAAAAAAAAACCGAAAAAGTCAATGATGAAAGAATTACAAAATATGAAGGCCACTTAAAAGCGTGTTGTTCTTCGCTAATTGAGATAACACAGAAAAACAGAAACAATACTTTTTTCATTGATAACCAATTGAACAACGTAGCACTTATTTTTTTATGGATGTGATGTAACGCAATTCTAGAACGAAGTGATAACCTTTGCTTAGTTTTTAATCCGAAAACTTGTACATAATAAATATTTTATGCAATAATTATTCATAAAATATACTATACATCAAAATATATTTATATGTATGTTGAAACTGAAATACGTAAAATATCAAAAAGTATGTATTTCGATATATATATATATATATATATTTTTGCTTAGCTAATTATATCATTATAAGAGCAACGTCTTATAGCTTTTATAGTAATGCAAAACATATGTTAATAAGTTAATTTGATTGATTATTGATTATCATATATTGATAAGATTGATTAGTTAGTTTACCATACGTTATTTATGGTTTTGTTTGCTTGTCACGCTTTGATAATTTTTGCGCGTGAGGATTATTTCATTCAATTGAGTTATTCTGAGAGTTTATAAAAGTAAACTCGGTACCCGAGCAAACATTCGCGCCTGAGATGAGATTCGAATTTATGAACAGTTAAAGTGAACTCCAAAACGCTAATTTCCTAGCTGTCATCTAGAGAAATTCTTTATGGAAAATTTGCAATCATTCTTTACATAAAAATTTATAATTTAAAAATAAATTTTAGAAAAATAATAAAATTAATTCATATAAAATATTAATAATTTATTTAAATTCCTATTTACATTATTTCTATCTCATAAATATGTTATTTTAAAGAATGATGATCAATTTGTATGTACATGTGTCTATATCTAGTATAAAAGTAGTATAGTAGTATTTTATAATATATATAGTTATAAATAAATAATAAAGTTATATCATATGAAATATTAAAAAAATATTAAAATGTATTATTATATAATTCTTAATTCATAAATATAAGTTATTTCAAATAATTATAATGCATTTATGTGCATTTACATGCGATCTATAGAATTTGATTTCATATTCCACAAAATTTAAACTGGAAAATGTGTTTTTTTAAATATTAAAAGCAGTGATTAAATAATTTCACGAACAAAATTTGTAAAATTTAATTATTAAAGCTATGTAAGATCTCTAAATTACCGTTTTAGGACCTTTTCCTCTATAACTCAATGACCTTAAATCAAAACAAATACAGAAAAAAAGTAAAACCGCTCAAAACATATGCAAACGGCATCCAAAGGACATTTTTTAATCTCACTGGAAAAATAGTGAAATTCCAGATCCATGCATCATTTGCAGCGAAGTCGCGTTTCCGCGGAAATGCTTTGTTTTATTTCCCCAAGAGCCTTTGTTATTGAATTTACTTCTTGGTTTTCTATAAAAATAATTTACATTCTAAGGTCTCTAACCTTTTCCCCTGTAAACATTTCTTCAATGACATCAAATAAAGCAGGAATATTTTCAATACAATAGGAAAACAAAATAAAATCGATAAAAATGAAGGAGAAATAAAATAAATGAATAGATTTAAAGATTTTTTTTTCTTTTTAATTCCTTTCTGCTTTTTCTCTTCTTCGATTTGAAAAGTTAAAATTTATCTAATACCAGTCGGATTTTATAACTTGGATTAAGTGTCTAGTTTCCCCCTCCCCCCAATATTAACTCTCTGGGCTATTATTTTCAAATGAAAAAAATGTCTAGCAGAGTCAAAGCCGGTTTATTACTTTTAAATTAGCTTTCTAAGTTCGAAATGAACTTTAATTTTCGCATTAGACGAAATAAATTACTGTCTTGTCTCTATTTCTCATTAAATAGTATTGTTTACTATTTCAAGTGTTCAAGCCTGTTTTAATATTAACGTCTATTATTTATAAACAATTCAAGCCAAGTCTTATTATTTATAAGCAATCTTTTGGATTCAGTAGTCTCTTAAATTACATATTAAATGAATGCTTCTTCAGTTGTTCATCATTTGAGATGGTTTACTATAGGTCGATTGAAAAAAAATCTTATATTTGGTTCATATTAAAATATTTTGTGTGCATGAGCTTGGTTTTACCATGGCTAAATTATAAGTTAACGCTCTTCCTAAAGGTTCTGGGTTCGAAAGTTGTCATTTTTAGCAATAGAATGCATAATCTTGCTAAACCTCGTTGGTCTGGTTGGTTAGGGAGTGGTTCTCATTATCAGAAGGTAGTGAGTTCGAATCCTGGCTTAACCGAAGATCCGTTGTGTTGGCTGAGGCATGTTAAAACTAAGTGTGGTTGCAATGTCCTCCAAGTGAAATGATACCTCTGGGAATGTCAGGTAGCATTGGATATTAAATCCAATCTACCTTTAACCATTAGACTGCTTATTACGCGGTGACAAAGTGCATAAATAATCCTCTTTTTTATGTTGTATGAAGAAGGTTCGCTACTTTTTTTATCGTAAACATAAAAAAAAAAAATTCAACTATATTATTGATGCGGGACCAATGTTCATAAATATTATCATATTACATTAAATCATATAAATAATGTGCATTAAGTTTTTCAGAAAAATTATTTTTGATTAATTAATATGTTAAAACTATAACATTTGTACTCATTTATCGTGGATTCCAATAAGTAATATAGATAACTTACTTCTCCATATGAAATATAATTCTATATATTATATTTATTAATGTGTATAAAAAATTATAGAAGGAAATTTCAGACACACGCACAGCTAGTTTGACATAATTACAATATTTATCTCGGACAAAATTCGATAATATTTCCATATTAAAATTGTCTATACATCAATGTATTTTTTAGATTAAAAATTATAATACTATATAATATTCATTCACTTTTGGAAAATTTAACATTTCCATAAAGGGTAAAAATTAAAAACTATCTGTACCCTACCAAAAATATAATAGCTTCAAATATCACCCATTAAAAACAACGAATCAATAAATATTAAAATGAAAAAAAATCCGCATCAACGAATCAATTACAATTTTTTTTCAATAATTTATTGTTAAAGTATCAAATACATTCCTAAAAGTTTTCTAAAAAAATATTTTTCTTAAATAATTAAATACAATCGAAAGTTTATTTTGTTAAAAGATATGATTTTAATATTATTTTAGTATTTTCTAAATGTTATAAATCTCTTTAACCTATATATATGAAATGATGTTTGTGTTGACAGCATTTGTGCTCGCAAACTCGATACATTTGCTAATGATATCGTTTGCTAGAATATTAGAACACATTCCTTTTTTTTGGTTAAAAAAAACAAGCATTTTTGTTCCATATATTAGCTTTTGCACTTGTTTCAAAAAGGGCGCCATTTGCCGGAAGTCAACAATTAAAAGAACGAAAGGCAATGCTTTGGTCTCATTTCTTTTCCCTAAATAAAGGCCTGATAGTCATTGCCATCAAACGATAGTAAAAAGAAAAACAGCAGACGATCAGAATGAGATCAAAGAAGGAAACTGTTCCGAAGACTTCTTACCGAGGCAAAGCTTCTTTTAATTGCCCAGGTGAATGTTTCAAGCCAAGAACAAACACTCTAAGGTTTTTAAGGTTATATCAGAAACCGTGCTACGAGTCAACTTTTCTCAACGATTCGTCCTGAATTCAAATTGAAAGGAGTTCGTCTCAGTTACTATTCCACGGAAAGACAGGAGTAAAAATCTTTTCTTTTCCCCAACTCTAAGGTCGGGGTTGAACGTCATGGCCACCTAGCCAACCGTATCCGCCGGCACCGATGTGACGTCATGCCGATTTTCCTCGTTACGTCAACTTCAAACGATTTTCAACTGCGGTGAGCGGGAGCGATTGTTAGTTTGCTTCCAGTTTTCATTCAGGGTGTCGGTCTGCGGTGCTTTGGATTAAATAGTTTGTGTCCAGTCTTTAACACTAAAAAGTGTGTATTGACTATATTTAAAAAAAATTATTAATCATCGCTTTTTGAATATTTGGAATATCATTTAATTTTCGAATTTATTTTCGTGTTCAAACGATATTGGAAAAACTATTATTTTTATATTGGAAACTGTTCTTCGTATTATATTTGAAGCATTATTTGAAATATGCTTTGAATTTCTTGAGTGTATGCAGTCAAATATTAATAGTGTAAATATTTCTTCAGAAAAGTTTATTAATCAATGTGCATAATGAATGAAAATAAAATAAAATAATAATTTTTATATCTCAAAATGTGAACTTTTAAAAATCGTCTGAAAAATGAATAAAATAATGGCTGCTCTTTTGAGAGAAAAAATCACATGAATTTAGTGGTGATTGTTGTGTTATAAAAAAGCATCACATATCAAAAAATATACGACCAGGATTGGATTTTCTTTTTCAACTTTAAAAGTGGCGAGCAGTGTTATGAAAAGAAGCGAAAACATGACTAAACTCCGTCGTTCAGGATCCGTGGATTTCGGTAATCCGAGTATGCCAAATGTCTTAGACATGGCTAAAGCTCTCTGTTTGGCGTGCAAACAGAGAAGTAAACCAAAAAGAAGTTTTAGTCTCTTTCAAATTAAGGTAGGTCATTTATTTTACAAAAGATTATAATTTTTTAATTTTTATTGGCAACGAAATATTTTTTCCTGTAAAATGTATGCCTTTATATTAAATACTTTAATTATACATGAGATGTTATATAAATATGAATAGTTATTTTATTAAAATACTTTGTTTATGAATTTATTTTTTTAACATTAATAATAAAAGTAAAAAAAAAAACATTTATTGATACAATTTAATTTAAAAAATCAAACATTGGATTATGTTTTAAAAGTGAAAACTCATCTTACTTTAATAAATAATTTGTAAAATTATTCTTTTTATTAAAAATAAAAATCATTTCTAATCGAATTAAAAGTTTCTTCTTTTCAACAAAATATTATTTCTTATTTATTTATGTAGATTTCTTAAGAGGGAAGTATCACACACACACACACATATGATACAAAATAATATATCTAATGAGCACATTTGTTTCAATTCATTCAGTAACATTAGAAGTTCCATTTCAATGTTTTTAAGGGGTAAAAAAAAATTTTTCTCTTTTGTATAACCTTTCAAACACTCTCAATCGTAAAAAAAAATTAAAGCTTTATTGTTGTTGATAAATATTCAAATACTTAATCGTATTTATTTTTCTTCCCTATTTCATCTATTATCAAAATATTTTTTTATGTTATCAGTTCTTTTCTTCCTTATTAAGTTTTTACCACGCTGATAAGATATGTGATTTTAGTTTTAAAAACCAATAAAAATTTTAGAGAAATATAAAAATTTTTTATCAATTGAAACTATTAATATTAATATACTTATAAACTTATATATACTGTAATAAAAATGAATTATAATATAAATTCCATAAAAATTTATTTAAAAAGGCTCAGTTAATTGTATTATGATAGAAAATAAAATATACTTAAGAATTATTTTACACAGTAAATTCCAAATACATTTAAATTTAATTAGTTGAAATAATAGATTATATATTTTTGTAAGTTTTACGCTGTTGTGTACAATAGCATTCAAACTTTTAAAAGTAGACTCCGCTAACTATTGCCATTTAGCTTGCTGAATAGGTAACAAAATGGTTTGCAATCTGACCTTTAATTCAACACTTCGTAGGATCGATTCCCACTTCCAGCGAAAGTGTTTGTTGAGGTTCAAAAGCGCAAAACAGTCCGCTTTAAACTGTTTTGCGATCGAATACAGCCCACATGTGCAAAAATATCCACATGTGATCATCATACAAACCTAACTGCCACTCACAGCTATTGTTGGCGAAAGTCGGTTCTTTCAATTTCTCGAATCTTGGCGAGAAAGCAAAATTTCCAAATTTGAATTAACGGCATAGTTTTCTTTGGCTTTTAAATCAAAAGCGTTATGGATTGATTCTCATATCACTCTTAAGTAATTGTAATGATCTTAAATCCCTTTTAGAAATATTGTAAGTCGTGGTTAGATTGGCCTTAGTAGAAAAAGAAAATTGACTGTTGAGTTGCAAACAAAACCAAAATTTTATGATTAATCCTTTCATTTTAGTCATGTGACTATTAATTGGTTAAAGATATAGAAATTTCTGGAGAATCTAACTTAGTTATCCATTAAAATGATAATCTTAACGTAAAATTTCAGAAATTTGATAAAGTAATGTTTTTGCTTAAAATTATTAATTATAGTATACTATTTTAATGTAATCCTTTTAGCGTAAAACGTATGTATATCTGTTTTATATATACGTTTCACACTAAAAAAATTATATACACGTTTTACGCTAATTTGTCAATATACAACGTGCTAGTTTTTTCGAAAAACTCTTGAAATAGAATTTAGTATTGTGTGGTTCATTTATAAAACGATTAATTAAAGTAAATTAACTATACAATATAGCCACTTTTATAAAGATATTTTATATATAAAAATATGATTTCAATAAAATATATATATTTTTGTGTCAATATTAAATCTAAATTAAATATATCATTTTAATGAAGTTAAACTACATTTCTTTAGCATTTATTTATTCATTTATTAATAAAACATCTTGGTTACTTTACTTCTGAATTTCCTTTAACTTAACTTAAAATATCTAATTTTTTCTGTAATTCCTGTTTTAGTTTTTATTTTCATCATATATTGGCATTTTTCGGCATAAAATATTCGTAATTTTCGTTGGGTTCAAAATTTTAAAATTTGAATTTTGCAAAATTTAGCATTTGCTCCGTTATTTTATATTATTTGGATAATTCTATAATGTTTTTCGCAAATAATATATAATATGGAAATTCAAAATAAAAAATCGAAAACTACTTTTTGTGATTTGCTCAATGAAAGCTGTCAAACATTAAAACAAATTTAAGTTATCAATATTTTAATATATTTCATGAAATTTTAATTTTACATATCACCTTGAATTTATGCAGTATAGAGTGTAATTTATAGGTTTTTATGGCAGTCCAAAAAAATATAAAATGTAAGATATCCAGCAATCATTTTATAATTAATAATACTGATGAATAATTATGACATTTATGACCATATAATAAGACCAACCACGAAGTTTAATTCTAAATAGAGAATATTGTAAATTTTCGTAGCATTATCTTTACTTAAATTAGAATAATTTTTTGATATTCTCATTAATTCAAAAAATTATGAGAAAACTACTGTATTTTTTAACATTAATTCAAATTTTCCTGAAATTAATATTACTTAACATTAATGGTAATTTTACTCAATATTAATTTTTATAAATATTAAATAATTTTCAACAAATTTAATGCATTTATAGTGTTTAATTCTTTTTTTAAATAACATTTAATGCTAATGTGTACTTAAAATTTTTATTTGGGCAGACTTAAGTAATAAAAGGTGAAGAATAAGATTTTCATTAACATTTTGATATTCTTTATTTCATGGAAATGCATAAAAATTATTTAATGTAGAATATTTTCTTTTTAGTTGTTCTTCAAGTAATGTATTATAATGGACGATATAATTTTTTATTCTTCATAATTTATTAAGAAAATAAAAAAGTAATTAATATTTATTCCTGAGAATTTGTAATAAATTGATAGGAATAATTTTTATTTCTGATATTTACGCGTATATATACTATGATAAGAAATTTTTCAGAAATCTTACTGTCTAACTGAAAATTTATTTATTACCTGTTCGAAAAACAAAATGTAAATAACATTTTGATATTTTCTCGTAACAACAATCGTTATTTACGTATTCGATTTAATAATTTTAATTTAAAATATAATTACTGTATTTAGTTTATTATATTATGAAATAATAATTTACTATCAATATTTCTTTTCAAATAAAATAGTATTTATATTTGTAATATAGTTTACTATATTGGAATTAATATTATATATTTAAAATGATAATTAATAAAATTCAAGCATAAAATAACAAAAAATAATTGAAATGTAAAGTTCAAAGTAATTTTTATTGGTTATAAAATGTTTTGTAATAATTAAAATAAATTTTTTAAGTATAAATTTGGAGCTTGGTTGACAAAATAGTATAAATAAATTTTAGATGTAGATTTGTATTTTGTAAACTGCTTTAAATGTAATTTATTTACTTTATTTGTTTTTTGTTGCATTTGTTGTTTTTTTGTATTTAATAATAATCTTTCTCGTTACTTACTTATATTATTTGTATTATTTCCCATACATTATTTAGTTGTTATTTGATAGATATTGTAAATTTGAGAGAAAAATTCTGGGTCAGACATGCAAAATCAATCAGTAAGTAAAAATTTCACACTGTACAATTATTAAAATGAGAGAAAATTTCAGAAATTGTCATAGAATGCTTACTAAAATAATGAATATTCTAAGAAAATTAAAATAATGTTTAACATGTTTAAAACTCTCTAATTATTTTTGATTATGATTACGATTAATTTAAACAATAATTAAATTTTCATTAAATATCTTTTTGATCGGTAAAAAATTATATTTTAGAGGCTGCTTTATTTAGTTGTTATTATACAATATATTTTCATCTTTAAAATAAAATTCATGTTCTTGTGTTAACTGAGAACTCAGATAGAACTAGTCATCATTTAAAATATTCGTTACATAAAATACTTTTCAAATAACCGAACGAGTAATTCGTAAAATTATTCTATTTAAAATAATTATAGCTTATTGTTTCTCATATTAATTATAAAAAGAAAATGTAACATACCATATGGAGGAAAATTAAAAAAATAATTTCTTTAAGCTATTTAAATACGTTCACTTTTTATTTGGAAATAAAACTGAGCTTTGTTTCGTATATTTTTACTAATGCTTTATAGTGTGGGTACATGTTAATAATAACAGTTTTCCGATAATCTATATTGTGTGTGTGTTTGATTATTTTTTTAAACTAAATTATAACAATCCGGAATTATTGAAAACCAGACATACTCAAATTTAACAGGTATTTAAATATTTTTGAAAATGTTTCGATCCCGCCCCCCAAAAAAATAAATCAATATATTATATCGTCCAAATGCGAATTTTTTTCTTTCGTAACTTTGAGTGCCCATTAGGAAAAGAGACTTATTCCAAAATATTGATGTTTGAAACAAATCTCAAAACGAATAAATAAATAAATGTGCTACAAAATTATAGTTTCTCCAAATATAGTCCAAGAAGCTATAACATTCTCCAAAATAAGCTTGAGCAAAGTAGATTCTCTGAATTTAAGACATTGTAAGTAAAGCTAATATATATTTACTTTTTTTTCATTCTATTTTCTTAAGGAATGGAAAAAGCAGACGATTAAAAATTAAATCATTAAAATTCTAAGCAAACGATAATTTAAAAAAAACATTGGAATATTTTTAAATGGAAAAATGAGAAGTTTTAAGTCATTTGAAATTACTTGTTTTGGTAAATAGTAATTATTTAATAATTAAAAAATTTCTTTCAAAAATTTTTAATTTTATATATCCTTTAGCCTAATTAATAATGATATAAACGTATTTTATTGTCATAAATGTGAAGAACATTGTGGTCATCAGCTACCTAACGCATAACGAATGGAATGCTGCACTGTATCTATGATATTCATAGTTTGTGCAAGAGAATTTTGTGGTATGTGGCAACACTCAGGCTGCAAGAATTTACTGCCGATAACCACAGAAACCGTTGAAATCAGTGTAAGCAATCTCGACAGCAATTTCATTCTTTAGAAATAGCGATTAAGACACAAATTCTTCGACTGGGTTAGTCAGCTGTTTCAAAATAGGTGCAAAGATGTCCCCAAACAAAACTGCGGAAATAGTCGTATTGCCTCCTACTTACTGAATTCAACAAAGCTGTTCATGCATTAATAATGGCAAATTTTATTTTGAATAAAACGATGAGTTGTAATCGTGTTTTGCTGATTAATATGCATAGCGTGGCCTCTTCCCATTGTTTACGTTGCTTCTGTAGGAGGTGACAAAGACATGCATGTTTTAAATGCTGTGGAAATGTGCATTCTATTGCTTCAAACAAAAATGGTTGATTTTATCCTTTGATAAATCTTTTTTTTTTTATATTTATACATCAATTGCAGTCTTAATTATAAATTACAGTTGGGTGAAACATTTGCACGAATGTTATAAAAAACCGGGAATTGTTGTTCTGTTTTCCTCGATTTGTGATTTTTTTTAATTTTAATCTTAATTGCGAAACCGTTAGAATAACGATTAATTATGTTTGCATTGAAATCTAATAAATAAAATTTTGAATTAAAATTCATTGTATGTTAATTATGTATTCGATGGTGTCCAGTAAAAAAAACTGCTGTATTTATTTGTATGGCCTCAATTTGCATTCATTTGTACAATACAGTCAACTTGAAAATTAACATTTAATGAATTTTAATTCAAAATTTTATTTATCAGGCTTCGGTTCTTATATCGTTAATTGTTATTCTAACGATTTTGTATTTAAATGATACAAATCTAGAAAAACAAAATTTCCGATAATTTTCATGCGAACATTTTTACTGTGGTGTAGTTCATTATCAGAGTTTATTTTTTTCTTTTCATTTATTTAAATTAAGGATTCGAATATTTAATAGAGTTAGAATTTGTGATGGGGAAAGTTCAATCCTTTTATAAATTAATACAATTATGCTACATGGAACTATTTATAGAGAAAGCTAATATACATTTTTTTTCTTTTTATTAGATATTTATTTTGAATAATACACCCGTTTTTATTATTCAAAATAGATATCAAATAAAAAGAAACATCAATGCGTTTTATTAAATTTACACAGGATGTTTAATTATACAATATTACTTATCGGGATCTGTAAATAAGTCTGCATTCTTGGGCGTAGAAGGTCTCAACTTCGATCTTAATCACAGTTATACATAGGAAAGCGAGTTTTTGCTTTTTGTTGTAAAGGTTGTTGCACCAGCCTGCTTCCCAGTACCTAGGCATGAGTTGGGCTCTACCAGTTAGGCTGAAGCAGCCGGGTGCAGTCTTCGTGACTTTGAAGCAGGCAGAAGACTGCCACTTCCAGAGATATCATTTCACTTGGAGGACATTGCGACCTTGTCCAGTTTTAACGTGATTGTTGTAATGGTGTGTGCTGAAGACTTTTCTGGCTTTTCCACCCTTGGAACTCGTGACATTAGCTGAAACAAACCTTTCAGAACTAATATGCTGCATACGGTCAAAAAAGTTTTGAAAATGCCTTAACTGTTTCGTCCATCATTACCCAATTATAAGCTAATCTACTAAAATTATTCCATTATTAATCTATCCGATAATTTAAAGGATTCGTTGCAATCAACGAAACCTGCTGTTTGTAAAATACCCATAAGAATATTGTTTTTTTTTTTAATTCGAATCTTAGCAATAGATTATAATATTAGGAAACCATTACTATGGATAATTTATTTCAAACCGTTGGATAATATGCAGCTTTAACTTCATTACACGGACAGTAATAAATTTGTATTTAATATTTGATAAAAAAAAATTCTTAATGTAACAAAAATTGTCGATTGTTACAATACTTTGCAACAAAATTTGTCGAAAACTATACTAAAAAATCAAAATTCTGTTTTATATGTGAAAAAAAATTATTAGCACGTGTGAGCGTGTCAGTGGCCTTAAAGAAATCACATTCGTTGTACGTAAGTACGGAAGGCCGAATCAAGAACAGGAAGTATCCCGTAGTGCAATCAGTAGCCCGCTAGTACGGGTTCATTAGAATTTTTGACTCTAAGTTAGATGCACATCAGTTTTTCCATATTAATCATTATAGGCATCAATTTTCTCAAGTAAAAACTTTGACTCAGAATACTTGTAAAGGGGGAGGTAGCGAAATAGATTGTACTGTCTATCCAAAGAAGGACCAAAACAGTTGAATTTAACAATGGAATACCAAATCAAATTTCCAGTCAAGAACAGGATTGAGATAGTATTGTGTTATGGTGAAAACGGTTGATTTATTTCCTATCAAAGTTTTTCTCAATGATACAAGTTAGTTAAACTTAACAAGATTTGGTTGAGTTTACATTGTGTTATAGTAAAGAAAGGATGATTTATCTCTTACCAAAGTTTTTCTCAAAGTTCAAAGTAGTTGAATATAACAAGGTATGATAGAGCTTACATGGTTTACTGTGAAAATGTTTGAGTTATTCCTTCGCAAAATTTACTTCAAAGATCAAATTAGTTTATTATAACATGTCTTGATTGAGCTAATTGGCTAAAAAATGGTTAATTTACCCCCATCCAAGTATTTTGCAAAGATCAATATGAATATAACAAGTCTTGATTGAGTTAGTATTTTTCTATTGTGAAAACAGTAGTGATTAGTCCTCCACCACAGTTTTTCTCAAAGATCAAAATAGTTGAATACAGTAAATCTTAATAGAGTTTATATCGTATTATAGTAAAAACGACTGATTTATCCCCTACTAAATTAAGATTTTTCTCTGAGATCCAAACACCTAAATATAACAAGGCTTGATTGAGCTTACTTTATCTTATGGTGAAAATAGCTGAGTTATGTCTCATCAAAGTCGTCCTCAATCATCAAAATAATTGAATTTAATAAAACTTGACTGAATTTACATTGCGTTATGATAAAAACGGCTGCTACATACCCTACCAAAGATTTTCACAAAAATATATAAACTTCCTTAGATTTGTACTATATTTACAATGTTGTTGTTGTTGTCTTGTGCCAGCTAGGGTGTCAACATGGGGTGCGCTACTCCACTTTTCTAACTGAACCCTATTTTGGTGTGGAGTCCGACTTCCTCAATACACACATGCCATAGGAACCCGTTTATAGAGTAGGCAACCATTCATACAAAGAAAAGACAAAGACAGGATAGACAAAGAGAGGAAATACATCCATGCCCGAACTGGGATTCGAACCCAGGACCTCCCAATCCGCAGTCAGGCACTCTGACCACTACACAGGGTAGGCGGCACTATATTTACAATAAAATGTATAATATTTCAAGGTTTTGAAAATCTTTTTGAAGGCTATATCGAGTTATACATCTCTTGCCTGCATTATAATCATGTACTGATGCCATTAAAAAGAATTATTCGAATTGGCTTACAAAAAACTTCCACTATAATATCTCCAAAACAAATTTAGAAATCAACAATATGAAAATTTCCATACGAAAATTTTCAATTTACGCTTACACAACAACTGTCTTTTCCATTCTCATTCAAAAAAATTCCACTACAGGCGTACTTCTTGAACTTTCGCTGGATATTGCAAAAAACAAAAAAGACAGCTAACCTTTATAGATAAAGGACAAATTGTAAAGTTCAGGTGAATATTTATGTGACCTTTCAACTAAACGCTGGCATTGAATGTGGCCATCCGTGGAGTAAATTGGAGACCTAAATCAAACGCTTAAAATGTCAGTGTGCTAAATCCTTGCTTGAAAGAATATGAGAATCATAAAAGACAGATTTTTCTATTTTTAAAGAATGTTTTATTGGCATTTCTTTTCTCTTTTTTTTCGCAAATAATAACGCATTTCCTATCTGCGCACTCGCATCGGTTTTTAGCCCATTTTGCGATACTTCTTGCAAAATTAATTATTTGGAATTTTACTGAGCAATGAGAATTGGTGCATATGTATTGAGAGTTTATTAAAAGCATTTTGTTTGTGTTTATAAACTTACCATAGCCAAATTTTTAAACGCTGTCAAGGTATCTGTCTTAAATCAGATCAGAAGGAAGTTATGATGTCCATTTACCACCTTTTCAGCATTACATACATTCATAGTTGTGCAGGCCTCCAGACTGTATCTTTAGGTTAACGGGCTTAGAATACTCGTCCATCACCAAATACCTCGTCATTTTGAGTCACGTTCTGGTAACGAGGTCCCATTTGAGCCGGCACCCTCTTCTCCACATGCACAAAGCATTTTGGACGTCACATATAAACGTGGACACGTCCCCAATCCACGTAGCTCCAGCAATCCAGAGAGGGAAAGTACGTGGTCACCCTCCCAATTACTACCCGAGGCAAATGATGCTTCACTTTGCTGATCTTAAACGGGAAGCGGCGTGAAGCTACTGAGCCACTGAAGCTTTTTTCAATACTACAAGGGGTGGATGTCCAGTCAAACATCCAGTGGGTGTGCCAAAAGTGAGGTGTAGGAGTCTTAGAAGCAGTGACCAGAGGCATCATTTCACATGAAAGGCATTGCGACCACGATGTATTTAACGTAACCCTAGCCACCATTAGCGAACATGGCGGGTCTTAGGTTAAATCCTGATTCGAACCCATTACCCCCGGATAATGAAGACGAACGCCCTAAGTAACGAGGCTACAACCTGGTCAGAAGAAAATTATTAGTCATATTTGAATAAATCCTGGAATTTTGGTGAAGGGTTTGAAATTCCCGTCAACAAACAAATGACTATGTGAAACATGCAACAAAGGAAATAATTAAGTGAAGAGGTAGACAACTGAGTTTGTACCCTTTGATGACATCGAAATGGATATTAGATCATCCAAGGGCATAGAAGCACGTATAGGTCCTATCATCACACTGACCTCTTCTCCGGGTTTCCACGTTCCCAAGCCACTAGCAGCACAAGGAGGATGAAAGTGGTCAACTTCTCGAATATTTTGTTTAAACAGATGTGTTCGATTTAGGTAATTTGAAGGGGAAAAAGGCATCAAGTCTAGTTGATGTCATTAAGATCAATCTCACTGAAATAGGATTTCTTTAGGTTAATATTATCCCCTTTTGCTTCTTTACTCTTTTTCAGAGTAAAGTTTTTGATATTCATTTTTTGCAGTTATTAATTCACCACTTGAAATTCTATTTTACAGTTCTTTTAAATTTTAAAGCTGGGCATACCATTACATTTATTTGCTGATTTTTTTTTCGCTATAGATTCTTAAAAAATGAATTAATATTTCCCTTTATTTGTTACATAATGAAAAATACCTCTGTAAATATGATTATTTTAACACGTGGTATAGAAATTTCACGAATAGATTAATCATCTCATACTTTATGTGAAATTTACGAAAATAATTAAACTGTCTAATCAGTCACTTTCGTCCAAATCTGCCTATTAAGGTCCTTAAATAAAGTGATTCTAAATCTGAATTTTTCATATATGTTATTTTCCTGGTGGATTATTCATTTGACGCAATGGAGGAAACCCGGAAAAATCCCAAACACGCACCTCAATAAAACCGCATGGAGAGGACAAAAGCACAATAGTCATCTTTTGTTATTTAGCAGTAGCTGGATTTGAACCCGGCACCTAATTCTCCGAAGATTGCTGTCCTATCATTAGGCCACGGATAACTTATATTTTAATGTTTCTCTATAATTTCAAGAAAAACAATATAGCGAGACCTCAAAAATATTAACAACGCAACCTTTTGCTTTGAAAACAATCATAATCGTATTCCCCCTATTGCATGACTATCAAATGCGGAATGTTTTGTTCACATTAAAACTCTGATGTTACAAAATTGCGGAAAACTAGCTTATATTGGTTTGAGTAAATTAATTTTATTCCTTTTTTTAAGCGTAACCCAACTCATTTTAAATTTTTACAAGTTACTACATTCGCATCGTGGTTTTCATTGAAGAACTAAAGTCTACCTCAACAAAACAAAACAAATGATACATAACATTTCCGACAAAACTACCATTTATTTTCTAAACGTGTCGCAGCCACTGTTACCAGGAAACAGGAAAATTGAAACAAATCTCCGGAAGTGGGACTAAAAATTGCCGCGCGTATATCATCCAGCAACAAGAGAGAGAGAAGGCACCCGCAATAGCTGCTTCCTGTCGCGTTACTGTAGCATCGGGAACCCTTTTTGCTGTGGATGCGATTGTTGCAAGCACCCTCCCCCTTCCCTCCCACCTCCCGATCTGCGACACCAACCTCTCAACTTGCCGAGAAAGAAAGATCTTGAGCAATCTATTTGTTTAGAAGAAGGTACTTAAGATTCCGACCTGAGTCCGTGACTGCTACCGTTGCAAGCGCACCTGTGTTTGTGCATATGTGGCGGAAAAATGCAATCCTCCCCCACCCCCAGTTCCTCCAAACACTTTTCATTCGTGGAAAAAAAAACATTTTCCTCATCTTTCATCGATGACATTATTATTGTTGTGGTTATTACGACGAATTTCTGTTTGTTTATGTCTTTTTTTTTGTATATTTTGTTTTATTGTTACTGATATTTTCAAAACGAGCGGTGGCAACTTTTCCCTTTGGTAAGAAGAAGTCGAAAGTCGTAGAGCGTTGTAAGAGAAAGCGGATTGTTGGAGGCGTTATTTTTTCTTCTTTTCTGCAATTTATTTCGATATAAATTTTATTATTCTTTTTTTTTAATATTTTTCCTTTAGAAATAACCCACTGAAAATTCTTCAACAATATTCGTCTCGTTTTTTTTTTCCTTTTTCTCCTCCAAAATTGATAAGCAGTGGTTTGCTATTGTGGGTAAATCCTTGGGTTCTCGGTTTCGCCACTTTGACGGCAATTTCATTTTGCAGAGTGATGAGTTGTATTTTGTGAACTTGTGGAATTTTTTCTTTCAATATTATTCGAATGCATTTCTACCATAACAAAAGATCACCGCAGGATGGCTGAAGGTTAATTTAAATTTCTTTTTATATTTGTCATATAAAAAATCCTTACATCAAGAAATTGTTTTCCTTCGGAAAATAATGCAAACAACTTCTATTAAAGCAAAGGAAATGCATGCTAAGGAATCGATTTCTCGAAATATCAAATTTCTTTTCAAACATTTAAATTTTGATTGTCGAAATAAAATTTGTGATTACCCCATAATAAATTTATTCAATCTGCGAATATTTATTTCAAATTTGTATTTACTTTTTGAGTTTCCATTTTTTAATTTCATTTAAAAGTAAATTATTTTGCAATCATTTATACGAATTACAACAATTTAAATTTAAAACAAATATTGTAACTGTAATATTTAATATTTGATAAAAATAAATATAAATAAAATAAACGTTAATTCACAAGATATAAGAAGGAATAAAATTTCTTGAAACTATCAACCTATAAATTTCAGATGATAAAATAAATATAAATTTCATTAAATAAAAAAGTGTATGCTTACATTCACTCGTATATATATATATATATATATATATATATATATATATATATATATATATATATATATATATATATATTGTAGATTTATTTACAAAAGCCTTATTGCAAAATTCTTCCTGTGATGTGGAGAGGAAGGTGCCTCCTCAGGTGTCATCCTCGTCACTTGACCGTCCTTCAAAACTATATGATGCAGCTTTTCACTCGGCAGAAGCAATCAGCTGGAAACATATTTCAAATAAATAAATGACTAACTGAGCAATAATGAATGGTTTAGATTATATATATATATATATATATATATATATATATATATATATATATATATATAAATATATATATAATATATATATATATATATATATATATATATATATATATATAATTGGAAAAAAGTCTCTCCGAATATTATCTTATGATACATTAGGTCAACATGCAGAACAATAATTTTGACAAGTACGAGATAATAGTAGAATTTACCTAGATAGTATGTAGCTTGCGGCTGGTGCTACAATTTCAAGGCGTTGTCAATGAAATAAGCTCATTAACATTTGTCGCCATTTGCTTTTTGATATCCCAAAAAATTAAATATTAAGAATATCAAATTTGTATAAGCATTTAAGCTAGCTAAAAAAACAACAATTTTACTATATTTCATTAAGTAATTGATTTAATTATATTCTAATGCGTATTTGTAAACATTTCTTTCGACGTCTCGCCAAATGTTTATGCATTTAAAAAAAAATTTTTTTTTTTCCCTACGAGACAAAAAAACCTTCGACACAATTTTCGTCCAGTGACCTGCTGTTGAAAGACATAAAATGGTGATATGATCGTTTATTTGAAACACCTGTAGCTTTTCTGGAATCTCCTGAAAGTGGTTGATTTCACTCACTGCGGATAAGACCTGACAGGTACTATTAATGTTCCCTGATAGCAAAATGGAGAAGTGGATATTTGGACTTGATGCATCTACTTTTGGACTGATGCAATCCCAAAAAAGCCTCTTTCTGCAAATGACATAGTAATTTTTTTTTTTACCACGAAATATCTTTCTGCCAGTTCTACAAAAGATTTAAATTCTGTTCTAAATAAAACATTTATACTGTGATAGTACAGAATCTTTAGTAAACGCTGACTCTCTTATATAGACATCTGCTTAATCCAGAAGGGCATCAGTTAATAAATTTTGAATTTTCTCCGATAATATTCTTCGATTTTAGAGCTAAACCAAAATATCTTATTTTTAATTATCAGCGATATAGATTGGTTAGTGTCAGGAAAACCATATTCCCAATGGTGAAAATATAAAAACGATTTGAATAATTACACAAAAAATATTATGAACTTTCATTTTTTGGAACTTAATATGGTTTAATGTGGATTTAAGATGCATTTAAAATAAAGTATCTCAATAGTAAGTATAATGCAGATTTGTGTATTTACTTCACACACACACAGACTATAAGAATTGAATTCCATAACTCTAGAATACATTCTAAGATCTGGAGACAGTATTTCGCAATTTTAAACCGCAAGTGGTAAAATCGTCAGTTGAGATAATTCCCTTTTTCATCAAACTGGCTGATAGCGTTTAATTCAGCAGTTCATGTGTTCAATTCTCATTTCGAGAGACGTTTGTTGCAGATCAACGTGATTTCTTTAAACTTGTAAATCTTGATAAAATTAATCCTCGTGTGCAAAAAATGATCCCAATCTGACAAACGAACAAATAAGTTAACAGTCTCACTTTTGAACTTTTAATCCTTGACATCTGAAGAGCTACATCACCAATTTCAATGGTTCTTATTAATATGACAATCGATCTTTATCAGAATCAACAAATTTATTTCTCATTAACAAACGACACTTTTGTTCACCATCATGATTCAATTAAAGTTTTAATACTTATATTTTATGGTAACAAGAAGCCGCGGTGACTGGTTGGTTCATTGCGTTCATTCTCATCATCGGAATGTGGTAAGTTCGAATCCCTATCCAATAGAAGAGTCATCGAGTTAGCCAATGGCGGTTGTGGCCCGTTAAATATGCCGTGGTTGTAATATTTTTCATGTGGAATCATAGCTCTAGGGGTGTGACAGGGCAAATGTGAGGGGTTTTCTACTTGGTTCCCGCTTCTAAAAGTTACGAAGACCATCCACTGACTGGATCCCAAAGGGTCATACTCATTGGATATCCCACATCAATTGCTTGTAGTGCTGAAAAGGTATTAAAGGAATCCTAGAAACCAAGTATTATAATAATAATTATTCAACATATATCAAATACAATTGTTTCTAGAATATTTAATGCGAGAAACTAATTAACATAAAATATCCATTTAAAAGTAAAGGAAAATTTAATCTAAGGCATTGATGAGTTTGTCTCTTACAAAAAAAAGACATTGGCCATGTTCCTTTCTAATAAAAACTTCCCCAAAAGTGCCTTGGGTACTACAACAATTCAAATGCTTTTAAAGGTACTAGCTTAGTTAAACTTATCGAATTCATAACGTCCATACGCAATCATAATATTCAGATTCTGACCTATTTTTTTTGTGATGGCCACTAATGTTTTATCGGAAGTATACGTGACAGAACTTCCGCTTTATATGAAGCTCCATATACATTTTTTTTTCGCCAACTTGTGTTTTACTGGTGTCAAAACGTCGGCAGACGCAAAAAAACCATTTCCCCGTGCTTTATGATATTTAGGAAGTGGAAGCGTGGAATTCAACACGAGGTTTACGAGAGCCTAGCTTCCTGGTTAGATATTCGGAAAAAAATTAACGGAACATGTGCTCCTACTTTTTTATTATTATTTTTAAATCTATCGTGTGAGATCCACATACTAATGAGATAAAGATGATTTCAATATCACATGTGCATGTTTTTCTCTCCCTACCTCATGACCGTCAAATCATAAAACTAGGGATGCGTTGAATATTAAAATCTTTTCTTTTTTTTCTAGTTCGAATACCAAAAGACCCTCAAATCATCAACAAAAGATTTTACGATAAGAAAAAGAGTATAAATCTATGCAATAACTTTCGATCTATACATATATATATATATATATATATATATATATATATATATATATATATATATATATATATATATATATATATATATATATATATATATATATATATATATATATATATTTAATTATATATATAATTAAATGATATATTAATATATGAAAATTAAATATTTAAATTTTTCATCAAGATTAGAGAAGTTTTTATGATTTAAAAAAAAGTAAAAATTTAATGTTATCGTAAGCAAGGCATTAGTCTTAAGACTTAAATAAAGATTATTTACAAACTCTGCAGTTATTAATTTGGAAGGTTTTTTTGTTTAGCTTTCAAATAAAAACTCAATCTTACTCAATGCGAGCTATAAGCCTACGAGCATAAAGCTCTAAAACAGTTTCTGTCATATTATAACTACTTCTTCTTCTTAACTGGCGTTACAGCCCTATGCAGGCCTTAGCCTCCAATACAACCTCCCTCCACTTTTCCCGCTTCAGAGCCAAATTTTTCCAATTCTTTATTTTCATGGTCTCCAGGTCCTCTTCCACATTGTCAATCCATGTTTCTCTGGGTCTCCCCTTCTTCTTGCTATTGAATAATTTACCCTTTGTTATCCTTTTTATGATATTTTTTTCATCTCTGCGGTGTACATGGCCAAGCCACCGTATTCTTTGTGCTTTAATGAATCTCACTATGTCTTTGTTATTATTACTCTACTAGTACTACTTAATTTTGAATTCTATTAATCAATGAAATTTTAAAATTTAAATCGCTCTTGCCGATTAAAATGAACCATAAAGTGGATGTTTAGTCTTTTTCATTTTGCTTTTTCTTCTGCTCTGTTGTCAACGTGTTAATGTCTTGAATCAATGCAAAACGGCTTCTTAAAAAACCACTGCATTGGTCCTTATATAAGAAATCGTTCCAATAACAAAATGAGCTTCGACACTGTTCTCAGACATTGGATGGTGAACTTCGCCTTGTTTGCTGCTGCTCGAAGAATGCGATTGGAAGGCAGGCAGCAAAATCTCGATAATTTGGATTTATGACGCCGTCTTAATACAATATCGTAATTAATTATGTGTGACGTAGATGAAACGTTATCCGACGTCATTGATATTTTAAACCAATGAGAATTGTTATAAAGTGATGTAGCCATGATCTCAACTAAATTCATCCTTGGTACTGTGGCTCTGATCCTGGGAGATCTTTGAGTTTCGACGGTGAAAGACGTGTTCAGACTGCCTTGTCCAGACTCAGATCCGGCCATCTTTGGACTCTACGGTTCTCCCAGGGCAAGCAAATCTTTCCCACCTGCACTTCGTGCAATACTAACGAAGCCAATCCAGAAAACCTGCTGAACTGCATTGGCTTTTCAAAGCGTGAACTTTTATACAGCCCTGGAGCTGTCCTCGATTCTTTGAAGGCGAAGGATGTCATGGACCTGTCTGATTCAGACCAGGGGATAAGAAAGAAGAAGACTAAATCGAAAAAACAACCACTTATTTAAAAATCCTCTTTGAAACATTTAAAATTTTAAAACTAACAAGTTGTTTCTATTATTTGAAAAAAAAATGCAACGGTTTCTTGTAGAAACATGACACTTAATTTTGGTGTTATATTTTCCTACATTAACACGTCGATTTGTGACATTGGTACTAAAGAAGCCTTAAAAGTCATAGCAGCTCAATATTATTGCAAGGTAATTTTAGGTTTTGTACTACTTTCTGAAAAGACTAATGGAAAACATATAATGTTGCTTGAGAACAAAACTTCCTAGAGTCCATTATGACAGATTTGTTGGCCCAAAGCAGAAATGCAACGTCCATTTATCATTATAATTTTCATTAAGTTTTATAAATTGACTCTGTAATGGTTTAAGTATAAAAATAATACCTCATTGATAAACTTTTGTAGCTTCGTAATAGTTGGTTATATTCCCGTGTTTCAGGGAATGAAACCTGGAAAATACCAAATACTGCTATTGAAAATGTATGTGCAAAAAATAGAATTCTTTATTCTGTTCCTGTTGTCCTGTTGAGTCGTTAATTTTTAAATTTTGCCCCTTTTTCTCCGGAAAATGTAGTGTCATCTCTTTGTCGCTGTGGTTAACCAATTCTTAGACATCACGTGGCAAGACATTTCATAAAGTCTACAATGTTTTTATTTCACAAAGTAGGAATTTCAGATGCGCACTAAAACATAAAAATACCTACACACACGCAACTTACTATTCAACTATGACTTACTTCAAAATTGTGGCCTAACATTCTTAATAATGTTATCTGAATAAAATACAAACAACATATATGAACTTTGTTTTATTTTGCCAAAACTTTGAAAAAGTTTGAGAAATGATATTTTATCTTTTACAATGAAAATATCATTTCTCAAACTTTTTTAATTATTTATTATTAAAGCATTAAAATTATCATTTTGTTGTACAATTGAAAATTTTCATAATGGAACGGGGTATGTAAACTCTGTTTCATTGTGACCATAAAAAAATATTTAGAAATCTTATACGAAGTATAACAATGAAGTAAAATATGAATATGTGACAATGTAACTGTCTAAATTTATTTGGAAAATATAGTGTTGATTTTTTGTTATTTATAAAAGTGCTTTAAATTTGCGTTGGTAGTTGCATACTGTACATGTGATATTTGAGGCCAAAAATTGATTTTTAATATCACTTATCTTCGAATTATGAAATTTATATAAAAAAATTTTATATTAATCAATCCTTTAATCATTGTTCCACTTTCCTTTTACGCTTACAACAAAGTTTATTTTTTTCCCACGAGATAAAACTGTTTTCGAATTTTTTTTCGCGTATTTTAAGGTAAATATTGCGATTACTATAGATCATTTCTACTATAAAATGTTTTCGCCAGAAATAAATGATGCGTTACATCAGTTAGAAGAGGGGGAAAAAATAAGTAAATAATAAAAATTACCTTTGTTGAAAGTATTGGTCGACGATTGTTGATTGTTTCCTTTGGAGTCCAATTTTTCAAAGAAACCTAAATTATATGTCACAAAAATATAGCTTTGGTTCCTCTATTTTAACGCAATAAATCTATTTGAAAACATTCCACAAAGCATTTTTTAAGTGTAAAAAAAAGATGAGATGTTTTCGTTTGTAAGAATTAGGTTATCTTTAAAAAAAAATACGACTGTTCCATATATACAAATAATGGTAATATATAAAACTAAGAAACCGTGACATTTTTGTTGAAATAACTGTTTACTTTTTCACACTTAAGTTCTAAAATCACTTAAAATGTTTTTTTAAGTAATATATTTAGTTAATAAAGAAAGTGACAATTGAACTGAATGTTTGTTTGGAAATCTGCAGAATATTAAGAATTTTGTCGCCAAGAAAAAGTAATGTAATTTTTGTGTTCATTTATTTTTACCGCATTAGAGTATTCATATCACATTAGTGTAGGAAAGTCATATAATCTTTGGAGAAAATATTTGATAATTTTGAATTATGTTAGATTTTGATGAGGGAGAGAAACTTGCCATCTGAATAATTTGACAATTTTTTCCAAAATTATTTAAAATTATTCAGAATTTTCTACAAATTAACCTATATTTATTTTGTATTTTAGTATTTTTACCACACCAGAATATTCTGACCACAATAGTCAAAAGAAAATAATATGACGCATCACAGAAGACAATTTAATGTAATTTTGAATTTTGTTAAATTGGTAAGAGAGTTGCCATCTAAAATCGGAAGAGAATTTGTTAAAATTCTATCTTTTCTTGAGAAAAATAACAAAGTAACATAAATGTAGATCCATATATAATTAATATAATAAACAATATAATGTATAATGGTATAATTAATTAGTGTAGATTTAAATTTTATTCAAATTAAATCAACAATTTGCATTTATCTGGTTAAACTAAGCAGCAATGTTATTTAAACCCTTGCCAGTGTCACCCGAATTCAGTTCGGGTAATTACTGCGTGCAGTATTTGTGAAGCCCGAACTGAGTTCGAGCAGAAGAAAAATTAACGTTTCTATTTTGTGAAGTCCGAGCTGAGTTCGTTTCTACTTTTGGATACTTAATTCCCTATTTTCCCAATAAATGACACAAGTGGCCCTAGTTTTTTACCAATTCCAACTTTGGTTCTGAAGGTAGTCCATGACTACAACAACACTATAGGAGGTGATGTTAAAGTCGATCAACATCTTAGACTTCCCGGTTGCAAGAAAAGGAGGTAAAAAATATTACTAGAAAATATTTTTCCATCTCCTACACCAGGCGTTATATAAATAACTCCTTTATTTTGCATACTTCAGCAGGAGGTGCGAAAAATATGAACTTCAGGAAATCAATTGTTGAATTAATAAACCAAGTGTCCAACTACCAGGACCATTGCGTGCTAGTGTAAGCTTACTGCGCCTCACAGGTCGACACTTTCCAGAACACATCCCATCAATGGGGGAAAATCTACTCCAACCAGGCAGTGTCTTATATGCTGTCGTAAAACCGATGAATAAGGGAAGAGAATAATGCACGAGACAAGAGTTTATTGTAAAAAGTGCAATATATAAGCTTTTGAGTAGTACCTTGTTTTGGGGTATACCATACTGCAAAAGATTTGTAAAATTTATGCATTGAAAATTATATTGTTGTGTTTTTATATTATACTAGTTTATACTAGTTATATTTAGCTTCAAATTTTCGTTTAATTTGCTGAATACGAATAACATGTATGTAAAAATTATAAATATAGTAGCTATTGTATTTAAAACTTTATTTTTGTAATAAAAAAGCATTTTCTAACTTTTATAATAATATAAAGAATAAAATTAAACAGTCAAAAAAATTTCCATTTTTGGTCCATTTTTCTGAAATATATGTCACAGTTAAGGGGTTAAATCGTCAAAATGGTCATTACAGGTAAAAGTTTGAGACTTTTTTTTCAATTTCTACAACTTTAAACGAGCTTCTAAGTTCAAAAACTCATAGAATTTTCAAAAACAAAAAAAGACATTAATTTTTTTTGACGGATTATTTTTCTATATATGACACAGTTTCAATTTTTTTCTCGATACTTTAGATATTATATTTTTACTTATAAGTAAAAAATATAAAGAGTTTAAAAATAAATGATCGAGCTTTGGCGTGAACTACCGAATCTATCTCGTTTGGCAATCAATCTGAAAGTTAATCGCTTCATACTCTCGCCAATAAATAGAAGTAAACGAGGTGAAGTTGACTATTGACTTCCTCCAATTAAATACGCTTGTTTAGTCCGCAGTCAGCGAGTCAAAAACCTGGGACTTATTAAAAGAAAGTACTTTATCTTTGTCTCAGATCATTTCCCCTTTTATATTTAGAAGCATCAAAGAAGCGTAACTTCTGCTATATCGATATTATCTGTTCGAATGAGAATAGGTTTAGAAACAAAAATTGTTAGAGTGGTAAGAATAAACGAATCGTTAAGGCAATGCGTAGTCCGTGGCAATAAAGCGCATGGAAGAATATTTTCTAACGAAATGGTGCCTTTTATAGTCAATTATTTGACAGTCACCTGGCTTGCGTACGGTTAGAAAGTAAACAATGTTTCGCTTTAGAGATTTGAATATTTAATTCCGCAGAAAAACGTGTTTCCAATAAGTAATTGAGATGTTGGCGTTGTAGGAGCCATGGAACATTTGCGTCGTCATTCCATTTTCATATGCTACTGGAAATGCAGAAATTGTTTTCGTAACAATATAGTGTAAAATTCAAATCTCACGTTGTTTTGGAGATTATTTTGGTGATTTTGAAATCAGCCCAACTGTGTAGAATATTATAATTGTTTAATATTATCGAACACTTTATTTTGATTTTAAATTTTCATTGATGTTAAAGGAGTTAATTCAATTCGTTTCTTTGGAATGATTTTCTAAAGTTTTGTATTCCAAGTCTAATTTATATCCCACAAATTTGATTTAAATTTATAGCATCAAATTTATTTTAGGTTTATCTCAAGTTTAATTTAGTAAGGTTCATCTGTGCTTATTAAGCTTCCTGTCAGCAGATTTTTTCACCATTTCATCTCCAGAAAAACTTTACTTCAGATTAGGGTCTTATAGTTTGGATAAAAAAAAATTACTGACTGTTAAATATTAGCTGCGCAGGGAAGTTATTTTTTGACTTTGTTTCTCAAAACATTTCTGTGAATTTTTGTTCCAATTTTTAATTTCAGGGAGTAGTGGGGGTATGGAATTGTCATGATGGTGGATAACAGTATCATTCAACTTAATACGGTGTTTATGTGATTGGATTGCGATTTTCAGATGCAAATGCAGTCTCTGCACATAAGAATCCAGTCAGTTTTTGCATACCTTAGGAGAGAGAGATCCTAACGTATCCATTTTTACGAATATCTCGACAGAACGATTATTCTAACGTATTTGATAACCTACACTTTATACCAGCGCAATAAAAAGTAAAACAACTATAGCTATCCATCCCTATTATTAATAAGTAATATTTAATTTGCAATACATAATTGCTTTTCAACTGTAGCTACTTTTCTGTATCTTCCAAAATAATATACTTTAGTGCAATTTTGTTCTGTTATGCTGCTACAAACTTTACTGTTAAAAGATTACCTTGGCTTTGCCCATGAAACATTGCGTTGCTAATACTACATTTTGTGTTGTTAATTTATTAATTTTATTCCCCAAAGGCACACCTTAACTTTTCTGTATAGTTACTGTTCTGTAACAACTACAATTATTCTGTTAACCTATCACCAACGTTTATTTCTAAAATCCATACTTAAACTTTTCCCTCAAGTTATTGTTCTGTTACAAAAACAAATTCCATTGTTAAGCTATCACCAACATAACTTCCAAAAAGGGATACCTAATATATATACCGCTAATTATTGTCATTTTTCTTGCAAGACTATGAATAAATATAGTAAAAGTAACAACTTTCTAATAATTTGTTACTATAGATTGTATTCTTACTTAGTATTCGTATGCATATTATGACACGAAAAGGTTTTCATTTTCTTATATATATATATATATATATATATATATATATATATATATTTAGTTATTTTGGAACTTAAAATAGATGGGAAATAAACTACGCAGGTGTCTCAGCTCTGAATATGAAATATAATATTGATTGGTCATTGATCAATTGATTAGCAGCAAAGAAATTTTATTTTTTAGCATGGAAATAATATTGTTATTATAAGAAATCTTACTAAAAATTACCTGGTACACTGTACAAATACGAATGATAAGAACGATTAAGAATTCATTGTAATTTTGGTTTTTTAACTTAAGTTACTGGAAAAAATAAATCTATGCAAAAAAATTGCATTATAATTTTTGTAAATTTCTAAAATAAGTAAACTAAAAGCATTTAAATAATCATTTCACAAATAGAGTTATTATTTTTCTGAGTATTTTTTTTTCTTTTAACCATTTGAGTGACATAAAGATTTTCGCTTTTCCTCGGGCTGAAAATACAGACGAAAAGAATGGATTTTAATCTACAACGCTTCTACTAATTATATTAAAAAATTTTTTAAATGTCTTCTTTTGTGTGTGTGTGTGTTATCTAAATTTACATGGTCGTCAAGTGCAGCTACAGTGGGACATAAATGATAATGTATTTTGATGTTTTTAAATGATTTCCTTTTTCAAAAATTTCAGTGATAAGCTAAATCTTCAGTGGATCTTCGGTATCACTTAGCGGATAATATGATAAATAAAAACTGTTGTAAACATTCTGTGGATTAACTACTAGTAAAACTCCCAAGCGCTCACATACATGAACGGATATAATAGAAATGCAGCATCTATCTTCTATTGGTGAACAGTTGTTGGTACCAACCTGAAACCTTTCATTATAAGAATATACATACATAGTGGTGTAGGAGAGCCCAGGACTGAACCTTTAGGTTAACGGGTATGGAATACTCTTCCATCACCTAGAGCCTCGAAATTTTGAATCATGGTCAGGAGAGGAGGTCACACCTGAAATGGTTCCCTTCTCTCTACATCCACGCTACACCAGCGGAAGGACTTTGGACGTCACATATTAACGTGGACACGTCCCCAACCCAGGGAGCTCTAGCATTCCAGTGAGGTGGTCACCCTCCGAACCACTGCCCGCGGCAAATGATGCTTCACTTTGCTGATCATAAACGGGAAGCTGCGTGATCATTACAAGAACAGAATTTGGTTAGTTGGCCACCTATCGAGTTTATAATCTTAATTCTTTCATGTTATGTATTTATTTAATTAATTATTGGCACAATGATTCTAAATGTTAGTAATTTAATAATGAACCACAGAGGAGTTCTTAAGACGAACGAGGTTATTCTAGCGCCTAGAAGGTAACGGACCCAGCTAAAGATCTTCATGTTGGTAAGGTCTATACATATTGAAAATTCCGTTGGATTCAATGTCTTTGTATTCTTGTGATGTGGAAAGGAGGTACCTACTCCGATGTTGGCATTGTCATTTAACTATAGTTAAATATTATGAATTGATAGGATGTCTGTAGTGTCATCTGTTCGCAGAAATAGCTAATCGGAAACACTTAAAACAACCTAACCTAACCTGAATTACAGCCTATTATTAAATATATCATCTGATCTTTCATGACCATTTTCAAATTTTTACCATATTAACGGAAGGATATTAAAGACATAAGCAACTAGGTCCATCATTAAAAGTATTGAAAATCTATGAATATCCAAGTTGTGTTTATTTTCAATTCTAACCCATCTTTTATTTTTATGTATTTAATTAAAATAAATTCATTGCTACAAAGAAACAATAAAATTTTTTATCATACAATTTTTAGACATGAAATTTTCTAATAATTATTTGAAAACGGTCATGAAATTCAAATAGAAAATACTGATTTATATGAAAAGTAACTCTGTGAAAAAAATTAAACAAAATCAAAGTGCTTCACACACAGTGACAATATAACTACTCACTACAAATGTGTCATAAAATAACTCGGCAAAGTTCCGAAATGTCAAGGCGTTGCGGACAGTGAAAACCTCGCATTTACGCATGCTTGCCGAGCTCTCGTAATTCGGAGTAAATCCCGATCCGATTACTGATGGTAATCAGACCGTGTCATCCGAATAAAACCGAGTGAATGGCGATGTAAGAGCGATATATGCGCAGGCGTGTGCGCATTAATAAATAGGCTCGGTGGAATGCCTTGATAAAACGGCTTTTGTACGCATGGAAGCGGCTCATTGGTTTGGTCATCGTGATTACCCTAAATGATAGAGGTGTTTGGTGAGAGTATTTTTATCAAGCGAAAGTCTTCTAAATGAATTCTTTTATTCATTTCGGTTAAAAAAACTGCCATGTTCAGTGTATAAATGCTACTCTATGTATATAATGTTGAAATATTATTATTTTACATTATCTGCATTGCTAAATATGCATGTCACTTAACCATAATCTAAAAGTAAAGAAAGTTGGTTGTGTTTATGAATTTCGATTGGCCAATAAACGTACATTGCCGACCGATTGGCTGAGTGGTTAGCGTTCCTGACTCCTGAGCTGTTGGTCCCGGGTTCGAATCCCGGTTCGGGCATGGATGTTTCTTTCCTTCTCTGTGTTTTTCTGTCCTTTCTTCTGTGATGTTGTATGAATGTGGCCCGCCCTATAAACGGGTTTGTGGTGGTATGGCGCGGGTAACGCTACTCGCCTCCGTGACTTGGTTCACAGGTGCTCGCTGGGTAACGATAAATGAGTAGCAGTTTCTGGCCTTGTTGTGGCATAGGGTTCAGTCACCCTTGTGTGCCCACCATTGGATAAAAAACATAATAATCGTTCACTAGTAACCTAATCATTCTGATACACAAGTGTGTATTAGTGGCTGTTGTTGCACCAGAATACTTCCCTGTACCAGACAACCACAAAAATTTTGAAATCGATAGGCTTAGTTCGAAACAGTTTTTTTTTAAATTTTCTCTCTACTGCAACAGTCTATTATATTTTTATTTTCACGTTATTTTATTTTTCTGCCAAAACTAAATCATTTTTATGTTTCCTGTAAATTGCCTTAAAGCAATTTGTCTCATAAATTGAAATATAATGGAAAACTCTTACTTAATTCTGCATAATAATGATATATGACTGACCTTGGAAATTAGTATTTTTGACAGAAATGATTTTCTAGTTGAGAACCATATTAATCAATCACCTCTGGCAACATGAAAAAGTTGTTCCAAAAAAAATCGTGCGTAATATTTAATTTCTCTTATTTCTTATTATTTTAAATAAAACGATTTCAGTTTATTTTGAATGTGAAGAGGTGTTTTCAGAATAACTCTTTTTTATCTTGTCTTTTTCAATTCATTTTTAATATTTCTTGAAGTTGATTCAAGGTTGATCTTAGCTTGTTTCTTTAATATACATGAGCGATATTCGTATTATGTCTTTCAATTCCAGAGTAATCATTTATAATCAGTTGATTTAGTTAACGAACTTCTCCGAACATTAATAATTCGGCATTGTTGTTTATTTTTATTCATTCGAAAAAATTTTATGTTTAATAATTTGTGACTTTATGTAATATCTCTTATCGAGCAAGAACTTCATACTTCAACTAAATACATCGTGTCTCATATAGAATAGTTTTAGGTTATTAAGTAAGGCATATTTGCTATATTTTTGATGAATATTTGATCTTTGCTTATCATAAATTTTGATATTAATGTAAATCGAATCTTTGAGAATATAGTTATTGTCTAAGTGAGACTTTCCTTGAAAATTTAAAAATACAACTACTGCTGTTGTAAATGTTTATTAAGAATATAAGTTAAAAAAACACACTCTCTGTCTTAATTTATTAGCTTTCTGTTAGTTCGGTTGTTAACCTACAATCATTTTTTAGATACAAATGTTAAATTTGCAAAAATATGCTGTTTTAAGTACGTTCCAAATCATTATAAATATCCCCAGTCAAAGAAGATTCGAAACTATGATTTATTGAACGCTAACTCTTTAGGTATGAGCTAAGTGAAAATGCTTGAAAACTAATAATCTAACATGCACTCAAACATAATCATTTGATTTTAAACCAATATCAAATGAAGTAGGTATATTTGCTAGTAGAATTCCATACTGGCATTACACAGATTTCAGATTTGGATAATGTCTGTTGTCCTGATAAGCACTATATTAAAACCAGTTGAATTGAGGTCTAACTTAATTCTTTGTAGTCATTTTTACTCACCAGGGCTAATTAATCTAGGGCCTACAATTCAAAGATCACTACGGATATTATGTCCTAGATAAAGGTGGAATCTACGAACCATTGAAGTGAAGTATGTGGAAAGCTAAACTTACTTTAAATTTCAAAGGTTAATTTTAATTCATGGTTTTAATTAAAAATTCAGACACTTCAATGTTTGTTTTTATTATAATTTCATGGAAAGAGCAGCCAGCTCAGCCATTTTCTATGGAATCATTGGTAAAATATTCATTGTCAGTTGTATCAATTAACTGCATTGTAAGTTGTATTACCTGTAACCGTACTGCAAGTTGTAGCAACTGACTACTTATTTCAGATTGCAATACACATATTAAAACTTAAGCATGATACAGTAGGTGATCGATTAACGAACATATTCCGAAGACTGTTCGCTATCCGATTTGTTCGTTAACCTATCATCGATTTACCATAGATTTTTTTGGGAAATCGATTCATTCGTTCTGGAGACCCTAAAAATAAATTAATTAAAAAGGATGTATAATTTTTCTTAGTAAGTTTATTAAAATAAAAATAATACATACATATAGTCTTGCATATTAATCGGTTCTTTTCATTTTTCGCTTATGGAGCATTAAAGAGCATGTCCAATGTCGATTGCTTTTCTCTCTTTCCTAAGACTTTCCAGAAGTGATTAATAGCATTGTCGTTGTAAATATCCCTAATTTTACTGATATCAGCTTGGTTTGGGTGCCATTCTAATTGCTCTGGAATCAATTCTAAAGCGAAACTAATGATCTACTTTGGCTATAAATATTCAATTAAAAAACATTTTTTCTGTATAGAACTTTGAAATTTAATAAGCAAGCAACATAATTCAAGAGAGATGAAAAACGATTTTTTTTTTTTCCGTTGGGTTTGGCAACCTTGCGAAGCCCGGTGTCTTAGTGGCAGCGTTTCACGCTCCCATGACACAGGTCCGAGGTTCGATCTTCGGGCTGGGCAAGGTTGAATCAGCCTTTCATCTCTTCAGTGGGTCGATTAACGGAGTACCAAGCATGCTTGGGAACTAAACACTGGGGTCTTACGTTAGGCTGATCACCTAACTGGGACATATGCTTTGCACCCCAGGGCCCTCGGTCATGAAAACAGTTATGGGCAGTGTTGGCCTTGGCCCACATTGGCTGTCGTGCCATGGAATTTAGTTTTGGCAACACTTCACATCATGCTCCGAGAGTCGAAAATTGTTCGATAGAATTTGTTTTAATTCGTAATCCGAATATGTGTTTGTTGTCCGAACACAAAAATCTTTCTTGAAATTATTCATTGTCCGATTTGTTCGCAATCCGAACTGTTCGTTAACCAATTACTCACTGTAATCTATAAATAAATAGATATTAATTATGGATCAATTTATTAAATTTCTGTAGGTTTTAACTTTTACGTATTTATTCATAAAATGGAATTATTCAGTTTTTAATTCATGGATTTCATGCACTTATTCATAAAATTCAATAAATGCATGATTTCATTTATTGTTTAACTAAATCTTTGATGCAATTATACAATAAATCAATTTTTTTAAATAAAAAATAGGAAATTTGATTCTGAACCAATTAAACAATGGAAAAAGAATGTCGCTACTTTGCTTTGAGCGAGAGTTCTGCAGCTTTTATTATGATTGCGTCCCATTATGTAAGAAAATACTTTAGTACGCATTACAAATGGATACACCTATAAACCTTCCGATAACATCACCCTGTTAGTTGTTCAAAAAGTGATATTTTAAGAAAAATTTTAATTAAGGACACTAAACTAAAAGGTCAGTGCGGTTTGATAGAATCAGACTCTTTAGAATAATAAATCTTAGGTTTGTGTGTGATTCCAGCTACTGTTAATCAATGGGAAATGGGTGTTATTTATCTATTTTTTGGGGTGTTCTCAGCAGGAGGGGTCGACTTAGCCTGATTGGGGCTCGGGGGAAAAACTCCTTTAAGGCCCCTTTCTGCAGCAGAAGCTCGTATCTTTGTAAACATATCGCATTTTGCATTGTGTAAAAATACAGGCTATTAACTGGCCAAATTTGTCCATCATAATAATGAAACTTTTGCTGAATTCCACCCGAGAAAGCCATGGATTTACTAAATATAGATATTTTGTTGTTGTTACTTATGATACTTGGAGAGGACAGGCTCGCTATGCCGTTGGATTTGCGAATTTAAGTCAGTAAGATGCGTCTTTCATTTAACCAGAGCACCACGAAGGTGAAAGTACGACTTTGTTCTAAACTCCTCGGATAGATGTCACCACGAGAGGATCTACTCCCTCAATTTTGACATTGATCTGAAGGGGAGAGGTAATTTTTCTCCAGACCATTACACCCACGGTAACTGCTCAACGACCGACGCCGAGCTGGCAGCCGAGTGGTTAGCGCCCTTGCATTCGGTTCAACAGTTCGTTGGTTCGAATCTCACCTTGGGCATGGATGTTTGTCGTGGTTCGGAATCCACTTTAAACAGTAGGTCCCGGTCTAATTAGCCCTCGTGTGAAAAAAATGACCGTTGAGCGACAAACAAACCAAACCAAGCTCAACGACCGACCACAGGACTTTCGATTCCACAGATTTAACGAGCACGTATATCGCATGTACTCGGTGTGTCTTTGGCAGCATTGGGAATCGAGCCCCACCCTTCCAGACAGAAAGCCGGTGCCTTAACCACTAGGCTCCTACGGCTTTAATTTTTTCGTGTTTATATGATAGATTATGTAGAAACACTATATAATATAAAATTATTGGATTTTACACTGTACTGATATTTTGTTTAAAAAAAGGTTCATTAAATAAAGAAACGTAAAATTAACTTTCTATTCGGTTTGGGGCTGCCTTTCGGATGTGGGGTCTTGAAGCAACTGCCCTGCCTTAGTCAAGCTATGCCTAGCGGTTTTCTAGGTTTTCTCCCTTGAAACTGAACATAGCCATCTAGCTGTTAAAAATAGTTCCAGAAGGCTAAACCTCGTGGATAATGCCTTAAAACGCTAGTAAAACAGAATATCACTCAACTTTTGAAAAAAAGAAAAAAAATATATCCTTAACAACTTGTTAAAAATGCGATCTAGAATTGTTCATATTTGTAATATAAATGTAAATGATCCTAAGCGCGAAACACAATCTCATCAAAAATGCGCGAAATTTCTCATTCATTTTGGCGGACGGCGTGCGAATGAAAGGATCCGTGACCGGTGATCCGCGGCCTACTTCGCCAGTAAGTCGCTCGCATCGCCAGTGGCCAGTCTCTAATGCCATGGAAGTGATACATTGCCCTTTCCGAATGTCCGTTTTGATCCTTCCAAATGGGAAAGAGTGGTCTACTTTCAAACTGGAACCATCTCTTAGCCTTGGGGGATACGAGGCGCGTATCTTTCATGGAATGTAAGTTAGTGGAGTAGTCAGTCACCTTGCATGAAATTGCAACACACACACACATTTTATTTCGGACACACAAATATCTTTAATATGCGCTTAAAAATGGCAAAGTAAGCGAAAAATTAATTTTTAAAGTCTGTTTAGTGTAGAAGGAAATGCAGTTTTCATTAAGTTTTTATCGGAGTTATTAATTTACAATTTATTAAAGTTCTTGATTTTATATAAGTTATTTTATTTCGTATAATGTTGTCTACGCATTCCTTACGTATAAAATTTCCTGTCATATTTGCAAATCATGTATTTTGATATTGGTTCATTAAGATATTAGAAGAGAAGAAATTTTAAAATCAATAATTCAATAAATTGTCATAAATTATCACTTGCACTTTCGTTGGAAAAAAAATTAATTGAAAATTTTTTTTCTTTAACTGTTATTAAATAGTTGCTTAATTTATTTTTTTCTGCATCCTTGGATGTGTTAGAAAGTTTCAAACCAAACTAGTAGCTTGTTGTTAATCATAATTCTGCCTTCAATTTAAGAGTTTGTGAGTTCAATTTCTGCCTTGGGTTTTGATGTTTGAAATGATATGTTTATTTTAAATGGCAATTTTTAGTTTGAAAAACCGTTAAAAATTTTTAAAAAGAAAAAAGTACAGTTGCAAATTAAGTTATGCAGTTTATAAGCTAACTTCAAAATTTCTAACTCAGATTTTTTTATATTTCTATTGCTGAAAAGAAACTGAAATTCCAGATTAAAAAATATGATTAAGAAAATGTCGCATCAAATTTAAATATACTTTTTCTTTAAAATTATGATATTAATAATTATTTGATTATTATCTACTATACGAACATAAGGTACTTAAATATTTGAAAATGAGAAAAATTTATTAAACCTAATATATATATATCTATGTGTGTGTGTAAGTTACATACTTATTATCAATATTGTTTCGTATTTTTTTAGCAATTAAAAAAATTGTAAGTGATTTGAAAAGATGTTGATACGGAAATGTGCATATATTTATATAACCCAATTCTTAAGTAAACTGATTTAAAAAAAATATTCATCATATGACAACTTTTTTTTACTAAAGCGTATAATTTTCTTAAGCTAGGCAACAAACCTAATCTGATTTTTTGTAATACTTTACTTAGACCTCTGGTCGTATTTAACATATATTTTGTTTTATCCATATCAAAACAATCTGTGTTTAGTTTATAGCACTTATCGTTTTAATTTTGGAATACCACAAACATTCAAATTTAGTAAGCAAATAAGACTTCATTTTTGGATTTTATATTATTATTTTGTATAAACAGTAAAACTGTATTATGCTTCTTTTTTTGTATACATCTGTTACAATTATATTAAAGAAAAGGTTATTAATGATTTGTAAAAAATTAATTCTTAATGCAATTGCAAATTTTTAATATAAATCCATTTAATTTGAATTATAATTAGCCTCTTAAATAAGGATGTATTTCTGCAAAAATTAACCATAATATAAGACGCTTAAAAATACTTAGTCAAGTGATTTTTGAATAATATCTGTGCATGTAATAATATAAAAATTATAAATTTTCTTGCTATTAATCACTTATTTTAGTTAATTATTTTTCATTAAAATCAAGGTAAATCAAGTTGGAAATATAATTATCACTGTAAGAATATAAAATAATAAAGCAATTAATTTTTTCAATTTCTCAAAGGAGATTTGATAGTTAAAAGAACGATGTTTAGCAATTAGTTAATAAATGCAATTAATTAATAAAAAATGAAAAAAACAGAATTTCAATTAAGACTGCTTTAGTTAAAAAAGTATTTTGTAAAATATAGAAATTCTATAAATATCTATAATAGGTTCTACCAAAAGTTTTATTTCTTATAAAACGATTTGTTATTTCTTCGAAAAAAATTGTTCGGAAGTACGTTTTATAAACTATTTTAATAAAATAAATAACTATATAAAAAATAAATATAAATTAGTTTTCATAATTTTAAGTTGGCTCTAAGAGCTAACAAGATTATAAATGCAAGTGGTGCATATATATATATATATATATATATATATATATATATATATATATATATATATATAATCTATTTAATCTATTTCTATGTTTCTGCGTATAAAAATGCATAAATATTTATATATTTTAGCTTTGTTGGGTTGTTTTTTCAGCAATTTGAAGGCCTGTGAAGTATATTTTTAGAATTTTTACACAAACGAATTCGTTATGCTTTTCCTCACATCCCTTGCGTTCTATGTTTTTATTTAAATTTTTTCTCAATATTATTTTTAACATTTCTGTTGTTAATTTCAATTTTAAGTTAATTTTTTATGCTTTTTAATTTTCTAATTTAACATTTTTTTTGCATTTATTTATTTTTTATAATTTAAGTGCTTACATGTACATTTAGTTTCTAAAATATTATACTTATGAATAAAAAAATATTCCTCGTGTAATAAATAAATCTCGTGTTTATTTGGAGCTCACAAACAATTATATCCCGAATACTTGACGATCTTCAGATGAAGTCACGCATTCCGCAGAGAAGTTCCGCTACCTCCTCAGATAACTATCTGCTCCTAATCTGTGACACCCTATCCGAGAGAGATTTGTCCGCTTAATGACGTGCTTTCATCCTCATTAAGCGGGAGCATCCTCTTTTGTGAAGTCATGCGCTGCGGAAGAAACAATGAAGACCTTCCCCCGCCTTCCCTAAACTTTCTTTTGTTCCCGATCGAGGCGAAAGGGGCAAGGTGACCATTCTAATTGCGTCCAATGGCATCCTCAAAAATAGAAAGGAAGTCGTTTGGGAGGAATTGATTAAAACGCTTTCCAGCGGCACTGTCCTTCGCCGTTGAGAGTGGGATTATGGGAAAAATTTAATCACCATTTTCATATTCTTTTGATGTATTCAGTAAAAACTGACTTACAGAATAGCATAGATTTTTTTAAATAAAAAAGTACTAATTCAGAGTATATGGGTGTGGTTGGCTGCGAAATACTTAGTCGCCTCTGGAAATATTCAATCATTTGTTGTTTTTACTTATGACACTTGTGATTATTATGGACAAGCCAAGCTCGCTATGCCGTTGGCTATGCGAATTTAAACCAGTAGGGTGTGTCTTTCGTTTAACCAGAGCACGACGAAGGTGAAAGTACGAGTTTGTTCTAAACTCCACCGATAGATGGCACCACGAACATACGAGAGGATCTGAACATTTTAACACTGATCTGGATGGGGTAGAAATTTTTCTCCAGACCATTCCACCCGTGGAAATATCTCTATGAACAGGACTTTTGATTCCGCAAATTTAACGAGCACGTATATAGCATGTACTCTGTGGATCTTGGGATACTTTGGGCATCGAACCCCCCCTTTCCTGATTGAGGGCCGATGCTCTAACCACCAGTTTACCACGGCCTGATGCCAGGGGGCCGCTGTGGCCTGGTTAGTTAGGGCGACGTTCTCATTATCGAAAGGTAGTGAATTCGAATCCCAGCTGACCGAGTCGTGTTCGCTAATGGCGGCGGGGGTATGTTAAAACTGGTCGTGGTCCCAGTGTCCTCCAAGTGAAATGATACCTCTGGGCTTGGCAGGCCAAGTATTGAGGATGTTCTGCTTCGTACCTGTTTCAAAATTACAAATACTCCAACCTGCTGCTTCTATCTATCTGGTAGAGTCCGACTATGGGTTAGGTACAGGAAAGCATGCTGATGCAAAAACAACGGCCTAATGCCATCAATTGTAAATGAACTCTGCATAGGAAATCCATTTTCACACCACATAGTGGACTAACGTTTGTTAAGCTTTTTATATCCAACGCCAATATAATTTTTTCGTAAGGACTTTGCATAGATTATGAATTGAATATTGCAAGGGGGGACTTGGAAATCTCTCAAGCTTCAGCTTCAACATGGTGACTCAAAATTCATGTGATTCTTGCTGCACATTTTTTGTATTTCTATTAATTTTAGCTGTTGGTACAATCTGGCTGACAACTATTGCCTACAGCTATGCAATGGGCTATTTTTGTTACGATTTGTAGTGCATATAATGTGTATGGAGAAATCGCCATATGGTTTAAACTCTGTGATATATATGTAGGTGGATAGTTATAAGAGTAATCAGCGCATAAAATAACGATTTATAATTTCTTTTACATAATATCAACAAAATAAATATAATAAATGACAATAGGTATGAGATTGGTAGCAAAGTTCCCGTCGTTTTTATTAATGTTTATTAAAAGGTTATATTTTTTTCAATAAACATTTACAAGTAGTTAATCAAGAATGTATTCTCCTTTGTTGCTTACAACCTTTTCCCAAAGTTCAACACGTTTTTGAAAATCAACTGGACGGCTAGAACGAGGTGCGTCTTTTAGATCAAAATTTGTTTTGAACTTTGCGTACCAATCACGGACGGTTCTTTCAGCTATAGAACCCCCTCCAAACACAGCACAAATGTTGCGAGCAGCTTCTACGGCCCTAGAACCTTGATGAAAGGCAAAAAGAAAGAGGTGTCGAAAATACTCATTCTTCTCAACTTGACATCTTATGTTAGTGATCAGAAAGTAACAAGAAAATATTTCTTAGTAACAACGAAACATTATATTTAGGTTAAACAGTATAATTTATTTCGAATGATGTACAACTTCGTGGCAACAGTATTTAATGACATACAGATTTTTCCCATTTAAAAAAAAACGGCGGGAACTTAGTTACCAACCCAATATTTTTCAAATTTGCAAAATTTTTATATAGAGGCAAGTTGAATCATACAGAATATGAAAGTAAAGCACTCTGAATACCATAAATGGGAAAGCAAAATGAGAAAATTTTAAAAGGGCAAAATTAATAAAGTCATATATTTGATGTTAAAAGAAAAATTTAGTAGAAAAACTTTTGTGTCTCTTTTCATCAGAAAAACAAGAGCACAGTTATGAACTTTTTTATGAAAAGAGATTTCATGAGAGAAATAAACAATATGTAAATAAACTATTCCCAATACCTCTTGGAGTAAATAAATACGAAAAAAAAACTTGAAAAATTTAAAAAAAAAGTAAATAAAAACAGGACAAAATAAAAATTTAGTAACAGAAACGACCACGTGGCTCCAAATGAAAATTCACATTTATATAATTATTCATTAACTATTTTTATTGAAGAAGCATGACTACAGAATTTCAATCTCAGCTGACCAAATACGAAATGTCTTGCTGATGCTTAAATTTTTGAGAAAAATCCTAGATTATTGCTATAGTAAAAACAAATTTTTTGGCATTGTTGCCTTTTTCTGTTGTATTTCATACAAGCTGCGTTGGTACAAAACATGATTCAACAGCATTCTTCGGATTCGTGAAATGCTATTTTTACCAAGCTGAATCACTTCTGTTTTGCCGACGCTAAATTTTAACGGCGCAGCTGTTTTTTTAATGCAGTTTAATGACCGGTTTCATTTGACTTCTCTAGGAAACAACTTCACTCGAATATGGCTAAGTAAATAAATAAACAAATCTCTTTCCGATGAACTTGCATTAAAAGTTCGATGCTCAAATAAAACATATGCACGGTGCATCCAATTAAATGTCGTTTTCCAATCATTAAATAAATAAAATAGATTACAAACTTCAATGTTTTTTTCTCTTGTGTTTTTTATGTTTATGTTATACGACGAAGGGTAAAGGTAAATGGAATTCAGGAAATGCCATGATGTTATATAATTCAATTGTTTTTTTTTTTTTTAAGTTTTTTTATTTGTGTTATTTACGCTAAATTAGATCTGTAAATTTACTTGGCACAGTCTGAAAAAAAATTCTTAAATAAATTTGTATATCACTTTTTTTGACGACTAACGAATTTCTTCAAGTCATCTGCCATTGGGATCAACAAGGCCTAGTAGCTGGTTGTACATGCTGCTCCAATTGGCAATTTCCTGGTTCAATTTTAATGAATGTTGAACAATGTGAGATTATGATTCCGCTGTCTGCATGCAGTTTTGTCGAAGTAAGATGTTTGGGAGTTTTCCTGGTTTCCTCCCTTGTAACTCACGGCTCATGACTATACACCACAATTCATAAAAGTCCTTCCAACTGGTGGAGACACTGCGAACTGTTCGAATTCTTTACAATAGCTTCACTTGTTTGCTACGCTGAGTCAAATCATCAACCGCGAATTCATTGAGGCCTATTAGATGGAATATTATTCAGAAGCTGGTTAGGGTATTGGCCTTCTAACCGGATTGTTTGGGTTCGATTCTCAATGCCACCAAAGACCTTCCGAGTACATGCGACATACATGCTCGTTGAATTTGTAAAATCGAAATTCCTATGGTCGGTCGTTGAGCAATTACCATGGGTGCAATGGTCTGGCGAAAATTTCCTCCCCCTCCAGATCAAAAGCAAAATTGAGGGAAGAGAACCTCTGGTCGTGCCATCTATTGGAGAAAAGATGTACTTTAAACTTTCTGTTGTTTTGATTAAAACGAAATAAGCATCCTCTTGACTTAATTTCGTATAGCCATCAGCTGGCCAGCTTGGCTTGTCCAAGTGTCAATAAAGCTATTTCGCTGATATAGTGCCAAGGTTACAAACTAGGACATCAGCTAAGATGTCATCCGCGTATCTCATCCGTGATCCAATGTCTCATAATGTATTTTAAAATATATACCTGCTCATCACTATTACTTCATATTATATAGCTTCGTACCATATAGCAGTACCGCGATGTAAATACAGAGATGAAAAAAGTGTACATTAGTGTACATTAACATAACATCGTAAATGCTGCTGTAAACCAGTTTCTATATGAATATTCAGATCTGTGTCTTATTTACATTTAGTTCCTAGCATTCGTAATGCATGAATTTCAAAAACTTAAATATATACTTTCGTTGATGTCGTTAATGACTCATCAATTTCAAACTAAGAAAGAACGAATCAAATAAATAGATCAGAAAGAATAACATTTAATCACGTGATTAAGATGTATGTGCATTATTTGGCTTTGAATTAAGGCACACATTCTATCACCATAATAAATTAAAATAGTGGAGTTCGAGATCAGGCAGTTCCATTTAAGGAAGTAACATGTTAGGGGTGGCCAACCAGCAGCTCTTTGAAGGATTATTTGTGGCTCTCAATAAATATACTTGAGAGAAAATCAAGCGCTGCAATTAAAATGTATAAGTCGACGCCGATTACTAAATTTTGAAAATTTATACCAGAATCGAAGTATCCTGAATTTAAAAAAAGCCTGCTTTTCTAACTATTTCACTATTTGGAACAACGTACTTATGTGAATCATTTTATTCCTCTTTAAAATTCGTGAAATCCAAACACCAATCAGAAGTAACTAACCAACATCTCAAAGAAGAACTATCAACAATTAGTCGCCAAATTTTAAAGAATTATCAAGAGAAGTAAAATAAATGTTTAGTTTTTAATATTTAAATTCAATACACATATTTGTACTTCTACTAAACTAAACTAAACTCCATGGCACGACAGCCCATGAGGGCCAAGGCCTACAGTGCCCATAACTGTTTTCATGACCGAGTGCCCTGGGGTGCAAAGCATATGTCCCAGTTAGGTGGTCAGTCTAACGTAAGACCCCCAGTGTTTTGTTCCCAAGCATGCTTGGTACTCAGTGAATCGACCCACTGAAGGGATGAAAGGCTGAGTCAACCTTGCCCAGCCCGAGGATCGAACCTCGGACCTGTGTCATGGCAGCGTGAAACGCTGCCACTAAACCACCGGGCTTCACTTGTACTTCTATTTGTATGATTTCAAATAATATAATATCTGTAAAAAAATTTTAATGCTTTTCTTGCATACCTTTTAAATACGTATTTAATTGCGGCTTTCAAATTTTGAAAAATGGTCGGACTATCAAAGAGCTTGGCCACCCGTATAACATATCATCCATCACAAGACACGTATTGTAAAGAAACATGAATGAGAGATTCTATTATAGTTAAAAGTAAATATTAAGATAAATGTATAAATAAATATTATATTAATAATAACATAAAATAAATAAAATTAAATATTAATTTAATATTTATTAAATTAATTTAAAGATGACATTAATTAAGACACATTACTAACACGTATGCAAAAACATTGTTGGATATTGTTTGCAAAATGTTTCTCAAAATATCTCTAATATATTCATGACAATCATGTAGTATTCTGAAATTTCTATAGTCAGATAAATTCATTATCATAATTATTCATCATGTCATTCATATGAATGACGCTGATTCATCGGACTGTGGGGTGTCAAGGTGATATAGTCTCAAGCTTTAGTCATAGATGTATCATTCAGATTGAAAAAATTAATTTTTATATGGTACCTAAGTATAAGATTATCTTTTTTCGTAGATGATAATTATTAACTGAAAATGGAAATTCTTAAGATGAATGAAATAAATTTTAATTCATTGAGTTAAATTTGAGATTGTTCTCATTAAGTGATATATACGGTAATTACGTAATACCCCGTCGACCTTTTTCGCCATAAAAATATGTCATAAAATTTTGCAAAATTTAATATTTTTTTTCAAAACAGGAAGGAAAAGAAAAATAATTTACTTATATGATGATTATAACAAATTGATAAAAATTTTATATGTAATTTATATATAAGTGCTAAATTACATCATTAAACGACAGGTATTTTTACCGCTCCATTTCTGTGAAAAATACGATTGATGAGATAATACATACCAAAAATACATTATATTAGACGAGTTGTAAATGAAGGCATTATAAAATTGAAGGCAAATGCTCCATTTTTAAATTTTTGCTCTTATTACTAATAACATTTTCAATATTTTTATAATTATAATTATTTATATTATTTATAATTTTTTTTCAGTGTAAAATATATCACCATAAAAATGTATCTTCAAGAATAACTGCGAAAAAATTATCTTTAATATAAGCTTCACTTTGGGATTTAAAAACTCTACTTCTTTTTAGCGTTTGTAAATTGGACAATTATATTTCTATATTTATGTTTTGCTATTATTTATAATTGTGTATGAATTTTTTTAAATAAATGCAAATTATATTGTTAGAAATTTCTTTAAAAATTTTTAAAAAGCTTCTATTAACTTTTATGATATTTAAGAGGATTGAGCTTAAGATATAAAAGTCAACAAATCTCTTGTAGTTGTTTTGTTACTTATGACACTTGGACAAAGCAAGCTCGCTAAGCCGTTGGCTATGCGAATTTAAGTCAGGAGGGTGCGTCTTTCGTTTAACCATTGCACCACGAAGGTGAAAGTACCTCTTTGCTCTAAGATTCCTCCGATAGATGGCACCACCTGTAGATCCATTATCTCAATTTTGACTTGATATGAAGCGGGAGAAAATTTTCTCCAAACACATTACATCCATGGTAACTGCTCAATTGCGGACCACAAGACTTTCGATTCCACAGATTTAGCAAGGACGTATACTGCATGTACTCGGTGGGTATTTGGTGGCATTAGGAATCGAACCCCACCCTTCCGAACGGAAGGCCGACGTCCTAACCATTAGACTACCATGGCAGTTGATGCTTAAAACAGAATCTAAAAATATTACTGTTAAATTTTATATATTTTATTGTTAAAATCTGTTATTTTAAATAACTGTTTTTTCTGAGTTATTTAATTTCAAGATTTTTTTTACCCAAATTTTATGTACTGTGCTACAGAGAAAAAAAAAAAAAAAAAACATCAGGAAAGTTAGCTTCAAGACAGTTTGGATAGATAGAATTTTGATTATATAGTTTCCTATTCGAAAATTAATTCTTAATAAGTAATATTTATTTTTCTTTACAACTACAATCTTTCGATGCAAAAAGTGAATATTATGACTAATTAAAAAAGAGGTAAAATGCAACATAAAGGATAAAATCTGATGTGTTAAGATCTACTTTATCTTAATTAACATTTTTACGACACAGTAATATTAATCACTCTGTTAATGGTTTCATTAATGATGAGACTATGCAATTACACTCTATGTTCAATTATATCATTTTTTAAGACTATCCTAATTGAAATGTGTCATCCTCATTTTCATATGATGACACATTGCATCATTTCGTATTACTCACAAGCCCTGTTGTTAAACAACATACATATAAGTACATTGGAAAGCTAACATGGATGTAAGAACATACCAAAATCCTTTTTAAAGAAAGCATAAGCCAATGTTTTTACTACTTATGTTCTATAGAAATGTCTAAGATGAGAAAGTTTAACTTTTGCGGAATATTCTCTGGATCCTATATTTGCGGAAATCATGATTTGACGGTAAAAATAGTATATTTTTATATAATTCTATCGTTAAATATTTCATTTTGAATCTTTTTTTAAAGATTTAATTTAAGGACATATACTGTACTAAAATTCTGTACATAATATATCCTACGATTTCTTCGATAAAATCGATATTTTAAGAATTTGCATGATGTATATACAAATTTATTGTTTATAAATAATTTATGTAGAATAAATATTACATGATTTTACATACACACACACACACACACACATATATATATATATATATATATATATATATATATATATATATATATATATATATATATATATATACACACACACAAGATTATTACAATTTCCCAACTATATAATTTGCACAATAAATTGATAGTTAATATCTGCGAAAATAGAAAATCTAATTTCGATTCTTGATTAAAATTTGCTTGATTAACTTTCATTCAGTCATATGTATTGCTAAGTGCCTTAACACTGTGTTCGATTTGATATTTCAATTAATTAAAATAGTACTGTGCATTAAATGCATCTGTTTAATTATTTAAAATATATATCATAATATTTCTAATGAATTTCTTATTTAAATCGATTTTAAAGCATTTTTAGCTTTTTGTAATAGACCTCATAAATGTTTCCAAGCAATGAATTTTTATGTTTTAACACATTTTTATCAATTTATATCGGTGATACATAAAATTAACAGAAATACATTTAGCATGATTATGATATTTAAATTTATTGAAATTTTGGTGTATATAAATAATCTGAATTTTAAATAGGAATATATATGGTTCTAATCAAATAAAAAGAGTGTTTTTATGTATTTTTGTTCAAATTTTATTTCATAAATATCTCATGAGAACCTGTATTTATAGATTTCAAATTGATTAAAATAATATAAAATTATCACATCTGGTTTATGTAATATTAAATGCATAATCACAGCAAAAATCCTTTTTATGAAAATTTAGTTTAATCGTTTGATGCTCACACTATATTATACTTAAACAGCCACCCTTGCTGTTAATTATTATTTCGATGATTTATTTCCAAATTAATAGAGAAAAATATCGATATTGTTGATAAACGTTATTAGGCTTACCTATAAAGTTTATCGCTATGTGTTTCTTTGCCTTTCATCGCATCTCACTGTTCTAGTGTTACATAAGCAATGTCACATTTGCAAATCCTGATTCACTTATCCTAAAATATAAGCAATTTTTGCGAGCTTTTATTAAAAACAAAATTAGTTTAGCCTCTTTCAGCTGCTTACTGGAAACACAGATAATTTCTTCCTTTTGTCCTTTATATTCATCCTTAACTCTTGTGAGATAATTTTAGTTACTGAACCAACAAAACATCTGTTTTTCTACTTTTTGCTAAAACTGCAAACTTCATTTTTGTAATTTCTTTCAAGGTCGTAACTTTAAAATGTACATGTTTTCTGCAGTGGCAAAATTTTAAAACTTTTTACCAGAAAACATCATTGTATTCCATTCGATCATCAACGATAAATAAATCCAAGAACATTCAAAACAGTAATATTAGAACCGACAAACCAAGTTAATTTTCGAATGGATTTTTGTTTGTCGTAATTTTTAAGGTTGCAATGACTTTGACTTAAATTAAAGATTCATATCGTGTTCATTATATCAGTTTTTTAAACGCCAGAATCCCAAAAACACTGACTCGCATTCTGTTCTATAATTTATTTAAAATTAGAATTTAATAAAATAATAATAACTTAATAAGTTTAAATTTAAAATTTGTAGTGTTAAACACCAGAGAAATAATTATTAGAACTTGGAAATCTTGAGTAAAGAAATAGTTTATCAAAGTATCCCCACGTTTTTGGTATGTAACGTTTGGTGTTGGTGAAAAATTGCGTTAATAGTCATCATTTTTGCTCCTGGTCGAAGTAAATTTACTCATATACCGATAAATTTTAGACATTTTCTTAAACATAGAATTATAGCTCTCATAAAAAATCTGCTGATGCTTATAAACTGAATTGTTAAACTTTTTTGAAAAAGATAACATTGTTTCTTAGAACCTCGGTTCAACTTGTAAATTTTCAATATTTTATGAAAGCATTTTTTGGCGCAACAATATTCCCACATCATGCTCGACGTCACTATTTTTAACGGATATCGCGCACGAATAAAGACGCCCAGGTGTAAATATCCTCGTCTTCCTGCTTTTGTCAGGGACGTCGCCAAAAATCACCTTCAATCAACCTAGCGGAAAATGAAAAGAATTATGAATAGAGAATTCTCTTTTTTTATACCCTTTTTCAATTTTTCCCCACTCCCATACATTCACTGAGATACACTTAATGAGATCAGGATGTAACGAATAACTTTTCCCTAACTGCTATCCCGCTGTTGTTTTTAACTGGCTATGCAAACTGTAGGAAAGGGAAATTGTTTTCAATTTATCAAACGATGAGGAGGTGGTCCCTTTTGTTTTGTTTTATGGAGATTTTTTGTCACTTGGTCAATGGAACACTGGCTTAGTAGGTTAGGGAAACTTTTAACGTACTTGGGGAAGTGGTATTAATTGTACATTTTTAATAATGAAAATTGTATTTCAAGCATTAACTATATCTTTGTTAAATTAATTTAATAAATTGCATAAAAACTGCTTAGATTTTTTTTAATATGTTATTGCTTCTTTTTTATATCTTTCATTTGTTGACAATTATTCTTTTTTAACTTTGTTTTTATGTCTTACTGACTCTTCATAGGAAGCTAATTGATTTGACTACTCCATTTTTATATGTCACTTGGATACATCCAGAGGTTTTGCATATCTCTCAAGTGAAATAACACCAAGTCTTCTGCTTAGTCCCTGCTTCTAAACAATGAGGACCCACACACCAGGAATTAATATGATAAAATCCAATTCTTCAAACTCACTCCCCACGCTAGTGGAGGTTGATTAGAAAGAAAATAAAAAATTAACAGTGTAAAGCTTTCTCAACATATTGGTCTTCGGCAGATATCGTATCAACTAGCTAATGATCTTACAAGGAAACAAAATCCTTCTTCAACAATCTTCACCCCTAATCACTGTTCTTGGAACAATTTGAAATTCTCATTAGATTTTTTATATAAATAATACATAAATATACGAATTATGCATATGCAAATTAATTATTAATTGATTTGACAATTAAGAGTATTTAAATGTTATTTATCGTATATCATTATTTCTAAATGCGACTATATCTTGAAAAAGAATTTCTAATGATGAAAAAAATTGAAAGAATGTAGTGTCATTTCATTTATCGCCTCACTATATTTTTTTCTTCTGTTTCAATTTATCTCAGAATAAGATATTAATTTTGTATTTATAACTGCTGTTGTTGTTACCTATGTCACTTGGACAAGCCAAGCTCGCTTTGCCGTAGCTATGCGAATTCAGTAGGTAGGGTGTGTCTTCCGTTTAACCCAGAACACCATGAAGGTGAAAGTACGACTTTGTTCTAAGATTCTTCAGATAGATGGCGCCACCAGAGGATCCAGTGCCTCAATTTTGAAATTGATCTGGAAGGGGAGGAAATTTCCTTCAGACCATTACACCTATGGTATCTGCTCAACGATCAATTACAGGACATTCAATTCCACAGATTTACCGAGCACGTATATCGCATGTATTCGGTGGGTTTTGGCGCCATTGGGAATCGAAACCCGCCCTTCTGGATGGAAGGCCGATGCCTTAACCACTACGCTACCACGGCCCCTTATTTATAACTTTATTGTTAATAGTTATATTTGCTTTTCAGTAATTAATAATTTTTATAACTATTCGGCATTTTGTTTTGCAGAGTTGTCCATCAGAGGAAGTGTACACCGTTCGCAGACTGACCTCTCGCATGGAAGGCGGCAACACCCCCGCGTCGACGCCGTCCGGCGATCCGGGCGCGCCCTCGGCCCAAAGCAGAAGTGCCAGCGGTGCCAGTGCTACATCAGCAGCGGCCCGCTCCCTCTCTATGAACTCGGTGAGCAGCGAGGGGTCTGCTGAGAGCCACGTCGTAGAGCAGGAGGACATCATCGTCCTCACCCACGATGTCCGGAGCTTCAAAGAGGCCCTCGGGAAGCTCAGGAGGATATTTCACCCCGAAAGAGGTACGTGACCTTCAATACCACTAAATTCCTCATTTTCTTTTAAAAATAATTTTTCTTTGATTCATCGTAGCCTCATGGTAAAATCATACTGTTCACAATGGAAGGTCTCGATCTTCAACTGAACCACGGAATTTTGAGTTTCTGCTTACTGCATTTCATATGCATCGAGATTGGCGCTTGGGAATTTTCTACGTTTTCCTCTTTGCGATGCCGGAATCAGTCTTCACTGTATAAAAAAAATGTCATAAAGAAGCAGTAATATGCCGTTGATATTAATGAACCCTACGCTCTAGAGAAAAAAATATAATGGCTTTTTGTATTTCCATATTTATACTCCGGAACACCTACCCCAGAAGAAGTGCATTCAAAAAGCGAAACCTTTCCACCATCGCTCTTTGTTCAATAGTGTTTGGCATCGAACCTTCTTCGAAAAGCCCTAAGCTACAGTGACTCTTAGATGACATTATCATAGGTGCATTCTAAGATACATTGAAAGTTAACATTTCTGATTCAACCAGTTAATGTAAAATTGCATCTTCTATTTCAAACACTTAGCTTGTGGAAACACATTTAAGCAATGACCATGCGCGTGCCCTTTTGGGAATGACTACTTTTAATTGATTCAAGAATTGAGCCGGGTATGCTCTAGTCAGTAGAAAAGAATACGTTTACAATCCATGTTACTGTCAATATAGATATTTTAACGTGCTCTGGTTTGTGTACATGAATACATTTATCAGCTATATATTCAGCTTATATCGCTATTAAAATGGCGACATTCATTGATTATACAAATAATATTATTTTCCAATAGTGAATGATTACATCCTTTTTGACAAAATATAGTTATTACTGGTTAGAGATGTATCCATAATCACAATATCTCTATTTGTAAATCGGGTGTTCTCATATGTGATGAAAAATCATTTGATTTAATATATGATGCAAACATAATTCACGTTAACGACTCATTTAAATTAATGGAGAGCAAATTTTATGGGAGAAAAATCCTGTATTGGCAGATATAAAGGCTTAAAGAAATCGTAACAAACAAATATAGATATATAGATAGATAGATCCCAATACCTCAAATAATATATTTATTACGTTAAATCATCTTTAAATTTACTATATATTCATTTATCTTTAAATTGATAAAAAAAAAGAAGTGGTTAAAAACAATAGCTAAAAAAGCAATGGAGGAAAATTTTTTGTCAAAATTGTATATTTTTTAACCCATCAAATTGGCCAATAAATCTTCAGTTGCTTATATTTTTCAACATTGATTATATTTTTCAGGTATCATGTCATTTTTCTCGCATAACTACTGCACATAAAAGCACTTATTTTCTTTTTTAGGCGATTTTTTTCTCGCTTATGTTCATTATTCTTTTACCCTTTTTCCTCGCCAAACAGATGAAAAACCGGGAACATTCAAAACATGCCAAACAGCGTTAATGGGTTGTATCTTACAAAGACAAATGTCTTTATTTGGCCTCTTTTCGTTGACTTGACAGATAAAAGTAATGTTATTTTTTAGTGGAAAGTTCTCAATTAAAAATAGATTTAATTCTGGTATTTTTCCATTAGTAAATACTGCCAAAATACGGAAATCGATCCTCTTATTATCACAAAAGCATAAATGTTTCTTAGGGTAATTCAAAAATGTGATCTGTGTTATTTTAACCTGAATAGGCAACACAATCATTCACTTAACCAATTAACAGGAAATTATCAGAATGACTTCGTTGTAAAACAATCCCACTGCTTTATTGCTAGCTACACTTAGTATTTAATTGGGTGATTGATTTGGCGATTATATAGTTATTGGGTGTTTAATTTGGCGATCATACCGTCTATTGCACACTTAATTAGTCATTGGATAAAGAAACATTGGAGAGCTAACGGGGACTCATATAAGCTATCAATTACATTCTACACAATCTTGTTTGAAAACCTGCGAGACAAAAAGTATCCCGTCTTTTATTCTAAAAGAATAAATTTATGTTTTGTGCCTGAGTACCCAATATTTTGGCGTAATTATTTTTTCAACAGATTTCATATTTTATTTCGTCACAAAGTGCATTTTGAAACCACGATAAAAATTAATCGTATTATAGTTTGCGATTTTATATAAGTTTCTGTATCTGTTTTCAAATGTGTCTCTTTATAATCATACTAAATGCATTACTTAAGTATTAAAGAATTTGAAAATATGTCAAATAACAAAATCAGCGAAATCATATTTTATACATTAAAAAAAAATCCCTTCTATAACTCTGCATAATACAAATTTTATAAAATTATTACTATGATGATTTATAACTATGACTTAACTATTTTTGCGTGAAAGTATAGCAAAAAAGGCAGCTTTATTGCTTTCAACATAGTTAAAAGAATTTAAAACAAAAGCAAATCCTATCCGACTTGTTGAGTAATTTCTTGTTGAGGGAATTTAATTGTAAAGCGTCACTCTCCATTTTATGGGGGCAAAATTAAAAAAAAAGAGTTTATTGATAAGATCAACATACTTTAAGTGGAAATATATATATATATATATATATATATATATATATATATATATATATGTGTGTGTGTGTGTGTGTGTGTATATATGTGTATATGTATATATATATATATGTATACATATATAGATACATATATATACACACACACACACACACACACACACACACATATATATATATATATATATATATATATATATATATATATATATATATATATATATATATATATATATATATATATATATATATATATAGGCGACTAAAACACATAATACAATTTAAAAAATGTTAACTATTTATGTAAACCTTAGAAGTGCAAAATTTGGGAGGGAAATTTGAAAGTTTGTTGCTTTTTTCCAGAAATTAACTTGTAAAGCAAACAAACAACGACTTATTATTATTGTAAGCTTCCAATACATTTCTTCCAATGGACAATTTTGATGTGCTTGCAAAAAGTATAGAAGCTAATTCAACTGGAAATATATCGTGAATTGCAAATGTTATCGAGACTTTTATGCGCTATCAGAGGTTAGACTATAGCAACTGCGAAGATTCCCAAAACTTTGAAAGAAAAATATCGTCATTTCTTTAAATGAAAGAGAAACGAAATGACAGACAATTTAAATACCGGTGGCTCAATCAGCATAGCTTTCATGCTTTTTATAAGTGTTTAACTTCTCTGAAAATATAATTCTACCAATTATATCTGAAGGCTAATAATAGTCCTTTTCATGATATTTCTTAGATTTAAAGAGATTAACCTTCAATATTCCACTTACATTTATGCTTTCGAAAATGAAATGGTTTTCCAGAAATTTATTTTCGCCTCAAATATCTCTTGGCAGTTTCCAGAACACTCGCAAATAAATTTGAGATTTCGTGCCGTCCTTGAGAATTTTCCATCTTTTAGGAAACCGTTGGAGTTTTATTTATTTGCCTTTGAAATTTCTCGTGAGTTATTTTTTTAGGCAAGAGGAAATATGAGCGAAAATGCCCAGCAACCAGACGGCGGATTACTCAATAACATGTCTGGATACACATGAAAAGGAATTATTCTTCTGCGCGTGTGTTTGAGAAATCATTTTCACAAATCAGCACATAGACATGATTTGACATTGTTCTAAGGTTGCAATTTGCGATAGTCTATAAGATGCTTATTTTTCTTTTGGCTGTATGTTATTACTGTTTTCTTCATTAAGTTGTATTATATTGTTCTAAAGAAATTTCTTCCAAAATATAGGCATTAGGAATAATATCCGAAGATTTTCTTAATATATAAAAAGTAAATTAGATACAGCTCTTTATTTTGCTGATTTAACTACAAAAAAAACTAGTTTTTCCAAATTGGCAATTCATTTCTTTTTTTCTTTCTAATCTTTTAGTCTTTTTAGTCCAATTCAATGTGTTTTAAAATGACTATTGTATTTAAAATGATTTTAAAAAGAGTTTAGGAATAGAGCTCACTAACAGAAGATAGTGAATTCTATTCCTAACCTAGGTAATAAGAAATGTAGTGATTTCCATCCCAATGATCCGTCGAGCTTCTTAATGCCGCTACTATATGCAAAATTAAGTCGTGGTAAAAATGTCTTCCATTTGAAAGAATACGAGGGTTACTCTGAAATTTTTGAGATACGCGCAGACGAGAATTTACAAAATAAAAATAACGGTTTAATTTTAAAGTACAAAGTATTTTAACACAGAAGACGGTTTTTTACTGACTTACTTCAACTTGTTTAGCGTGGAATAAATTTTAAACACAAGAGAAAATGGAGTTGACGCGAGAACATTTTCGCGCTATGATTTTCTACGATTTCAAAGCAGGACTAAATCAAGAAGAATGCGTTCAACGGTTGCAATTAGCATTGGGTGATGAATCTCCAGCTCGTGCTACTGTATTCAGATGGTTTAGAGAATTTAGAAGAAGTCGCTATATTTATGATGAGATATTTAATTTTAAAATTAAGGGTTATTCGCTGATCATCCGGTACATATATATATATATATATATATATATATATATATATATATATATATATATATATATATATATATATATATATATATATATATATATATATATATATATATATTAAAACATGTTCCATTCTCTATTTACGTGGCTGTGGTAGCCTAGTTGTTAGGGTATTGACCTTCCATCCGGAAGTGCGGGGTTCGATTCCCAATGCCGCCAAAGACCCAACTGAGTACATGCGATATATGTGCTCGTTAAATCTGTGGATTCGAAAGTCCTGTGGATGGTCATTGAGCAGTTACCTTGAGTGTAATGGTCTGGAGAAAATTTCCTCCCCCTTCAGATCAATGTCAAAATGGAGGGAGTGGATCCTCTGGTGGTGCCATCTTTCGGAGGAGTTTAGAGCAAAGTCGTACTTTCACCTTCGTGATGCTCTGGTTAAACGAAAGACTCACCCTGTTGATTTAAATTCACATAGCCGTCGGCAGAGCGAGCTTGGCTTGTACAAATGTCATAAGTAACAACAACCAACAAATGACATTGAATTCGAATCGCGACTGAATCGAATATCTGTCGTGTTCGCTAAAGGTGGCTGGTGCAAGTTAAAAAGGTCTTGGTAGCATCTAGTAAGTAAAATAATATCTCTGTAAGTGTCAGATCAAGTATTGAGAAGTGTTCTGGTTGATTCAGTTACTATGGAGATTACCAATCGCCAGCTTCCACCTAACTAGTAGAGCTCAACTCAGAGATAGTTACAGGAAAGTATACTAGTGCTTACTCATATTTCCAAATTTGCCTTCTAGTTATAAATGATTTGCATAAAATTAAGGTTTTTCATTTAAAAATAATATATTTTTATCATATAGTTAGAAGAATCAAGCAAAATTCATACCCATTATCTATCGAATCTGTGATCACCCACGTGACACAGAACGGACCGCCTACTTATCTGTGGACCATAGGTTGGTTTGTTGATTTGTAGTGTGATTTTGATCAATCGCGGAATAGTATTTTTTGTCATGAAAGATCTTTCTTAATCATCAATAACAATAACATGAGCTTCATTAAAATTTCAGTAACAAATAGTCAGTGCTCTTATTTTCAGTTAAACAGTTCGTGTGGGTTCGACTTCTACTTAAATTTGTCGTGATTGTGATTATTTGCAGTGATTTCCAAATTCACTTTAAAATGTTCGTCCTTGGTTCCTTATATAGTTCTAAGGCGATGTAAAGTGTGGTTGCTAGTAATTCAACTTTATTTTTAATTCTGTTTTATAACCGCGTTGTGCATTTTTTTCCTTTAAAATTAAATGCTTAAGATACATAAATGTGCTACTTAATATATTTTACTCAGTGCACTACAATTCATACAATACATTAATTTTTACTTAAAAAATTGTCCATTTATATTTCCAGATTAATGCACAGCAACTAGATTTTTGTTGTATATTAATTTTCTATTTCTTGCATATATTTTTACCTAAGCACTGTGGTGAATTAGGAATAAGTTAAATAGCTGAAAATTGGTTTAAAACATCCCACGTTAATTTTCTTTTATAGAATTTAACTTGAAGAGAATGAATAGGTCACAATAAATTTTCATTTTGTTGATAGGAGGCAGCACTTTTGCACTTGAGCCCTTTATTTAGATGCTATCTTAATTGATTCGATACTCTACTAATCAATCAAAATATAATTATTGATTGATTCATAGTGTATAGAATTTTCATTGATATTTTTACTCATTTATTTCTGTCGTAATTTTTCCATTTTGACTTTAATTTTCATTCATAAACAGACAATATCTCATGTTTTCTTTTAATTTCAGCTTAAAATTTTATATCAATTTTGTTCGATTAAAAGCGTGAATGTAGCAATGATTAGAATATAATTTTCACAATTACAATTATTAACATAAAAAATGATGTTAATATGAAAAAATTAAATATGATGTTAAAAAAAAAATTATAAGCGAAAGAGACGGAATAAGCTCATTAACTATGGTACATGGAAAATTCTATTGATTTTGCAAATATGCTTTTTGAACTATTGTTATTTTTGCTTCTAAAATATCACAAAAGTTTGCTTCTAAGAGGATTCGAAATTGATCATCTAATTTTAAAATATTGAGGAAAAAACATACATTTTTGGAGACACTTACCGATTTCAATACGATTAATGTAAATATAGTTTAATGTACCATAATTCATCTAAATAGTCAAAGTGTAATATAACTTTATTTTATTACATTTATCACAGTCTTACCACAGGTGCTTGTGCATACATAGTATTATTGACATTTGTAAACTTGAAAAAATAATTTAAATATTTGATATGTAAATTGCAGGACCATATGATAATATTTTTGCTGCATGTTACTTTTACCCGATGACAATAAACTATATTACATGAAAATACTTAAGAAAAAGTAAATAGAAGACAATATCGTATCTTTCTTAGATTTGAATGATTTCAAACAGAATCTGTGGCAAGAATACATAACTTCAAGAACTGAAAATTTTTTTCTGCTATGGTCTTCAGTGAAGGTAGTTTGACCCATCAGAAATTTTGGTATTTTTCCATTATACCCCTGCTTATGATCCAAAAGAACCGACCGATTGGCTGAGTGGTCAGATTTGAAGGGAAAGATGTATTTTCAAATTTATTTATATTATGAAATTATATTTTAGAAACAGCCGACCGATGGCTGAATGGTTAGCGTTCCTGACTCCTGAGTTGTTGGTCCCGGGTTCGAATCCCGGTTCGGGCATGGATGTCTCTTTCCTTCTCTGTTCTCTCAGTCCTTTCTTCTGTGTTCTTGTATGAATATGGCCCGCCCTATAAACGGGTTTGTGGTGGTATGGCGCGGGTAACACTACTCGCCTCCGTGATTTGGTTCACAGGTGCACGCTGGGTAACGACAAATGAGTAGCAGTCTCTGGCCTTGTTGTGGCATAGGGTTATACCCTCTTGTGCCCGCCATTGGAAAAAAAATGATCCAAAATAATAGCTTGTTTCTTACGGAGAAGCAAAAATAATATAACGTAGATACGATGATTTTATTGGCTCAAAATTTTATTTTAAATCCAATATTCACCAATCGTGCGTTTAACGCAAAAATTGACTAAAAAGGGATAAACAATGATGAACAAGCTAAATAATGTACAAAGTTAAAGCTACTTGGCGCAAAAGATTGCTTGTTGATAATTTTGTCGGTTAAAAGGAGCATTACAGTTACAAATCACTAAGGACATAAAACAACCAAATACAGCAACATTTTGTTTCATTGAAAAAATAGTATTATTACATTATACTTACGCAATTGATCATCGGAGCGATTGCTAACCAGTTTCCGCCAGAAATAAAGATTGGCGTTTAAAGAAGTTTTGTCAGCAAGTCATAATATTATTCAGCTTATAGAATGTAAAGATAAAATGTTTGTAACATTTTTAGTAGTTTCTAAAAACCTAAACCTTTTTCAGCAATACAGGATGCATGCCAATGAAATATTTATAATATTTTACGATTTTTTTTTTCTTTCCGTCCGGGCGATTATCGTACGCAGGTATAATGGAAAACTACCGAATTTTCTTTTAAAAGTCCTGTAGTAGAAGACACACCACTTAAATGATCAACAATCAGTACACACGAAATTCAAATCTTAATATGATCTTTAGTGCAAATAGCCTAAAAAGAAAAAATCTTGCAAGAATGTGATAACATTCTTGCAAACTGTTTGCTATTTCATTAATTTTGATTAGTGGTGAGTTGGCCAAGGAGAGTCCTGTTGTTGAAATGCATAAATTTAGTTTCTGAAATGCTTCTTAATCATTGTGAATATCTCAAAAGCTAAAAAATCAACTATTGTTTACTGATTATTTGTTACAAATTTGTCAACAAATGGCAGTGGGATTTTATCACACTATATACAAGCTCCGTCTCCCAAGCTATTATATTGATTTATTGGTGATGGTCTACAAAATTTCAAGCCCTGAACCTTTATTTAATACAGTCGTTTTGAATATTGCATGATTATGTATCACAACTTTTTTTCCTTCTGTCAAAACAAATTTCTCCCATTGACCACATGAGAAAACACAAAACCAATTAATTCCTGGTTTATTATTGCCTTATGTTTTTTTGTTTTTTTAACTTTGTTAATTTTGCCTGGATCACAATCATTAAGCCCATTCTCGATTAATTTGAAAACATTTTTAACAGATTTTTAAAAATTGATTTGTGTCTCATTTTTATGTGTTTACAATATGTTCTCTACCATGTTTGCAATGATCTAGAGAAAACTTCCTCCCCCTCAAGATCAATATCAAATTAAAGAGAGTGGATCCACTGGTGGTGCCATCTATCGGAAGAATCTTAAAGCAAAATCTTACTTTCACCTTCGTAATGCTCAAGTTAAACGAAATACGCCCCCTAAATTCGCATAGCCGTCGGCAGAGCGAGCTTGGCTTGTCCAAGTGTCATAAGTAACAACACATATTTCCATGCGCTTCTGGGTCATTCCTCATCAAGAACTATTTAAAAACATTTAATTGCAAAAGAAAAAATTTGCTTTAGAGTGTTCAATGAATGGGTATGGGTTACTTCACTCTGCTCGGAGTTTGAAATATATAGCTCCAAAATAATGTATACATACTTAAGACACAAAATACGTTTTTCTATTTCAGATAAAACCGAAACAATGCGCGTTGCTGCTCATGAGAGATTGGGTGAAGTACTGAGAATATTACGCAGTATTTTAGAAAAGTATCCTCCTATACAGTCGACAGAATTACTGATGACCGCGGGAACACTGATCCAACAAGTGAAAGGTATATTTTACATTTTTGCCTATTTTAATTGCTAACTCATGTTTGCTACCATATGTAAGCCTAATAGGAAATATAATAATGTTTCTTAAATATGTAATTTTTTTACTGAAGTTCAGTTATGAAATTTATTTTCTATGCACATAAAAAAATACAGAAATATAATTTTTATTATACCTTCCTTTTTAAATAGAATAACAGGTTGAAAATTTTGCATAAACTAAGTATAGGCATTTTTATATATAAATGCTTTTTGCTTAGAAGTTTTTTAAGTTATCATCTCTTCGAAATTCCAGGAGTATTAATTTATTTTACTGCAAATATCAATAAAGCATATTTTAATCACGGTACTTATTTTACTATCAGAAGTATGAGCATGCGCTTTTATTCGCATATATTATAATTTAGCGAAATTTCTTTTTCTTATTACTAGGTTGCTTCTAATGCCATTTTATTACATTTTTTAAATAACGAACATATTTTTAATTGCAGTTCTATTATAAAATATTCATAAAAATACTCCTATTTAGCATTAAATTATGATGCATTTCATTTTTCATTCCTTTAAGATTGTACAGACAGTTAAATCATTATATTTTATTAATTTATAATATTTACAAATAAGTAATATTTCTTCATTTTAATGACACATGATGTATTACATTTGGAATGTATTAAAAATAACTATTTAGAGCTAAGTTTAACAATGGCACCAAATACAAGAGTAATCTAACAATTCAGCTTAGAAGTAATGAGTTACTATGTTCTAAAAAAGTATTCTCTTTTAATTGAAGAATTTATAAAATTAGATTTTTAGGAAAATTTACTAACAAGAAAATTTTAAAATTACTCGAAACATTTGAATTGATAATATACTGCTGAAATTTAGGTATCATGTAAACGAAATATTTTGTTGTTAATTGAATCATAAATATTCTAAAGCAATGTACAAATGGAAAAGACTTGTATGAAAAAAAAACGTTTAAGCAGTGCTTTGTAATATATTCCTATCAAATATACACAGTTTATTAATATATTAATGTTCATATTTTTATTTAAAATGAAACCATAAATTTAGATGAGAAATCAAAATATTTAAATCAGATATAATACCTATATTTTTTTTTAGGTTTATTAATACTTAAATCAGAAGATATAGTTATTAATTGAAAAGTTGATGATTTCATTTAAAGTTTTATGATTTCTATTTTATAATTAAACTAAAATATAACGAATTATATAGTTATGACGTAATTTAATAATAAATATAATCACATATTTTCTGAAGTTTGTTTCCCCGCTTACTGGAATTATATATTTTAAATATTTTTATACATATATAAAAGCTTACATTTATTTATTAAAATAGCCAATCAAATAAATAAAAGCAAAATAAATGAATGGTTTTTTTTTTTTATCTAAAAGAGTATGTATTTATATCGCTTTTTGGGCAGAGGTGCCGTATAATCCATGATGCCAAATTCTGACATTGGCAATTTTTTGGCGGATTTTCTTATGTATCTGGCAATTTCGTTTTTATTACATCTTACATATGGAGACCTATAAGAATTATGCAGAAAATTCTATTTTGGTAACCCTAGTATTCACGTCATCGCACACGTCACGATACGTCATCTTGGCAGCATTTTTTCACCGCCAAAAAATTCTAAATTTGGTATTATGGATTATACGGCACCTGTGCCGCTTTTTGATCACATCTCTTATAAAAAAGGAAAAAAAAATGTGAATTACAAATGCAATTATATGATTAATAAATGAATATTAAGATTTCATGAACACACACACACAAACTGAAATTAAAATCTCTGAGCCTTAACTCTTTGAGTTAACAAATAGTTTCACTCTAGAATTACGATATTTAAATTCTTGAACCTTCATAGTCATTTATATTAATAAGATCCAGGCTCAAACTCTTAATTTAGGATATCTATTTACTGTTAAATGCTTTTATCATATTATATTTTAATCATTTATTTCTTTTACATTATATTCTTTGTTTGTATTTTTTTATTATTTAATTGTATTCAAATTAATGATCCTAAAACTTCGTTCGAAATTGGATGTTTCCTTGCTTGCCTTTATTTATATTTTATTTAATAATTTTTCCTTGTTTAAGTGTTAATGTTATCGATATTTTTTTTATTATTTAATACTAATTTAGTATTTCTCAAAATTTTATTATTTCATTATAATACCGGTCACTCATAAAACAATTTCCTTTCAATAATTTCACATTTAATTTTGTGTTACAGGTATGAATTTACATTTGGCTCTTTAAAAATATTAGTGTAACTTATAATAAATGTAATAATTAATTTTACCTAATTAATTAAATAATTAATTTTATGAAGAAATTTTAAAAAGACTGTTGTTGGCTTATCCTGCAAATGTCTGAGGAAGTCAGCCAAGGTCCATGGGTCCATGACCCTGAGGAGTTCGAGGACCAGATGAGTAAATGAAGTCATAAAGAGGAGTTGACGTGCAGCTTCTGTAAATCCGAGGATTTAAAAAAAATTGGATGTATTGTAGAATTATATCGTTGTATTTCATTGTGAAGTTTCAACGTTCTTTATGGTTTTCTAGTCTGAAACAGAGTTAATTGCTTGGACCAAAAAGAGATATAAAATTTGCTTCAATATTCCTTGACATTCCCACTTGACGATGGGGTTGCTATAGGTGAACCGAAGAAAGGTTAACTGCTGAGAAATTTCTCGAAGCAGAAGTCCAAATTTATGGGTACCTGTAATCATATACTTTATCGAATGCGTTCAATTCTTTCCGTTGACTCAAAGTGATATTAAGCATATTTTTTATGCTGCAATATTCATGTTTATTTTATAGAGCATTTTATACTTTATGTTAACATAATATAGCGTCGGTAGTTTAGTTTATTAGTCTGAATGTTACCTTTTGTACACAAGGGATAATTATATCGGAAACTACAGTTTAAAGTGGCTTCAAAACCAATACAAACATCCACCCTCATGTAAGAATCAAACCCACGAACTGTTAAACCGAGCGTTAGTCTATCTGCTGCTAACCCGGCATAAAATTAAATTATATGTAGTTATGTCATATTTGGATGGTTTATTTGAAATAAGAGATATGCAGTGATTTTTGAACTTAGAATATAGTTTATGACATATTAATTCGTAATTATACTATATAGTGATCATATGTAGGGATTGCCATTTATTATAAAAACCTAAAATCTCTTCTCCATACCTCACACGAAACTTCCTTTTACTGATTCGCTTTCACTTCATCAAAACAAACGTCAACACGAGAGTTACGCGCACATTCATTGTTATAAGACTAAGGATTACAACAATGACAGAAAGCTTCCTGCTATTTATAAATAAACAGAGACCATTGTTAATGATCACCAGTTAATCACGGAAGTTTTGTTTTTAACCATAAAGTGAGGGTTTCTTTCGTTCCAGTGGAGATTATGACTACACCACTTTATTTCAATTGTCATTGGTTTAAAATATCCAAGACGTCTGATAATGTTTCATCTACGTCACATCGTATTGCAACGGCGTCGTAAATCCGACTAGTCAATGAATTTGCTGCCTGCCTTAAAATCGCATTCTTGGAGCGTCTGCAAACAAGGCGAAGTACAACATCGAATGTCTGAGAATATTGTATTTCATTTTGTGGCACAGGTGCTATATAATCCATGAGCCAAATTCTGAGATTGGCGAATTTTTGGCGGATTTTCTTATGCATCTGGCAACCTTGTTTTTGTTACTTCATACATATGGAGACCTATAAAAATTATGCAGAAAATTCTATTTTGATAACCCTAGTATTGGTTAGACTATACTTAAGGGTGCCCCTTGAATTCTCGCCAAGTTTATCGCCAAGCTGGGCGATGTTGTTCTATTTATGGTAACTCTAAACGTTATTCTGAAATCCCTTCACGGTTCTGATTGGTTTTCTTCTCAGGATAAATTTAAGCAATATCTGTAGGTGCTATTAGAGAATTCTGTGTACCTCAAAGTGAGGATATTCCAGAAAAATAAAGTGAGTATATTTTCTTTTTTTTATGTGTTTACTGCATTATTTTTGAAATTTCATTGTGTTTTGGCCGCCATTACTGTTGTTAGGATTGGCGCCAAACAAAAATCGCCAATCTCGCCAAGGGGCACCCTCAAATATATTTTTACCTTAGTATTTACGTCATCACGCACGTCACGATACGTCATCTTGGCAACATTTCTTCATCGCCAAAAAAATTCAGAATTTGGAACCATGGATATTACGGCACCTGTGCCCGATTTCTTATATAATTAGTAAAGCATCGGTTTGAGAAGCCGTTTTCTATTGATTCAAGCTATTACCACGTTGACAATAGAACAGAAGAAAAAGCAAAATGAAAAAGACAAGACATCCAGTTTATGATTAGTTTAAATCGGCAAAGGAATATTTAAACCGGTATTAACGTATTATTGCAACCATATTGGCGGCATTATATAAGACCGGGCAAATTCTAAAAACGGAATACGCTGACGGTACATGGAGCGCGTTGTTGAAAAGTACAATATGATAGAAACAGCATGAAAGAAAATAATAAATTATATATGAAGAAAAATAATAAGTAATTTTTTTATTTATATAACTCTTATACCTTTATTTAACGATATATCAATTACGTTTTGGTGGAAAATATTGCAAGTTGGTTTTAAGAATAGAATCAAAACAATTTTTTTATCCTTTTCTTGGTCTTGTCGCCATATGAATTCTTCCAAGTAACACTCAAGATGTTGTCTTGCTGTACCCCGTTGTTTCTTGTTTCTCCATTTCGCGGAACCCCACATTCTTTCGATTGTTTGGGTATGCGCACCCGTTTCAGGCTCGACAAAATTATATTTGTTTTATCTTGAATAATTAAATCCAGTGATTTATTTTTTATTACATGTGGCGAACACAAATCTCTCTCATATAATTATTCCAATCTATGACTGTTTTATCAGTCTTAAGTTCTTCGTCACAAAATTTGACTGTTGTTAATTCTTTGCACCAGCAATACATGAATCTTACTGCTGTTAATAATGGGATACGAAAACCAATTACTACTTCTTATTCCCACGTGTTGATTACAGGTTGCAACGTTGCACTTCCAAAAAATCTGTTTTCCAAAATAAAGCCTTATCGAGTGAGAGGTGGTACATTTCCTAACGTCTGGTAAAATGTTATATTTCTATAAAAGTGTAACGGCATTTTTTTCGGTAAAATCCCAGATTCGCATTTTAATATTCTACCTTGCCATTTTCAAAGAACAGTTAGGCTGAGAAAGGTGGCAAGCAGGGAAATTTGAAAAAAAGCATATGGTTGCCAAATCAGCGCCTTAGATGCGTGCGACATTAGGGTTGCCAATTTGGCAGGTTATCCCGCAGGTTGGCATGGTTGCGATAATACGTAAGTACCTTTAAAACTTTACAAATTTCATTCATTAATAGAATTCTAAATTAATAATTTCAATATTTGTAAACAATCTATTTAATATCTTACGATTAATGCCTTGCTTACCCCAACATTAAAATTTTTCTAATTATCATTTTTTCATTTTGTGTTACTTTGCTTTGCACAAATACAAGCGAGGAAATTTGAAGAGGAACATTAGTGTTAGTTGTTTCATTTATACATTCATAAATCATAGATCTTAGTTAGAATTCCATTTTTTTTATATTTTACTTCCAAGTGCCTATAAAATAAATTTTAAAACTGAAACATGTGAAAAAATATGTTCTATATTAATTGGCTTCCCCCTCCCCTTCTGAAACTGAATTTATAATTTAAAAAAAATAACATTTTCAGAGATGAGGAAAAAATAAATAAAAAAGGGGTAAGTAAATAATTTACTTAGCAATTATTTATTACTTTTATAAATAATTACTATATTTTATTAATGTACATAATTCCATTCGACTTACAATATTGCGTTACATGATTGTTAAAGTTGATTTGACCGTTTGATTTGAATAGCTGTTCAATAAAGACTAATAATTACGAATTTTTTATATAAACTGCTTTAATTCTTTTTTATGAAATGAAAGTTTTTTTGCAGGATACAACTATGAAGATGAAAAATCGGACCCTTCGAATTTCTTCGACGCTATTGACCAGCTGGCTCTGGCCTTCAGCAGCAGGTAAGTCTTACAACAATTAAAAGAACGTCAACTGTTTTTGTCTAAAGTCTCCAGAAAAATATATAACTGAGCAATAAATGAATGCATTAAATTTATGAATATAAACTTTTGTTACCGGTTTTATAATATTCTCTCTAATTTTATAAAAGAAAATTTTTTTATTCATAATATGAGACTGAAATTTTTTTTAAATTTTAATTGTAATAAATAATTAAAATTTAATTTTAATAAATAATTAAATTTAAGTTTATAATTTAATATAAATAATCCAAATTATTAAATTTAATTTAACATAATTTAAGCTCATTAAATTTTACTATTTAGATTATATTTAATTTTAAATTAAAATTAATTTTACTTTTAGTTTTTCTGACACTTATTTTCTTTATTTATTATTCTAACACAATACCACTGTATTAAATATGAATTTTACAAATTCATATTTAATAAAGTGGGTCGGTAATGTATACTTTATCCCGTAGATGGCGGCACTATCGAGATGCAATAAGATTTAATTCTCAAATATAAGACAAAAATGATTCTGTGTTTTTGAATTTTAATTTTTTTTCATTAATTCTATTATCGTATTATCAGAACAGTTTTACAAAATATTCTTGAAACAGACCCTGTTAAATTTTTCTTCAATTTATTGCAATTAAATTCTTATTATTTAATTATATTTTTGTAATTTTTTATATTTGAATATTTTTTGTATTTTCCAAGAAATTCTGAAGAAAGATAAAATGTGTTGAATAGTATCAAACAGTTAAATAAATAATTTAACTGTTTGATTATATCATCGCAATTACAAGGATATAGGAGAATATTTAAAATTCTTAGAGTAAAAATTTATATATATATTATATATATATAAGTGTGGGAAACATAATGTATATCCTTTATAACTTTTTACATTTAAATGCAAAATCTAAGCATATCATTTTAATATCACATTAATAATAGTAAAGAAAGTATTAATAGTAAATAAAACATTAATAAAATTAAAGAAATAAAATAAAGAAACAGTAAAGGAAGATGCATCATATACACATATATCCATATATCTAGAATTAAATTCTAAAATAAAATAACCATAATTTGTTTTTAGTAATATTTGTATACAATTTAAGATGACTTTTAAATTATGTACCACTTTTATAAAATAATCATCTTTTTCATAAAATAATAATCATGGAAAAGAGGCTTCAGATATTTCATTTATTTTAGTGTAAGATTACACAAAAATAATCTTCTCTTAGTACGAAGAATGTCATAATTAAAATTGTTTTGATTTAAATTCATATTTCTGATTAAATGTGATTTACTGGCATCAAGATTGTCTACAAGAGTCGGATAAGCAACCTTGAAAAATATTAGTTGTCCAAAACTTTAGAAATCTTCTTAAAGAGTTATTAAGATTGAAAATTTTTGAATGAAAAAATTATATTTATTATAACTCTTTGCAAAAATTTCGCTGTTTTCCATACACATTTAGTGAACGGTACTGTTGACAAAATATACTGTCATAAAAAATACTTCTGAGAATTTTATAAGACTAAATGGTAGTTTAAATATGCGGAAAATGTTGGTATACATGATATTGATAATTTAATATGAGATGATTTCAAAAATATTAATTTGCTAAGTTAATATTTTTGTATTCATTTCCTATTAATTTACCAATAGCAGATGAATCTATTTTATAAATTAATATAATAATACATAATTATATATAGCTTTAATTATTAGTTTTATATTATTAATAGAGAGAGAGTTTAAAATAAATTATTATTAAAATTATATAATTGTGTAAAGATTAAAGATTTTTTGATTTTTTTCATGACGTTTAAAAGGCATTGATTTCAATTTATGATAAACTTGTCAATGAAATTAGAATTATATTGATTATAAACCTATATGCAGAACTCCCTTTTATTTTTATACAAAAATGTTTATATTAAATCATAAACATTTACTTATAAGTGCTATTTATGATATCTCATTTTTTGTTGTTATTATGTGTATTGTTGTCTTTACTGTATTACTCACATGGTTTAAATTCCAGCGTCTTATAGAATCAGTAGATATTTTATAAGTTTTCAAATGACAAATCGATAAATTATAAAAACCCGTGTCATTTAAAGAGCTCATGTTATTATTTATATAAAAAAAATAATTGCTATTAATTAAAAAAAAACCAAAATTAAGAAAATTAAAGACTAAGACTTTACTTGAGCAATTTTTTTATGTATTTAATTGTTATTTAATGCACTCTTACATTAAGCTCTCAAAATAATGTTTGTATTCTTTAGAATTCTTTAGAATCCATCTTTAGAATTCTTTAATATAAAAACATTCGAATCAAATTCTTAAGCACTATTATCTAAGAAAATACAATAGTTCTGATGAGCCATATTTTGCATAAATCTCCAGAGTTTCAATTGAATGCTTTGGTAGCTAATCTACGTAAGCAAGAAATTATTATCGAGTGACGGAGGAACCAAATCAATTTAAGTTCTTAGATATTCGATTGCGATGCCCGTTTTTTCATACATTACCATGTTGTGATATTTAAATTTCTAAAACTCTTCATATAATCTTTATATTTCTATTTGGCTGTGAACCACGATCCGCAAGTTATTTTCAACAATTACATCCATTCATTATGACTTAACAAATCAAATCAATGGAAAGGTACTACCAATGAAGGTGACGTGGTCAGGAAACAGACCAATCACAAGCACTCACGGAAACGCGAGCCCACATTCCAGTAAGAAAAAATGCCTTTTCTTCCGGCTTCGCATTGTCTTCGATTTGGATGCGCAAGCGAAACCTACGCAGCCAGGCTGTCTGAGAAAGAGAGCTGGAAACCGCATCCTCCAGAAAAACTGGCATTCCAGAAAGCAGAGTCACAGCAATGGTTCTGAGAGCGAGGGGGAAGTTTGGGAATTGCAGCTGCTCTAGGAAAACGGGGAGTTGCTGCCTTTACCTCAACTTAGACAATAACCTAAATTCCAGATTCGCTTTCTCTTTTCTGTTTTCACTTTAATAGGAAGATACCTCGAGAGTGTTGCGATGTACGGGGTCACTGTGAGGTGGCCATGGTTCAGTCATGTGACCTCGTTAATTTTTTTTTAATTTTGTTTCCTACTTTATATATTTTTTCGTATTAAGAATTCATGCGCTTATGGTAAAACTTCCTTTGATTACATGGGCCCGTTCAATAATGGATTCTTATGACTCTAACTAATAGTTTTTCTTGTAGTGGGATTTCTTAGAAGCACGCATTCTAAAACCCGTTAAATAATGCAATACAAAATTAATCAGAAAAAATGTGAAAAATACCGATTCTTCCAATAGTTCGCCGGTGAGTTTGGTTTAATTAAAGTTTGGTAATTCTATATATATATATATATATATATATATATATATATATATATATATATATATATATATATATATATATATATATATATATTAAATTTAAGATAAGTTAAACTAATAGAATAAGAGGTCTTTGATAATGTAACCTATTTAATACAATTCTAAATTTATGAATGTTTCCTTATTTTACCTCTATACTGAAGTCCTAAAACACAAGTGCCAGTGAATTCCTAAGACATTTATTATACATTTAACAATCCGGTAGCATCCCCTATATAAAACAGTAAAAAACAGCACATAGGTGTCTGCCAACAATGGTAAGGGTCACACCTGTGTTACCGATGGACAATTTATTTCAACTTTTCTTTAAATAAATGTTATTTGGAACGTATCTGTATCTTGCATTTACTATCGTAACACTCTGCTGCAGATTGTTTCTAAATTATAAATTATATTCAAAAATTATCTTATATATATATACTATTTTCCCACCTATATATATATATATATATATATATATATATATATATATATATATACCTATATATATACCTACACCTATATATGCGATGTTTCAAACTCGCAAAAGGGTGGGAAAATATGATTTGGGAGCTATGAGGTGGCGCTGTTGTCGATTAATAGAGTGCAAAAAACTGTCGATCTGCTGAGAAGGGTATTGTTGTGTGGCGTTAAAGTGAGGAGTCTCGTTTCCATCCCTCTAAAGCCTGTTTTCGAAAGGTGATCAGCGGTCGTGGCTTAAAATCGAGGTTGCCCGTGGCAAAAATGCTAGAGAATGCTATAGAAGGATAGTGGAAGTCTGTGGCACAAATGCTCTACCGTATAGGACAGCAGCACGATGGGTTCAAGCAATTCGTTCGGGTCGGAATGAGACGGCGGATTTGCAACGCACAGGTCGGCCCTCCATTCCTCAAGAGCATCCTGAGCGGTCTCCTTACCATAGACAGCCGATGGACTGTCCGATAATCCGGTTGGTCTGAGTCATCAAACGGTGTGGCGCATAATGAAGAAATCTCTCAATATGAGGAAAATTACTGCCCGCTGGGTTCCACATCGACTAACCGAAGTACAGAAATGGTACCGGTACGCACTGACTGGCACCCACTTGGAGAAATACCGCAAAGGAGACGCATTTCTGTAATGTATTGTCACCATTAATGAGAAATAGGCACGAGTCTATGAGCCTTAATTAAAATATCAATCAAATGAATGGCGTCACCAAGGTTCACCACATCCACAGTAATTTCGCCAGGAACCCAGTCGGGTGAAGTTTATGCTGATTGTAAGATACGACTGGGGCGATGTGATTCTTACACATGCTGTACCTGGAAGACAAATTGTGATCGCAAATTACTATTGCCGATTTCTACAGCACCTTTATTAGCGTCCGGCTAAATAGCGCAAACGTCCACCTTTATTACATAACAGTCTCCCAATCGTATAGCATGACAACGCTCGTTGCCATGTCACAAACAATGTCACTTTTCTTTTGCGACGGTGGCAGTGGGAAATCCTGTAACACCTTCCCTACTACCCGATATGAGTTCTTGTGAGTTCCATCCCTCCGAGGTCACCGATTTCATGACGTTTCATCTGTACTCCACGCAGTAGGGCGCTCGCGCGGTCGATCACACCAACACAATCATCATCTTGCCACTGGTCTACAACGGCTTCCCCATATTTGGCAAAAGGTTGTAAGCCTTGCTGGGGATTACATAGAAGGAATGTAATGCAATTGTACTTGTAAGCTCATTAAAAATTGATTTATACCTATGTTGCCAGTACTTAATTTACAGCTATCGTGTATATATATATATATATATATATATATATATATATATATATATATATATATATATATATATATATATATATATATATATATATATATATATATATATACACGTGTATATATATATATATATATATATATATATATATATATATATAACATAAGGGATTAAAAATATTACTTACAAAAATTTTGAAAAAAGCATATTGCGTAACTAATTACACTTAATAAATATGTAAGTTCTTCAAATATTCAAAAATTCAAACTAATTTGGATTTGAGAAAAATTAAGATTCGTTCCACCCCTTTTAATTCATACGATATTTTTATAAATAGGACAATCTAAAAATAGAAGTTTATTTAATATAATTTTTATTAACGTTTCGAACACGCTTTCCATGCTTTTTTTTTTTTTTTCAATTTTAAATCTTTTACTATAAAGCATTGTCCTTCCTATACAGAAAAAGTGAAAAAAGAAAACAAAATCTTTTCCGTGGAACTATATTTTTCACCAACACTCAACCTCAAAGCGTTTCTGAGCGGCCCACTGGGTTGATGAACTGGTTGTGCAAAGGGCCAGCGAAATAATGAACCCCAACAAAAAGGAACAAAAATTATATCGTGGATGTGATCGTTTCATTAGACACTCAAAGCGCTAAGTTCCTTGAACTGTAATTACAAGTCTGCTCTCCAGTGTCGAGAGCGCAGAGACACACCGGACCCTAGACTCAGAGGTGAGAGGTTGTTCCTCCAAAACGGTGAGCATTCGGGCCATTTCTCTGTCACTTCAAAGCCCACAATTTTGAATTTAAATGTTTTTTCTAAGAGTCAGTGGTGGTAAATCATCTTAATTGCATTCATTCACTGTTTGCTGCTTCATTATGAGGAGAAGTTTAAATATTTTATTTCTTTTTATTTATTTATTTTTATAATGAAGTTTCTTTTTTATATAAACATTCGCACTAATTTCTCTATAAATATAAATAAAATTGTACGATTTTTTTATTATCGGGATAGCTTATTTTTTTTTCTTGATATTTCTCTTTTCAAGCTAGGTTTAAATTAGTCTAAATCTGTGTCATTCATATGGATATCAGTGTATATATATATATATATATTCTAATGCCTGGCAGCCCTTAAGCATTTGCCCAATTCCCTATAATGGGAGGAGTAATGGCATCTCATATAGAAGGGCACCCAGCGGGTGTGTCATCTTCACCCCGAAAGTTAAGTGATAAAGAAAGAGAAACACAAAGAGAGAAAGAAAATCTATAATCTATATATATATATATATATATATATATATATATATATATATATATATATATATATATATATATATATATATATATATATATATATATATATATATATATATATATATATATATATATAGATATAAGATAAAACATGAAGAAAAGTAAAATCAGAAATATAAAATTGGAAAGATACTAAAGTATATGAAGCAAAAGACAAGAAGGCATAGGGATATACATATATATATATATACTTTAGTATCTTTCCATACTTTACTTCATATACTTTAGTTTCATATACTTTACTTTATATACTTTTAAAGTTTCATATACTTTAGTATCTTTCCAATTTTATATTTCTGATTTTACTTTTCTTCATGTTTTATCTTATTCATCTAGGCAAATTTTTCTTTAGCTGCTTTTGCGCTGGCTAGATTTCCTATTATGCATTGTAGTTAAAACATTATATTTTTAGCATTGTATTTATTACTTTATATTCATATATGTATTTTCTTTATATATATATATATATATATATATATATATATATATATATATATATATATATATATATATATATATATATATATATATATAATTTTATTTCCAATGTAAAAAGGAAAAGGTTATGCTTCACTATTCGACAACTAACCTAAAATTAGTGGTCAATAATTTAATTTAATTACTAACCATTTTAAAGTTTAGTTTGTACAAAATAATAATCTAATATAATAACTTAAAAGATGTTCCACAGTTCCAATACTTACAAATTAAATTGTATTTGGAGAATAGCTTAATGGCGGATATAACAGCGCATCTAATTACAAATATTTTAATCATAATTAATTATAGTTAATAGGCACTAAAATGTGTTTCGAAGTAGTGAGCGTGGAAAATTCTTCTTAATAACCCTTTATGTATGAATTTTAAGAAATTTATTTCATCATCAAAAGTATCCTGTTTCGATGTTGTCTCGAATGCATCCTTTTACTGGTCCTGAGCAGATATATACATATTCTTAGTATCTCATAATTATTGAATTCAAGTTTAGAAGAAAAATATATTAAGTGATATTTAAAGTTACATTTCGGTATGTTGGATATCTTTATTCAAAAATTTTGACCAATCTTTAAATAATCTTAGTCATTTTAGTATAAAAATCATTTAACAAATAATAATATGGAAAAATAGAAATATATGCAACCATTGCTGAAAAATTTTTAAAAACTAATGATAAGAAATACAAATTTATGAGCATGAAAATTTGCAATAAATTATTTAAATGTTCGAAATTTATTAAGAAATGCTATTGATTGATAATCCATTTAATTTTTTGCGTTTTCTCTTTATGGAAAATTAAATATACTTGGAAAAAGTACATATAAAGAAGCTATTTTTTTTGTCTAGATTTTTCCCTATTTTATATTTTTGACTTGAAATATCAGCTAATAAAAATTACACAAATACCACACTGATTGAATTCTTCCTTACGTTTTCCGTTAAATAAACTGATAGTTTTTAATTATTACAATAAATTTGCCTTTATTTTTCCTTTGCAGTACTTAGAAATATATTTTCAGAAATTTCAAAGTTTAAAATCATCTTTAAGGCACATGCTGAAAATCTAAATTTCAAATGAGTTTGCTAGTATTTTCTCTCTTTTGAGAAAAATACATTTGTCACTAGATAAAAACATTGCCAAAAATTGACAAATTATTACACTTCTTTGAATATTTTTATAGGTTTCATTACACAAAATAATTTCTTAATTGGAGCATCAGTAAAAAAAAACTCAAATTTATTTTTCTAACTTCTACTTTTCAAATAATGACGCAAAATTTAATTTGGACTTTATTTATAAATATTTTAATTCAATATTAATATTTAAATATATATATATCACTTTTTAATATTCAAACTATTAAAAATAAATAAATTATATTATATTTTAAATTAATCATCCATTATGAAGCGATCCTGAGTCGTCAGCTGTATCACGCAGAATAAGAATGGAAGATTAAAATGATAAAAATCAGCCTTATTACCGAAATAGATAAGGATGTTATTATCGTCATCGGGTATCATTATCTTATCATTGCGTGTAATTGAAGTTTTTAAAAAATTAAATGTTACGATCCTTTTATCACAGCAAAATGGACGAAATAGTGTTACGTTATGATTGTGTGAACTCCATAGTTGTGTAAATTCTTTCAAATTATTGCATAATAATGATTTTTCAAATGCTTGTTGCAAGCAACTTAGTGAAGTAATTTTTATTTGAATAGAATGATATGACATGAATTAAATATCATGAGGTATGTACATATTGTATATGTTTACATAGGCTATATAATTATGAGATTAATATAATATGATTTGTAAGCATAAAAAGTTTATTTTTCAAAAAGCATGCTTTCAATTAAATTATTGTATTATAAATATTGAATTTTTATGAGTTGATTTAAAATATTTTTATTTATTTATTAAAATATAATTTATTCTCAAATTGTTGCTCATTTATAATAAACACTCATTCATTAATAAATAGAAAAAGTTTAAACTTCGTAAAATATTCTCTTAAAATCACTTAATTTTCATCATGTTCAATTTTCAGGGGTTACTTTTAAATATTTTATTGGCGATATTTCGTCAATCAGCCTTTCAGTTTTAAGAATGCTGCACAGAAAAAATTATCGCAAACAGTGAGGAAGGAAAATATTAATTTTTAGGTGAAAAATTTGGTCGCTTATAAATTCTTCCATTCAATTAAAAAAACTCTGTTGCAAATGCATTTAAAAAATTATATAAATCCGTGACTAAAAAAGCAAGAACAAGACATAAATATAATTTTACGAAAAATGATTCATATTTTTCACTTTTATAGACTCGGTAAAGAAATTCAGAAGACAAATTACACATAAAAATTTTTTAATTATTTTCCAGTTTCTTAATAATAGTGATATCTCTAAATTTGAAAATAAATAAAATAACTTTGACAGAATTATGTACACATTGTTATTAAAAGAAATCATTCATTAAATATGAAAATAAATGCCGTGAAAAAGTTACGTTCTGACGAAAAGCTTCGAAAATTTTCCCATTAATTGTCAGTTTGATTTATAAAGATTGGTTGACTCGACTAGATTCTGTCTTGAGCCAAAGTAACAAATGAAAAAATTGATTTAGTACTGATTTTAATCAATGTATATCCGTAGATCGAAGTAATTGATCAATTTTATGATTATATACTTATATACCTATAGAATTGATAGTATTTTTTGACATTAAAATTAATGCATACGTTCATTGGTTTTAACAAGCTGTAGTAAATGATCAATAACTGTTAATATATGAATGATTATTTATCAAGAATTTTTAAACTTAATTTTTTATTATAACATTCATGGAATGCTACAAAACAGAATTTTAATTGTTAGAAGTGATGAAAAGTTTTGTCCTAGTTCCTGAATTCGAGTTTAGAATCCATTGAAAACAATAAATGGCACTAAATGAATAAAATATTTAAAAATAAGAAGAAATATTTGCACTATTCGATTTTTACTAGCGTAAGTGATAAAATCGCCAAATGGCACAACTGACCATAAATAAAATATTATACATTAACATCTTTTTAAGTATTTTTACTTTCCTAACGTTCTCGAAATATTTAATAAAACTTACTTAACTAACAGTTACATTTTTCAAATTTGCTTTGTATATTTTTCATCAAAAATTTTGATTCAGTGAGATTGACATCATTGAAACAAAATTATACAGAACTATTTTACATTTTCATTATTGTGAAATATGTTTCTAAATAATCATTAATATCTTAAATATATGCAATATTTTGAATATTTGGAACATGAGAATGAAAAAAACTCATCTTTAAATTGTTATCAATTCTAAAATTTGGATATATTTTAAAGCTTATTTTCAAAATCTGTTGACTATAACTGTAATCTCTAAGAATTTTCTAGAATTATGTGATTTTGCTTTTCTGAACACATTTTACTGAGCTATTCACATTATACAGTTAATACAACATACGAATAAAAGTTCGCTGTCTACAAATTTAAAAGTCAATGACTTCCATAAAATGATTTTTAAATCCTTAGTTTAACCGTTTATTTTATTTAAATACAAACTTTTAAAGGCAGTAATAATAAATAAAGTCCTTAGAATTGACTTTATTTCATAGGAAACCTGTTTTGTTGTTGAATAATACTAGAAGTGAATTATTGATAAGTTTTTTATATTGCTTGAAGAATTTTAACTAATGCATACTATTTTAAGATAATTCCTATAAATAAATTGAAAATAAATTACTTCTTCAAATGTATCTGATTCTCCAAGTCTATTTTCTAACTAATTCTATGTCTATATTTAAGTAAAATGCAAGAATTTAAACTATATGATAATATAAAATCAAACGTTTAAAAATAAAACGAAAAAGAACTTGTAAAATACAATAAGAAGTTTAAAACAATTCCATGATTTTACCAAAAACCTTTTTGCTTATCATTTGCATTTGGTCGTTCAGCATAATAAATCTACCAGGCACAATCATTAACATCACCTGGTATCTCGTTGAAATTAATTTCTTGAGCAATCAAATATGCTTAGAGAAAGTTTGCTGTTTCTTTTTCCTATATAAAATTGCTATTTCCAATTTGAAAGCATATTTCCATTTTAGCTTTTTTTTTCCATTTAGTGCCTTTGGATATAAGGCCTTCGTTTAGAATTGAAACAAAAATAAACTTTTCGGAAGACATAACAATGGGTTTATATTTGATGATGGCTTTTTAGAAAAGGTACTTTGTTGTTCGAAAAATTGTCATTGAAAGCGATTTAACCACAAAGTTATACCGGAAGCGGATATAATTTTGTGAAAGGGCAATGTAAAATGGTCTTTCCATCAATGAACATACCGTGATCGAATGTAATGCGGAAGACGATTTTGTTCTGCCATTTGACCAAACGTGGATATTGTCCATTCGCAATTGACATTTCTATGAATTTTTCTTGAACGATTCTAGTCAAAGTAGAACGAAATTCGAATTCTGATGGATTCTGATTCGCGATTTTTAAGCCCGTATTTTGGCACCATTTTCCATCGTTCAAAATATTTCACAAATCAATGCGTAAAGAATAATTACCACAAATTGTAATTTTAAATTGTAGAAAGAGCAGTTTTTTATTATTAACCGACTAAAAAGTGCTCATTGCGAATATAATTAATTATTTGAAATTAACTAGCCTTTTGATAAATTGAAATTGTTCCTGAATTTGGTATTTTTGGAAATGATCTGAGTTTTTAAAGAATTCTCCGGGGCTTTTTTATAATTCAAACAAAAAACAAGATTTTTAATCCTCAGTACGTGTAAGGTTTTTAATTTTTTTTTTTTTTTAGTAGGATAGATGAAAAGGAATTAGGTATACGAGATAAGGAACTAGATAGTCGCGCGCGGAACTAGAATGCTGATGCCTATTGATGACTGTGTAAAATGTTGTTTAATTAGTGTAACTAAAGGCTTAGATCAATGATTGCATATGAAAAGGATACTCTATAAACTATTTATAGCCTATTTTTTGGAATCCTAGTGAAATTACACTTTATGTAAGAATTATTTAAATTTGAACTTTTTGTGTCAAATACTTACATAATAATATACTCCATAAAAATATTACTTTTTATACATATCATCACCGATTATTTATTTTTCAGAATCGAAAATTCATTTACAAAATACCATGTAGAAAAGAAACACGATAATGCGTTTTTGAAATATAGATTTTTGAAATATAGATTAGTGTCATCCGTTCAATCTTTTAAAAGTATAAAACAAAATATAAATTAACTACTCGGTTTTGAAATTTTTGAATGAGTAAATAGTTTGTTAATAGTCAGGGATTGATAAATCCTCTTATGTACTGCAGGTCCAGTCTACTCCACGCATACGTAATAAACAAAACTTCTCGATGCTAACTACATATTATGTATCCAGACTCTACTTTCTGAAATTTTTCAATTATTATAATGATAATTTAAATGCTTCTGTATCGCTTTTTTAATTTAAGCTCAACGCAAAAATTATGTTCAGATATGTTCTAGATTTTAGTAGGGATCAGGGTGTAGTCCGATTATTTGTGTAATCCGCCTCACATAATAATTTTCTTGATTTTTTTTAATCGTAGTTTTAGAAAATGATGTCGTTAAAAGCACTCCTTCACTCTTATTCAATTATTTTTTTCATTTTTATAAAAATATATAAAGAAAGATGGTACATTCTTCGTGTTTTGAAAGCTATCTCATATCTCTTTTTACGAATAATATATATATATGTGTGTGTGTGTGTGTGTGTGTGTGTTTAAAAATTATAATTAAACTATTTTTTTACACATCGCTATTCGGAACTTATCAAAACCCACTTATAAAAGTATACAAAATGCTGTGTAAAATACCATTGCATATTTCTTTTATGTATTTGTTTATTCACACGTGTTCATTCTGTTTTGTTCTTGGGAATGATCTAAGGTGATATTCGACAAGCACGCTGAACATATTAATCGATAACAAGTAAAACATTAAGAACTATCAGTAATCCTGTACATTTAATTTGCGATTGAAATCAGCTTTATCTACATTTATGCTTCATAGAACAATCTATGTTGTAGGCACAGATTTCTAGATATAGTTTATCTGAAGGATTGTCTGTATTAGGCAATCCAATGTCTCATCGAAATAATATGGATTGTAGATTGGAATATCGGTCTAAGTTGTGATATAAATTATCCAATGTACGTTATATATTAAAACGATTTAGTGGCCTATTAAAAATGCCATTATTCGAATAATCATGAGCCATGGTAAAGCAATTAGTCGACACATATGAGTTTTCATTCCCCTTCTGCAATGTTCATATCATCCCACTTTTTTGATTTTAGATCAAGATACCATTAACGCTTCTATTGTCTTGGCTTAACTGTTTAAGGCATGGTGGCTTGAAACTGTCCCACCCGAAGCCTAATTTTTATGCATGATGGGATGTATTTTTAACCCATCTTAAAAGATGATATTAAGCACTTGATATATCTGTGCAACTAGTTTACTAGCAAAAATTTTTACTTTCTTTAAAATCGTATGCTCTAAAGAGTCCAAGCTCCTATTTGTCGATCACAATAATGTTTTCATACTTATATATAATATGTATATTATATGTAGCTTAGTGACTGCAATCACCCCCAAAGTGATTGGATGGAAGACTAAAGGAAACTGACTATGTTCCTAATTAGATCTCGTATTATTGATATATAAACATATATATTAACTCCGCAATTCATTTCAATCTCTCGGCTACGATGTATCTTCATAGTTGGTATCTTTACCTCTGAATCTGTTGCTAAACTTATTTTAAGAACGATTGCTTTTTGTCTTAAAGAAAAAAAATCTTCTACAAATTGTAAACTATATTATAGCAAACAGGAAATTATGAAAATTTCCAAGCTCCTACCCCGAAAGACTTCCATAAGGAAGCAAAAATTCAACATTCCATCTGCTGTAATTCAATTTAAGTGTTAAGCTTGATTCTGTGGTAGGCCGTTTCAGAGAAAAGGAACACTATGCGGCGATTTTTTTTAAAGACCCTCATCGTTTGAGATCCATACTTTCAGCAGCGGCATAATTTCGGCTCTAATGCAATGTAAATAGGAAATTACAACTACTTAAGGATGCATCATGTTGATAAAATCTATGCATTTTGTATATAAACAAACCTTAGTTCAAAGTTAACCTTACCTAATAAAGAAGCAATGAACAGATGTTCTAGAAAACGGTAGCGATCAACAAAATATATGGCGTTAACATGCTCGAATCCTTTTTGTTTCTTTTATCTTTATGCTGCGTCTTTTCCCGCGCAAAATGTATCTCGTGTTTCAAAATTCTTTTATTGGTTTTTGTCCTTAATGGCTTTCATGTCCTTGTCATGTATTTGCGCGTGCTTCTAATGTTGATTCCCATAATGAGGTGTTGACTCGTTTAAAGAATTACTTGCACTTCTGAGCACTGCAGGAGTTATTTTTTTCACTCCTACTCCCCTCCCCTTCTCTCTTGCATATTTCTTTTATTCAAACAAACTGTTGTCTTCTTAAAGAATAACTAACTGCGTAGTTGTGATTTTTTTTTCACGCTTGGAGAGGACTTGAAGGTAATGCAGCACTTTCTCACATCTGTCAGTCTAGTGCTTATTTTTTCTCGTCTCATTCCGACGTTAGTTTTAATATTTTTCTTTTGTCATATATTTTAAGTTATTGTGTTTTTAATAAATCTATTTTAATTGCGAGTTTATAAGGAGATACTGCATGACGAATAAAGTCTAATTATGGTTTCTCTTGCTTATTTCGGTAGGGATAATTCGTTTTTGTTCTTAATTTGGCCATGAGAATTAGATGTACTTGTAGACAATTTTGCTGACCAGGAAAAAAATGGCGCCAAACACAGGATTTTTCGAAAACAAGAGAAGACTGCATGTCAGATCTATATTTATAATTTTGATAAACCATTTTGTTTCTTTAAACACACACAAGAATTCAATCCTAATAGTTGTGTGCTTCTACAAAATAGAATGATAGGCATTTGGGACCTATCTACTACCAAAGAGAATGTGATTGTTTTAGTCACCATCTTTTTCTTTTAAGTTTTCTATTTAAAGAACATTTTTATTGTCGTTTAAATAAGAAATTTAAAGTACCGGAATGTTACACTATAAACCAGTTGAAGGAAAAATGTGAAAAAATTTGGTGTCAATTTGACGGAATTTACGTCAACATTCCTGGTTGATGAAATTTTGCACATGAACCGAATTCGGTAACTTTTTTGGGGGATGATGCAGAGGTCTACACTTAAAATGTGAAAAATCTTATTTACAGGAATACTAGGTCATTGGGCATCTGATTAATTTGGGAAAGTATCAGAAATTATTTTTGAATTTCAGTCAGTGAAATGTTTAATAATTTATTCTGAATCAGCATTTTCTTATTTGTTATAACCATATTCGCATTCGGTTATGTGATAGACTGGTTAAAAGAAATGGAAAGTTAATACTGATGGTAGCTGTAAGCATAAAAAATTATTATTATGGAATATTTTCAAGAACATTGTATCTTATGGGAATGTATTTTTTGGAATAGAATTCTCACCTTTTATTTTAACGACTCTTCTGCACCAAGAGGTCGATGTAGATTTTTTTGCTCCTTGCATGTTCATTTGCTGAAACAAATGCCTAAGTATTTTCGAAATAGCTACAAAATTGCATGCTAACCATTATTTGTTAAAAGTATAAGAAGTACTCTAATATTTTAATTTCCAGTCCTGCTCATGACAACAAGGACCATGTATTTTAATAGTAACACAGAACAAAGACCATTACTTTTAATAGCAACGCAGAGCTAGGACCATATATTTTAATAGTAACACAGAACAAAGACCATGACTTTTAATAGCAACGCAGAGCTAGGACCATATATTTTAATAGCAACACAGAACAAAGACCATGAATTTTAATAGCAACGCAGAACTAGGACCATGTATTTTAAATGTAACACAGAACAAATACCATGTATTTTAATAGCGACACAAAACAAAAAGACCATGAATTTTAATTGCAACGCAGAGCTTGGTATCCCTTCTATGTGATCAAATGTTAACCATAAGGCTAATAGAACATGTTTCTTGGCCAGGCCTCAGAATTTATAGCATTTGCAACCACATACATCTTAAACTATGTCATAAACATCGCCATTACCCTGTTGTAAAACGCATATATGTAATAAAGGTATACATAATTAAAATGGGAAATAATAATTTATTTGGGAAATTTTAATATTAAGAGTTTAATATAAAAAAATTTTCATAATTTATGAAACAACTACAGTTACTTTAAATATTCATAAAAGTGAATCATATATGTACATTGCTTTTGTACTAATTTCTAAGGAACTATAATATAAAATTTTACTAAACTTTGACGCAAGTGTCAAATATTTTCCTCGCGTATTTTTTTTATTTTTACATTTTTAAAATATTATTTTTTAAATATGAATTAAGAAATCTTTCTTTATTCCTGGAGTAACAAAAACCAAACGAAGTACTTGTACTTTTCTTCTCTAAATCTCTACTTGTAAAAATAAAGAGAAATTAAAGCATTAATAATTAGAATTTATGACCCTTTATAAATAGGAAAGGATATTCAATCAACATAATCGCTAATTTTTCAAAGATTGGAGCTGACATACTATTCATTTCATTGTAATGATGGTTCTTTAAATAGTTATGTTAAATGAATAAGTATTATTAATTCATATTATAATAACATGATGATATCAGATTATCTCACATCGCAAAAGAATAGCTTTTTCTTATTACAAGAAATCAACTTTTTTTCCTTCATAACACATTAAAATAGGATACAATTTGCTTTCCAAGCCGCTCTGCATTAGATTTATCTAATAACTCTTTCATTTAATTTTTAAAAATCTATAATATTAATAATCCAGATAAGAAATCCGCGTGATAAATTCTACATCGTAAATCAGGATTATCATTAAGTATTCACAGGAGCACTTTTTTGTAATCGGCAACTCTCAACCCCTTAATAAATCGATTCTTTCTTACAGGAGAAAAATAGCAATCTAACTCGAGCTGTAACTCATACTTATCGTAATTAAGCGTTTGTCTAGTAAAAATATGTACCCAGAACCCCACCTGTTTTCCTTTCAAGGACTTAAAGGGTTAAATTATTTACGACTTCCATCTTTTACATCGAAGTGCGTCTCGAGTATTGTGTAATAGTTGTTCAAGTTCAGCGTCTTACATTTCCGCATTTGTTTCGCGAGTGTTAATTACGTTTTTAATTGGAAGAAAAAGCTACTTTTTTATTACCCTTTCGGTTTTTCTAACGTGATTAATTCTATGCTTGCGAGTGTATGTTTTTTAAATCTTATGTCTGGCTATAAAAAATAGTTTTCTTTTTAAGTAACAGCTTATAATTTTTACTTGTCTTGATGCAATGGTATGGTTCTGAATGAAAATATATGTTATGCCCTTTTTAAATTTGAGTAACGTATATATAATATTTAATCATAATTTTTTTTATATATAATTTCAAAAAAATTGTCAGACGATAATTGTTTAATATGTATTGCTAATACATCTAAACTTGATTATCATACTGATAAAATATCATCTGCTGTTAACAAAAGTCCGTGGTAACCAGGTAGACATGGACCTTCAATTTCTTGTTTTAAAAGCACCAATTCGATGTCTCATCTTATTGAATAGTGTTCTACTAAATCCCATTAAAATTTCGGTAAATTTAACAAATATTTTTTATATTGATTCAAAATTTGACAAATTGGTCAAACGATTATTGTATAATATTGAATTGATTAATATTACTTGATAATATTTGTTGCTAAAACATCTAAACTTGATTATCATACTGATAAAATATCATCTGCTGGTAACTAAGGTCCATGGTAAACTGGTAGACATGGACCATTAAAATCTTGTTTTTGAAAGTAGCCAATTAGATGTCTCATCTTGTCGAATAGTGTTCAGCTAAAATTTCTGTAATTTTGAAAGTTATTTTTTTATCTTGATTCGAAATTCAGCCAATTGGTCAAACAATAATTGATTAATATTTATTGCTGAAACATCTAAACTTGATTATCATACTGATAAAATATCATCTGCTGGTAATTAATGTCCATGGTAACCTGGTAAAGATGGACGTTTTTTCTTCCTTGAAGATAGTCAATTCGAAACCTCATTTTATCGAACATTGTTCTGTTGAAACATTTTAAAAATTCTGTAAAAGAAAAAAAAAACTTTTGATTTTGGTTTAAAATTGCGTAACGGTTGGCAATTTTTAATTGTTCATCTTGCAGAAATAAGCTCCCAGAAACATAACATAATCAGGAAAAAAAGAACTAAATGAACATTTATCTGCGCCCATAGAATTTCGAATAATAGTGAAATTAGCGCACAAAAGTATTTGTAGAAGTACTCCAACATTTCTGAAATTTTAAATTTATTAATGTCTAATTTTAGAAATGTCTCTTTGCATATCCAACAATGTAAAGATAGTTATATATATAAAATCATCTTTACTTATATATATATATATATATATATATATATATATATATATATATATATATATATATATATATATATATATATATATATATATAACCATCTTTACTAATAGATTATCAATTCCTCATATAATATAATATTTCTATAAAGCAGGAAGCCATAGTCGAAAAATAAATTATCAGACTCTCTCAAAACAAACCTGTTTCCTTGTTTAAAAAAAATGAAATGAAAAGAAAACTGTGAGAATTCCACCCTCGAGATGAAATAAAAGAAGGAACTAGATGTGCGTTGGAGGAATGTTGAATTTCAAACTGTAAACCGCCAGTCTTCTGCAACATCCCCTTGTTCGCGTAACGGAGCTATCCTCTCATGCTGGTTGCTCTCCAGCCATGCGGTGGGTTGACAACTCCTATTATGAGTAGTTGTTCTGTGCAGACTTCTGAGGTCGACTCCCTTTTCGATCGAAGTCTGCTGCCTACTCAGCCACATGTTAAGATTTGTTTTGACAACTAAAACAACTTTACTTTCGTCTGATTAGCTGTAGTTGTAACTTTCTTTTATTACTGCCGCCTAGAAATACAATTGATGTTTCTTCTGTTTCCTCTTGCAATAATACCCATATTTCCCTCGTCAGAATATACTGCTGAGAGGTAAAGTGCATATTAGAGTCTAGAACGATTCTATACAGAATGTTTATTAAAATTGAGAAATTATTAATGAATTTATAAAACTGATTAAATATTAATGAACAGTTTCGAACTCAGATTTTTTCCTCCGGACTTGAAAATTAATTCCGTCATTGAAATGTTCCAAAATGAGAAAAAAAAATTAATGTTTTGATTGTAAATAATCATATTCTTTAATTGAGTGTGAAAAATTTATTTTTAATTTATAACACTTTCTGTGTGTTCAAAGACATTCAGAGAAACTAAAGTTAACGATGTTACTAAAGTTACAATCTTATCAATTAAATATTGATTTTGAACAGTTTATTTTAACCAAAATAGTCTTTAGAATTATAGAAAAAAGCAGTTCTGGACAATTCCATAGTTAGAAAATTAAAGTAGAAAAGAAAAATATTTTTAAAAACATTTACTTTTGTGAAAGAGATACATTTCAACAGCAATATATACATTAATTTTAAAACAAAGGATGGTGAATAAAAAGTTCAATCGACTTTATTTGGGGATATTATCTTGTAAACATTAGTGAATTATCAAAATATATCTTTGAATTTTGGATTATTAATATTACATATAGATTTATATATTAAATATAAATTCTAAAGACTTTCAATATTTTTGTAAAATCATCTTATACTATATTTTTACCACCTACTGAAGAATCCATTAATACTAAAATAATGGCAACATTCTTGGTGATAAACAAAAAGAAATTTTTATAAAAATGTCGCTTTCTTATTTGTCATTAAATATTTAAATTTTAAGAACATGAATTCATGAATTCATTTTTAGAAATATTATTATTTCTTTTATATTTTGTTCATGTCCTTGATTTTCAGTCTATGGCAACCTAGAATCTATTTGTGAAAAAACAGATATTAAACTAGAATACCGTTAAATAAATTTATTGAATCTGAAAGTAATATTGTGCCTTGGAACAAAATGTAATTTAACTAAACAAAGGTTAAACTAGTCACAGTTAGATACCTTATTAGAATTAGTGTATTTTGTCATTTATTTATTATAATCTTTATTTGTACATTTATTTTATTTTAATTACATTTATTCCTTTTTTTATTTACAAATAAAAAATAATGATTATCTTTTTTGCTATAAGATATTCATGATATGAATGTTCATGATATAAATCAAATAATTTTTTCTTTGGAAAAAATAATGATTAACTTTTATTTATGTTTGAACATTATTTATTTTATACTTTTAAATATGCTTAGTGTTTGTAAATGTAAAGCATTCCTTTCATTTTTTTCATTATTTTGTGACTGAAATTTAATTACTGGCAAGTGATTGATTAAAAAAGTATTCATTAAAAACTTTCAAAAATTGAAAACTAACCTAAATCAAGAAGTTAACCATACATAAAAATAAAGTTTCTTTAAGATATTTTATGATATTTTACAAAAAGAAGTGTACGATAATCACATTGTTTTAAATCAAAAAAAAAAAAAAAATCCTGAGACAAAATATGGCATGTCTATTTTTTATTTGAATTCAAATATAAATTTTTAAATAACTTACTAATATTAATTAGAACGGAATGTGATTTTTAGGATAAAAAAATTTCATTTTTAATATATCTTAATGAAATAAATATCTTTTTAATAGATTTTCTTCGTGTTTATTTTATGTAGGGAATTCCTTGATGTATATTGTTCTCTCAATGTTAAATTTAATTCAAAATCTAAATATCAACTTCACTATCTGACGATGTAGTGGAAAACATTAGTTAATTTATACACTTATGTTTTCAAAAGAAATTCTTTTCCCACAAAACAGAATCATTGACACTCAAAGCATTTTCTTCCTTTCATTCTTCCTACTTTCCTTGAAAGAATATTTTCTTTGGAAGATTTCCAAAGGCAATCCAGATACGTCGTAAACATAATTATCTTACAAAGAGCCTCAAACTCAGCGATCGGATATTTACGGAGATCTTTCAGTGCTAATGATCATTTGCACTAACTAAACGATTACGATGGCAAAACGAGCATCGGTCATCCTTGCCAAAAGTTGAACACATCGTCAGGTGATGCGGACTCGTTGTCCGTGAATGGAAAGACTAATGACTTTCTAGAAAATTCCTTTCGAAAGAGAAAGTAAAGGGTTATAAATGTTCTTATGCAAATGGGTGCAATAAGTAGTCATTAGTGATACGTTCGCCAGAGGTCGTTCTGCTTGTTCCATGGGAGTTTCTTTTTACGTGAAGTCGTAGCTCTTAGGTACACATTGCTCAGTATTTACTGAAAAAATCCTAGTTTTGATACCTATTTTCATTTTTAGAGTGTAATAGAAAGAAAATAATTAACTACTGAGAAATCAGACCATGATTTCTGTACTGGCTTACTTGTTCATCATAGTTCATTTTTTCTCAGACATAGAACTTTAACAAAATTAAATCGTGCTTAAGAAATTGTTCGTAATTTTTTTTATTTAGTTTTTCTTAAAACAAAATAAATAAAAGACTCCTGGGTAACATTAAGATCAGTTTTATGTAACATTAGGTTAAGTTTAATTATTATTCATTTATTAGATCATATTTCTGTTTGATTGAATATGAAAAAAATAAGAATTTAAATCGTACCTCGCACCGATTTAAACTAACTATAAAATGGATATTTTGTCGTTCTCTTTTTTATTTTGCATTTTCTTCTGTTCTATTTTCAGCGTGTTCAATTTCGGAAACAATATCGCTAAAGATTTGCAAATTTGAAAACTAATTTAGAACAACAGATAATTTTCATGATTTTGAAAGCTTTCACAAACGTAAAAAATCATAACTAAAAAATAACTTCTGTATTACTGGTAAAATTTATGAATACATTTTTTCTCATTGTCGACGACACTCAGAAATTCGATGGTGAACTTCGCCTTGTTTGCTGCCGCTCAAAGAAAGCGATTTGAAGGCAGGCCGCAAATTCGTCGACAAATTGTATTTACGACGCCACCTCAATACGACTTGAAGTAAATGAAACGTTATCTCACGTCATGGATATTTTAAATCCTTGAGAATTGTAATAAAGATGCGTATTCACATGATCTCAATTGGAATTAAAGAAACGCCTTCTTTATAATGTTTGTAACGACAGAAAACACCAAAAAATGCTTAGTGGAAGCAAATATATGGATGGTTCTTTTGCCAAATCCATTAACTCCCCTTTCAGAAATTTATTAAATTTTAATTTCAAAGCTGTTAATAATATATAACTGCAAATATTCAGAACAAATTTTACTTGTAATAAAAATTAACACCATAAAAATCATATGTAAATAATACAAAAAATTATAATTTTAATAGTTATTATATACTTCTATATCATTTTCCTTAATTTCTTGTTTTATGGCGTTCATCGATTTGGCAAATGAAGCATTCATATAATAATTATTTCTTTATTGACCAAATTATTACAAACGAAAAAGATAATTGTATGCGAAAGAAAGAATGTGGTTTCTTGAAATATTGTACTTATAAATTTAAAGACGTATACAGAGAGAATGAAAAGTATTGCTCTGAATTCCAATTCCAAAGAAAATATGTGTGTGAATTTGATTGTTAAAATAGTTTTTGAGTTTCCCTCCAAATGATTTCGTTAAAAGAATTTATATGATGTGCTTTTAATATTTATGAAATATAAAATACAAGTATTAAATTTAAAACTTACTAAAACGAAATTGTCTTTTTGTTTGTATTTTATGCTAATTACTATTTCAAAATTTTGATGTTATTGTGGTTTTACACAATTAAGCATACTGAATTAATAATAAAACATAACGTTAAGAAATTAATATTTTCATTATCTTTTGTTTTCAATTCTTCTAATAAAATACCGGGTATTGTTGAATATTCTCAACAACATATTTAACCACAAACATAATAAGAAATACTATAGAAAACACAAAAAATGAAATTTCGTTGATAAATTGCTATTTTCTTTTCATATGTTGCTATTATTTCTAGTTTGCTACTATTTTTTCCTCTTATTTTTATATTTAATTTAAAAATAAATATATTAATAAATTAAACAAGAGTATAAAACATTTACACTAATCTTTTTAATTGTTGTAATGTAATAAGAAATTCAAAATATATTTGAATATTTTGTTAGTGTAAAATAATTTTTATTTCACGTTAAATACTTTAAATAGTAACATTTTAACGCATCAACATGAAACAGAATTAAAAAATTAACTTTTCAATAGTGATTAATTCAATTCACCCGTCTACATCTGTCTTCCTATCTAACACTGATAACGCTGCTACATTACCTCGGGACTTAAAACAAGCCATAAATAGCGAGGTTGAACTTCTGCGCGGCAATTCATAACTTGGCGGCCTCCGTACAAGTTTATCAGGCAACATTCTTAACTCCGCGCACCTGTCAAAGGAAACTTTCCGACGAGTTTTTATCTCTTTCACAAATAGTCAAGATAGTAAATTTTTATGTCAATGAAATTGAAACTTCTCTGTAAAAACCCGCGTGATATAGATGCATTATATGTTTATGAAACTCCATATTTTTTATATCGAATTAATGTTTACACTGTATTCCTGAATTTGTTATTGATAACACAATTCAGATTTATTAATTACAGACAATCTGTGAAAAAAAGTTCAGCAAGAATTGCTTTCTATACCTTTCATCTGGTTTTTAAATACAGATCCATCAAATGGAAAATGAAAAAATATTCTTGTACACAATTTCAAAAATCCAAACGTTTTAAAAAAACATACTTGTCTCTCTCTATATTGACTTTATTAATAAATTTTCGTAAAAATTTTAAATAACTCGAATGTTTTTTTAAATGTACAAATGAGTGTTCTTATATTTAAATCTTTAGATATAATTATAATCTAAATTGAATCTAAACTAACTGTAAGGAATAAAGTTTAGATCAAATTTACTTAATTGCTAAAGATGGCGAATATTGCATCGAGTCAAAAATTAAAACTTGAAAAAATTGGATTTCAGTGTTTATTTTTAAATTAGAGTGCTGTGTATAGGTCTTGTGAAAGACATAATGAATCTGAAAGGTCACAATGGATAAAAAATACTCGTTAAATCCTTAAAATTAGACAATTTAATTTTTAAAAAGAACTTTTATTGGCAATATTTTGCAGCATTTAATACTTCTAATTTTATTTACATCAAATATTTCCCGACAAAAATTTATATAGTCAATGTATTTTATTATTGATTACATTGTTTATTTACCTCAACAATCATCCTAGATATTCAATTTCTATCTATTTCCAAAATATGAAAAGAAACAGTGAATTTTTAGAACCAAATAATAAAACCAAACAATTAACTATTTTTTGCTGATTAATTCGTAATCATGTAATTAACTGGAAATAAAGCTTTGTCGGCCTGACAAATCTTTTCTATCATGATAGGAGACTAATGAAAAACAAGTGTACTTAAAAATATTTTTTAAATAAAATTTTCTAAATTATATAAATTAACATAACATATAAATTAACAACGACAATCTTAAATTATTACAATAATTGAGAAAAATATGATTAATTCAATAAAATGTTTCATATTAGCGATTAATAAGAACTCTAAATTATATATGTAATAATTGTCGCCATATAACTGAAGCAAAATAATATTTATAATTAATTTAATGTTTCAAATAATGTAGCATTATCTAGAAAACAAAATAGGGTACCCATCTCTTTTGAGAGCATACTTTATCCATAACTGTATTTTTAAAATAATATCATATATGTAAGAATTCATAATACTATAAATTGAAAAATAATTATTGTTCTCTCACTATATATATATATATATATATATATATATATATATATATATATATATATATATATATATATATATATATATATATATAATATATATAATTTTAATAATTTATCATGATTACATTTTTTTATGATTTTTTCCGGGTTTTTTTTTTCTTTTTTTTTAAGTTCATATTTTGTTAAGTAAAATGAGAATAAAAATTTACTGTAAAATCAATTTATCGAATATGGCAAAATATTAAATAAATAATTATTATATAAATAATGGCAAAATATTTAAATCTTATGATTTGCGAATCATTTTGCCCCATTACCAATATTCGTAATTCATTTATTTTTATTTATTAATGTATGCAAAAAGAAAATAATAACTGAATATATCGTAAATTATAAAGACTTCTCCGACATAAAGAAAATAAATGTTTTGCATTAAAATCGTTCACGCGTTTTTTTTTTTTTTACATGCTAATATCAAAACATAATTATATTGTGTAATTAGTTAGCCGTCATACCAAACTCAGCAGAACAAGTTGACAATTCGAAATTGTGATGATATCCTATTTTCGTGACGTCATGACCTGCGACCGCGAGCGGCAAACTTGATGTTGCCAGTTGGGTCCAAACGAAAGTGTAGAGAAGGTCGTGCGCGGGTGATGCCGTGTAAGTGTTGCGCGAAGGTTTTACTACAACCATAGTTTTTCATTTATGTTTTCTTATCTCTTATTCAAATAATGTTAAATTTTGCGAATGATAAAGAAATTGTGAAGTATGCGATTTTCATATCGAATGGAAATTATTCTCCACAATATTTGTTGAAGAAATAGTCGCAGTTAACTTATATTGTTTTTTGAAAAAGAAAACTATTTCGTGAATCAAGCATGTAATTGTTGATTTGAAAAAGTGCCGGTTGGATATATGGATAAACATGTATAAGTAGGTATTATTTTTTTACTATTTATATTATATTTTACCATAGATTGTGAAGATAGAAAGACACCATATCTTTCTATTCTACATAATGCCTTTCTATTTTGCATAACAATTTACATAATGGTAATAATACAATGTTAATTAATGTATTCATTTTTAATAGTAGCATTTTTCGATTACATGCTCTTTTGCTTCAGTGTCAAAAACATTTTTAAACTTATTTTTTTTTTAATCTATCATCAAATCTTAATTAAATAATTGTTTAGTGATATTTATAATAATTGAATCAGGAAACTATAAATATTCTATTCATAGTTCATTTGAAATGATTTCTTATATAATACTTCTTTTATATTTTTACTAACACTTCGATTATTTTACCGAAACACCAATTACCGGAAATTACTAAATCAACTATTAAAAAATACCATTACTTTTAATATGGATTTTCAAAAATAACATTTTCTCAAAAATTAAAGCAATTTTCACCTGTTTCTCTCATTCAATTTGCCTTTTAATTTGGATTAGTAAGTTTTACGTGGAACATTAAAAAAAAATTTAGGGGCTCTTAGAAAACACATGTCAAATGTATGTATGTTAAGAAATATACATTTAGAATATAACTTCACATTCGTTTAACTAATAAATGTATAATATTTTACTCTAATTTATTAATAAATATATGGAGAAAATAAATAATTCAATTTTTTAATTTCACTTGAAAACTTTTTTTACAAAATTTCTTTAAATCCTTCATTTTTCCATACTTAAAAAAAGCAATTACTATCAAAAACATCTTTAATGACTTCTCATTCTGACTTCATAATCGTATCATATCCTTAAACGAAAGAATAATTTTAAAAATATTCAAAAAAGTTACATTAAGTGTAAGGTACAAATGAAATATTTTTATTTTTTTTTCTAGCATTACAATTTGCATATCATTTAATAATTTGCATAATAATATAATATAAATCTTATATTAATATAAAATTGCTTCTTATTTTTATCGGATTATCTGTCATGCAAAATATTTAAATTTTTTTAAAAAAATATTTTCTCATGAGTTTTATTTTAATATCGATTTTTTGTACATAAAATAGATAAATTGACTCCAAATTAATTTAAATAGCTTTAAAAAATCACATATTGGAGAAATTTTATTTTTCCTTAGTTCTTGATTTTATCCTCAATAAAGTTCTGTGTAGAATGATGTGATTTGAAACGTGAAAAAAGTTTTATTAGTATGTGTGTGTTATCAGCTGTGTGTATTTGCTACAACTGTTAATCAAGGCAACATACCCATGTATATTTTGACAATTCAGCTGACAAATTCCTTGAAAGAGATTTTTGAGTGTTCTTAGAGTTCGTGTTTTTTATATAAGTCTCGCATTTGAGTGACTTCGAATATAAACAAATTCAGCGAAAAGCGAAAACTTTTGCAGTGGCAACAGTGGAATTACCATTCGTCTGTAATGAGAAAATGTTGACAAGCGCGAATTTTGATCTGTAAAATTCATTCTAAATATTATTCAAACATGTGGCAGGAGAAAATTTTCTTTTTAGTTTTATCAATATTTTTATTTAAACATTATTTACATTTTTAATTACAATTATAAGTAATTAATAACATTCTATTATATGAGTATTTTTATTTTTAATCGAAACAATAATTTCGATTGGAAAAGATGATTACTTTAGTATTTTCGTGACATCGCCGATCTTTTTCATTATTGACTTAACAATCATATTTTTGGATTTGCCATAAAAATGTTCCATTGGAGATTTGTATGTTATTCAATTTGTTCGGTATTTTTATTTTTATTGTGTTTTGCATTTACATAATATTGTAAGAATCTTAAAAATTCTGTAATGTTTCAAAATAGATAAGCTACAGAGGGTATTAACACATTTTTAGAACGATTTTGGCGCCGTTTAATTAATATTTAAAATTTAAATACTATTTTTTAAATGTTCGATCTGATAGCCTTTTGTCTGGACTATACGTCTGCATCGTGATTTCCATGATATAAGAGCTTTTCGTGAAATTTCCAGGGGTATTGCTTTCCATTCCTCTTCCACTACTTTCCAGAGTCCATCTATCGTGATGGGTTTGCGTTTAGAAAGAGCTCTTTTTAACAGACCAAAGGGACAATAGTCCATAGTTGAAACGTCAGGGGACTTCACAGGAATATGTTGAAAAGGTATATATGCAATACCTGTATTAGTCTTCATTTTTTCAAGGAATGCAGTGGTAGTTTTCGAAGTATGACTTGCAGCTTTGTCTTGATGAAGTTTTACTCTTTGAAAGTCTTTGGGATAAAGAAGTGGAATTTCTTCTGTAAATATTGGACGTAAAATCTTCTCCTGATAGTATGATTTGATTTTAACATTTTTTTCTACTCTTTTTATTTTTAATTTCCCATTGTAGGAAAAACCTGCGACTATCATAAACCCCTTACTGAAACTTTCTCTACATTGACGGAACCAGGTTTGTACATTTTTTTTTCTCCTTGTTTTCTATAGTAAATAGATCTTTTTTTTATTGCACTCATTTAGGTAAACCCATGCTTCATCAAGGGTCACAATGCATTTCCATTTATCTCCAGCTAAAAGGTTTTCATACAGGATTCTACAACATGTTTTGCTTTGAGCCACATGCCTCGGCAAAAGCTGGTGAACATTATGTTTTTAAGCTTTTTTAAGTTGTAAATCTTGATTTATTATTTTATTTATTGTTGATACAGATGTACCTAAAGACTTTGAAATTGATTTCTGTGTTGATGGATTTTCTCTTGTTACCAGCGATTTCACTTTAGGAACATTTGAAACAGTACGTACTTTTTTCGGATATTCGTTTGGAGTCTTCTTTCCATGTAGAAATAATGATTGACAGTTTTTACCTGTCCGATTAATAATGTTGCTTATTTTGCACTTAGAAATTTTAATACCATGCATTTCACAACTTTTTGAATCCTGGAATAAGACTATTTCTCTTCGGAAAGCGCAAAAACATATCCCTCAATCCAAAGCTTGTTTACATGCGACATTTTGAAAGAAGAATAAATTTAAAAGCAGCAGACGATATTTCTCATTTCAAATAATAAGCTGTTGCCAAAAATTTTCATTTCAAAACATTTACTTTTCTAAAATTCTTAATCGAAATCGTTCTAAAAATGTGGTAATACCCGCTGTAGTAAATGATATTGCTCTTTACTCATGAAGTAAATGTAAATAACGTTAGATACAAATTTTACGATTACCAATATACAAATAAAATGAGACAAAAAATAATGAATTTAGATATCCTTTTCTTGTACTTAATCAAAACTACATGCTAATTTATTGAATCTTTATTGAAAGGTGAATTTAAATTGCAATGTCTATATTTGTTTAATATTTTTTTTCTATTTTTATAACAATTTTATATGAAAATAGAAAATAAATGAAAAACCTCTATATTGGGTAGCCTAAGTGATTGTAATTTTCTTTTATTATAATTCACTCGACCAAATTAATTTGTCAGCGCAAAACTTGACGACATTTTGGTAACGAATGATACTACTTTGCTCGTATTTACAATTTAATTTTGTTTTTAAGGTTCGAAATGTATTGTTTATTGGTGTTTCTGTCAACAACACAGTTGTTCATGAAATCTATACAAATAATAATAAAAAAAAATATTTTGTCTTCACAATATATTATATCATCTAAATCAAGCATTTTTTTTTACTTGCTTTATTTAATCGCATACCATTTGGGTACGTGATTTGTTCCAAGATATATCACCACATTTATTCATACCGTTCTTCAGGGTTAGTGCGTAGAATCTAGTGTTTTCACTTGTAAGTTAATTGTTCTATTTTAGAAATCTTAACACGTGCACTAGTTATATCTGTAAAGGAAGGAATAAAAAAAATCTTGATTTGTGCTTCGCAGACATTTTACCAGTTATATGCGCTCAGCGTACGCTGTCGCATTTCTTATCTTTTATGTCCCCTTGATAAGTGTCCTTCCATAAAATATTGCAGTTGAACTGCTCACTTCTTATCATCACCGCTACACATTTTTTTTGTCCTTTTTAGAAAAAAATGGTGATACGGAATAACACCATCTTTTTGTCACGTGATGTCGCTGTTTCTGTTGTGCTATCAGAAAAACGTATTCCCGGTTATTGATTTATTTTCTTGTTAAGTTTTGAAAATATTTTTTAAATGTACAATATATTGTGGACTAAATAAAATGTATTAATAACAAATTTGATGTTAAAACACTTCATATAATACTAAATGTTAAACGGATTAAGTTTCTTCACTGCTTATTTCTCTATACAAGCATCTTAGCTTGGATCTCGAAAAGTGTCTGCTATAACCTACCTACCTGCTTATTTCTCATAATTTTAAACCACAATCAGGTGACGAGGTCTACACCAGTGTTGGCTCACTCATCATCATCCTTATCTGACTAAAATTAAAACATGCAAATAATTAATTTCCGTTGACCTTCTTCGTCAACTGATTTCTGATTGTTTCAAGAAAGATAAAGCAGAATGGCTTTCTTTATTAATCAGTTTCATGCAGGCCTAAATCAACAGCTGCGAAAGCAAGAAATCGAAAAAAGCAGCATGAAGGCTGCTGCTAATAATAATTTTTGATTGTAACAATCTGATTGTTACTGACGTGTCAGGTCAACTAAGTTTAATACTTAAATTTATGAATAATTCTAGATAAAAAAAAATTAAATAATCATTAAGGAAATTTGACTCCTATTTTCCGTTGATATCAAATATGAATTCTCTTTTGCCTTCCGTTTATATATGGAATTATGAGTATATTGTCAATGATAATTTTCAATTCATTTAGCTAAAGTAGTTTTTTTATGCTGTTTTATCGCAAATTGTACAACATAAAAATTTATTAACTGACCTATTTATAAATTCTTTATATTATTGCGTTATAGTTATATTATTAATATTATAATGTTAATCTATAGCTCACTTACGATGGTTTAATATTTTAGTTAAACATTCCTAAATTTTGAAATAAAATGTTCGCCATATTACGGTATATACTACAAAAGATTACATTTAGGAAAAGTCCTTTTTCTTGATGCTCATTATTAAAACTTGGTGGCACTTTCTTATATTGTAAAATTTAGCAGATATAAATATACTTAAAATAAATTTTAGGAAAAATAAAACTTATTATTTATTTTCCTGAAAATTCCCCAAATTCAAATCCTGAATTTAGCATATTATCTAACAATCAAAACTAATTCTTTATCTGGGAAACATGTGTTATCTCTATCTGATCAGTTTCTTTTATGCAATACGTAGCAATATATTTTTTGTCTGAAATTATATTTATTTATAAATTACTATCATAATCTAAAAGATTAAATCTAAAAATTTATAGCATTTTTTATAGAAAAAAACGTCACTTGTGTAAATCATGAGAAAATTAAATTCTAGATGCAAGAAAAAATATTTAAAATTTAATAGAGCATTGATAAAACTTAGTTTAATAAAATGTGAATTGAAAACATAATTAGAACATTAATTAGTACTGAAACTCATCAGAAACAGTGTTCTAAGAACTGACACTTTACGAAACGTAGAACAAGTTTTTTTCTATGTTTCGTAAACGTTATTAATTTTTTATTAATATTTTGTGGTTTACATTTCTTAAGGAAGCTTTGATGTAATTTTTTATTACTTTGTAATAAAATTCCGATATTTAAAAAGTTCTAGAAGCTAGATGATATATTCTAAATTTAATTTAGAACCAACAAAATCTTGGCTTAATATAACATGAATTGAAAGTTTAATAAGAACAATAATCGGTGGTGGAATTCATCAGAAAAAATATTCTAAGAGCTACCACTTACGAAACAAAGAGCAAGAGTTTTCTGTATTTAAAATTTAATTTTTTTTCTTAATATTTTACGGCTAAAGTTAATAAAGATACTTTTGAGGTAATTTTGGACATTTTCTGATTATTTTATAATAAAATTCTGATATTATCAGCCATTGTTTCGTACTTCGTTCTGCAATTCGTTTTAAACATTCGTTCACTTTCACCATTTAATATAACGGTGGATTTAAGATCGTATAATTAAATTGAACTAACTCCTTTGAATTGTCCATCTGTTCGATGAAATTACCAGCATTTGTGTTTGAATTTGTTTTGACATTCTTCCATGTTTTGTACGCGGTTGCAGCGATTGGTGAAAAGAAAATTTCAAATCATTTCTCACCAGTCGCTGTTCCATTCCATTCCACTTCACACTTTCCTTTATAATTGTCTAAAACTGAAATTATTAAACACGATTAGCATAAATGAGTCATTCATTTTGAAAAGGCTGTATTTTCAAAAATAGTACTCGTATACACATGAAAGATATATGAAAAGAACCCACAAACTCATAATATCCATTCAAAGGCTCATTGTGCCCTTTCAAGTGACACAATAAGTCTATATCCAGATTATAATAAAGAAGACCATAATCAAGCTCATACCATAGATTTTCAAGCAAACAACTAGAATTTTTGAATAGCTGATACCAACATAAAATCCTTGTTTACATGATGGTTCTTTTCCATGCTTTCTTCTGAAAACGTCCTGCACAACTATAACATAGAAATAAATTGCATATTCAAGGATACAAAACTTTTTTCTTGCTTACTTCCCATTTTCAACTGGTACTAATCTCGTAGTATTTCCCTCTATCGGAAAAATAATGGACACAAGAAATACACAATACAAACTTGGTAAGTTTATAGTTCTTTTCACATATCTCTCATGTGCATACTTTTAAAAATAAAGCCTTTTCAAAACGCATTAATCATTTATGTTAACCCTAAATTATAATGGCTATATATAATCATTAAATATATTTACTAAAACTACTTAAACTTAAAATTTTTCTAAAACTGCAAATTGAAGTGAATTTCAGTATTTGGTATATTGTATTGTATGTACTACAGAAAATATATCTTATGAGAAAATACTTATACGTAGTATCTTGGCGATCATTTCCACGAAAAAAAAATATATTGCCAAATGTTGCAGTTCAGTGAACTTATTCATATTTTATGTTTTTATTGTATTTGAGCTCGTTTTTCATACTTTTCATTCTTAACACATGCAAGTTTTAAATTTATGATAAAAAATAAGGAAGTAAATTAAAAATTATGTAATTGTTTCAATGAAAATCTAAATTAATTGTTCTGTTTCGTTTCACGTTTTGAAAAATAAAATTATTACAGTTTGCAATATTTGGCGACAGTTTTTTTTTTTGGAGAAAATACTCGACAATGTAAATACTAAAGAAGATTTTGAGAAAGAATATTCGCCTAATATGTCTAGCTTGTAATTTAATGATCTACATCCATCCTTATAACGAGCGGAAGAGCTGCTGATGTGGGAGAAAGCAACCATCTTCAGAATTGTCCTTCCTGGTAAATTAGTCATGGACGATTCGCGAATGCATTCTGGGAAATACTGATATTAATAACTTTCTGCTAGAGTTTAATGCGTAGAATTTCCCGATAACCCAGGGTCTTTGTCAAATATATGCATTTCAGTTTTTAGATAAAAATATTAAATGACGTGCAATGTTATTGAGAAAGGGGAAAAAAAGATTTTACTTCATTGTTTTTATCCGAGCGTTGTTTTTGTAAACAATAATAGAAAAAAAATGTGTTCCATTATTTATTTTTTACCCCAAATGAATTTTCTAAATTTGAAACTAATTTTTCTGCAATTTAACTGATATATATATATATATATATATATATATATATATATATATATATATATATATATATATTTTTATTTATTTTTTTTTTTTGATGTAACTGATTTTCTGTAATTGTAACATGTAAATTTTATCCATAGATGAAAATTCATAAAATTTCAAAATACAGCCTGAAGTTAGATAAGTTGGAAAATGAAAGTATTATTTAATGAAAATTTCTTAGTATGTGTATTCTTAATTTTAATTATTAAAACTGCATTCTTAATTTTAATTATTAAAATTGTATTATCAATTGCTAACTTAAAATTGCTACTAAATCTCTTCCAAATTTATTTTTTTTCGTGTTTTACTTAGATAAATATATTATTCAGAGTGATTAAAAAACTCCATCGAAACATTAAGTTTAAAAATTGAATTAATATAGTTTCATCTTTTAAATATCAACAATTTCATAAATACTTCAGTTGTTTGAATGAGGACCCTATCATTTTTCTATTTATTAAATTTCAAAATTATGATTTGATTCCAAAATTTATTACTCTTAAATATAAAAAGCATTTTCAAACATTTTTTCTAAATTTGAAAATTGATTATATTATATTGAATTTTAACTACGTAAAATTTTCGGATGTATTGATTACATTGATTAATTAAATTTAATTAGATGAAAATTCGAAACAAATTTATGATGTAATGATGGAATTCCTTTTAATTTTTTATTTGTTAATCGAAATTGTGGTATTTCCATCGCAGTTTATATTTTATGCAACTGCAGCGGCCATCTTGTAAATCACATATTGACGCTTACCTTGGCTTCAAAAAAATCGCCAAAAAATTAAGGGATACCCGATTGAAAACTTTTTACGAAGATTCTTCTTTGAATTTGAAAACATTTTTGGTTTGTAGATTACAGTGTTAAACCATAAGTTCATGCGGTTGACATTGCATTAAAATTCTGCTCAGACTCTGAGAATAAATTATTTTTTAAAAAACGCTTAAATAGATGTCTAATGATACTGCATTGCAATTTTAAATCCCAAATAATTGATAATATCGATATGAGACTGTATCAAATGCATTCTATTACAAATTTCCAAGATCAACGCGGCATTTATCAATCAACATAATGATCTTGGTTGAACCAATTATCAAAGTCATTTATTTTTTTCCTGCCGTGTTTAATGAATATGACTGGAGAAAAATGAATAAATTTAACAAAAATAATCCTTTCCCTATTTTTTTTTAATTTACAAAAATTCTCAATCAAAAATAAACACATAAAATCCAGTTTGCAGTTGTAAAAATAATAGGTTAATCTGTGGTTTGGGTACCCCTTTCTTGCCAAATGAGTGATAGACGCGCCAAGTGTGGTAATCCTGGCTATTTCATCCTAAATGCACTCCTTGTGGCGCATGCTCATTAACAACTCTTTTGTTTCAGTATTCCTATTGGTCGCTAATTATTTTGATTTTGAAATAACCGCAGAATTTAAAATTTGATGCACGAATTTTTATTACCGTTGGATTTGCCCTGGAGGTAGTACGTGAGCTATTTATTTGTTTCCGTGTATTTTTATTTATTAATTAAAAAAAATATCATAATTTTTCTCCATATTGTAGTGTATTTTTTGTTATACAATTCATAAAAACACCATTGTTTTTGTTTTCGTTGCCATACCAACGGTGAAATTCTTTAAAAACACGGATTTCGGTTTCGTCGACCGTTTTTGCGTAGTGTTTCTCGGAGCATTCAAATCCGTGAGACAACACGCAAAAACGCACCAGTTGGCGACTTTTTGAAAATGCGCCAAGCAGGGGACCCAAAGCACATTTTCACCAAATTATATTTATAGTTTAATTAAATATTTTATAACTCCTTGCACACAAGTTTTATTTTTTTATAATTCTTCCATTTTCATCTATTATACATGATAACTGCTTATTATACTTATTTATGCTTGTATTTTTGAAAAAAAGGTATAGACTAATATTTACTATACACATCAAAATTTTTCTTGCAAAAACAAAGTCAGCAATATTTCAAAATTGACTCCGTAAATAAGAAATAATAATAAAATAAATATGCAAATATAAAATTGGAGACAATTCTTATTAATGTGCTCTGAAAAGCTTTTTCGCCTTAAAATTAATGAATCAAATATAAATAATATCTAGTGTAATTTGCATGGATAAGAATTATAATCAATATTTATTGGTTCTGTACTTATATTTCATGCTTTTTTGTATTAATAATCTAGTGATAAATCTCTGGTGTAGCCTGTTATTATAATTTGCTTTTGCGTTATAAATTATAAAGAAGCGAAATTTCCCACCGCTTATTCTATTTTACATTTGAAAGCATAATAATCTATTTATGGTGTTTCGTTAATAAGTACTTCAGTGAACTTGCGCTCTTGAATTGTTTTGAACTTTATAAATTCATTAACTGCAACTGCATCTTGTGGCATATATTTGTTGCCCAAGACTGCGATTCCATATTTGTGGTTCATTGACCACAGTCTGTAAAAGGTCATAATTTGAAAAGAATTCATTTATATTCCATTTAAACAAATAAACCATTTTTAAAATCGTGTTCGAACGTTGAAAATGATTTAATAAGACTAAGGCAATAGTATGTGATATTATCTCTAATTTGTATCTGAAAGTATTTTTATATTTAGAAAATAAAGTATTTTTTTCTTATTAAAAAATAAAATTTAAAGGAACTTATTGGTAATAAAATACCAATAAGTCCTTTGTAGTAATAAAATATTTTTATTCAAGCAATAATATCAAATGAATTGGATTATTATGAATTATATTTGGTATAAAATATTTAATATTAAAAATATTTTGTAATAAAAATATTAAAATTTGAAATTTAGTATAAAAATAATATTATTATCAAAGTAATTGAATAATTATTCAGTTATTTTGTCATTTTCAAAAAGTTTTAAAACCTCTGTTTTATCAGCGCTTAGGGATTCTCAATAATATTCTAAAAATACTCTAAAAGATGATATACAAATTCATTTAGAACAAAATTTTGTAGATCTAAAGTAAAAAATTGATGAAAAAATTCCAGTACTTAGTAAATAAAAAATATATCAACAAAACTCGTCTTAACTGCGAAACTAACGATATTTTTTTACACTTTTCTTTGCTTAAATGTACTTGTTGTTACAATATGAAAAATCATAATTGTAAAAATATAAAAATAATCCATATAAAATAATATAAATAACAATATATATACTTAGAAAAATCATCCTTGCCTATTTAAACTAATCATAAAGTAGATGTTTTGTCTCGTTCTCTTTTTCATTTTGTTCTTTTTCTTCTGTTCTGTTTTGAACGTGTTCAATTTTGGAAGCAATATTGCTAAAGATTTGAAAATTTGGAAACAATTTTGAATTTTTTTTAATATTTCATAATTTTGAAAACTTTCACAAACGGAAAAAATTATATTAAAAAATATTTCTTTATTACTGGTAAAAATCATAAATGTTTTTTTTTTTTTTTTGACGACAATCAGGCATTCGATGCTGAATTTCGCCTTGTTTGCTGCCACTCGAAGAATGCGATTTGAAGGCAATCAGCAAATTCGTCCACCAGTGGGATTTACGCGCCGTCTCAAAACGATGTGACGTAGATGAAACTTTATCTGACGTCATGCATATTTTAAACCAATGAGGAATGTAATAAGATGCTGTAATCATAATTTCAACTGGAACGAAAGAAACAATCATTTATGGTTAAAAATATACACTTCTGATCACATGAACTCCACAGTAAATTAACTTAAGATGTAGGGATTCCATGCACAATAATAATGGTTGAGAAACATTCATGTGCTATTACATTATATTTTGCAATTTATTTCTTATTGAAATCTTGTTGACTCAGTTTCTAGATTAAACTATGATTACCAAATTTGTCATGGTTGTATTATGTTTATGATCAGAAATTGAAAAATTAGCCAGTAAACGTCGTGTAAATAGAATATGCTCACATTAACTAGCAATGATTTCGTTTTAGTGCCCCAACTATATATGATTTAAAGTGAAAGTTATATGTGTATGCTAACGCTGCCGTTAATTTCTATCTAAGCGTTTGAATGCAGCTATAGAACATTGCTTGAGCACAGCATACTTCGCTGTAGCCATCTTAGAGCTACAGCGAAATACTACCATAGAACATAGTGTTCAAATGTATTTTAAAATGTAACTTCGGCATTTATAATATTTTATTGCTTTAATTAAGATGGGAAAAATGTCTGTCGCCTCCTCTCTGCCGTACTTCATTGCTGTTTAACATTGATTGCACTCAACGTCGAATTAAACATAATCTTTTTAATCTGGATCAACTTTAATTCGGAATTAATTTTGTAGTCTGAACGACTTACTAATGTGCTGCGTGGGTTTCAGTTTAAAGTTTTAATAACTGTTAAGTATTGACGTCGTGCTTATTTATATTAGTTTGAAGATAACCATGTGTTCATAGTGTTCTTGGCCTTAAATAGTTGCTAATTGCCTTGATCTAAATAGCTCGAAATAGTTTTGCTTTTATGAATATTTTTCTTGCATCTCATTTTGTTTAATACACCCGCATGCATTTCGTGATTTATGAGTAACATATTTTACTTTAATGCGTCGAAAGACATATTTTATTTAGGAACCCATACCACCTGTTTCTTCAGTCACGTTCATAATTCATTATGAATTCTGTGATTTTCATGTTCCACAAAAAATTTATACTTTTAAGTCAGAGAAGGATTTTTTTTTTACCTAATGCTGAAATTTCTAATGAATGGCCCAATTAATTATTCTGATTATTGCATTTTAAGTTCACATTACGATATTATTCAGCCTGTTGTTGCACTTCAGAAAAATCTAAGAGGTATTTCACTTTGTTGTTTTTTGTTAAGTATTTTTTTTACGTAACAATGATTCTTTATTAATAATTCCATTTAATACAGTTGCAGTTATCAAATATTCGAATCTAAAATTTTTTTAAAAATATATCACTGAAATTATTAGACAGTATACAATTTAATCTACATTGCGCATATTCAACTAGAGACGAGAAACTAGTTCATAAAAAGGATTTTAGGTTTCTGGATTCCGTGGAAATATCAGTATATATAAAAATTATGCTCGGAAAAATTAACAACACACTTTGGTTAGCTCACAAATTTTTCTCTGACTTCTATGAGTTGTTTTTATCCACTTTATGTTTTGTTCCTGTTGAAATCCATTATCCTTATAATTTTGTTCTCATAATTAAATTTATTATTGTTTTGTAATGAAATTAAAATAAAACTCAAAAGTATAAAATATAATTGATTATATACTTTACATAAAAAGCTTATGTTCCAGTGAGATTACAAGTTTTTGTATGTAAAATAGTAAAATACAGCATAACGGGAAACGAATATTGAAATTGCAATCAAACATTTTGTGACACGAAGAAGTTCAAAAAGTTCTTCCTGTCAGAAACTATTAGTTGTACATAAAAATTCGCTGAATTTAGAGTGTTGCACGTGAAATCGGTTTATCATAATATTATGTATGAGTTTTTGTTTCAATTATTTGTTTATATTCGTATATTACGTTTTTTGGCAACAAAATCCCTGTGTGTGAGACTAATATTCTTTGAGACGACAATGAACGGTTAATCCTAGAAGAATCCTCAAAGTGTTTAATACAAACTTTCCAAAAAAGAATCTTCAGTTGTATCACTTTCATCAGGACTCTACCACATGCCACTTAAAAGGTCAATGATTGTCCTGTGTGCTTGAGGTGTTTACAGCTGAGAAGACGATCAGCAAAGGATTCTCCTTGGTCACTTCTGTCTTCTACTTGTGAGGACTGTTAAACGAAAGAGTAAACGCAACAAATGCACACCCAGTCGTAGAAACCAAATTCAAGATCCAGGATGTCACCAATATATAGCGGTGCAGGTGTGACCCGGACTGTACCTTTAGAATAACGGGTTTGGAATACTCGCCCATCACCAAGTGCTTCGTCATTTTGAACCACGATTATGTGACGAGCTCGTACCTGAGCTGGCACCCTCCTCTCCACATCCACGCTACACCAGAGGAAGGACTTTGGACGTCACATATATAATATGGACACGTCCTCAACCCACGGAGCTCCAGCGGTACGGCATGGTCACCCTCCCAACCACTGCCTGCGGCAAATGATGCTTCACTTTGCTGATTTGGACGGGAAGCGACGTGAAGCTACTGAGCCACTGGAGCTTAGGATGTCTCCAATAGCATTACAGGAATTGACAACGAACTGAGTATTTCTGAAGTCGATTGGCCTAATATTTTGGATATTAGGACAGGATATTACTCTAAAATCGGCTGCTTTGACCACTGTGGATTTCCTCCCATGTGGGAGTTTATGGAAACGAAGTTGCTGACCAGACTGCTTGCTAGTGAAGATAGCAAACTCCCCACTGCCTCTTACACCGAACTCAGTACTTCTGAGGTCCACTCCCTGTTTTTGGCCAATACACACACCACTTGGAGGGCTTCTCCTCATGATGGCTAATATGCTGCTGAGTCCCCTGGTATGTCCTTGCAGTGCTCCTGCCCAAGACTTGCTCAAACTTCTCTAACTAGACTTAGGTCTGGTCATATGAAGAGTCTGGTGTTCAATGGATTTATGTTCCTTGCCGATGTTCTGCATCGCTTCTCCCTCTCATATCTCAGACTGTGAGGCAATTGTTGGATGACGAAGATGTTGTTTTTGATCTAATTGTGCGATATGGTCTCTTGGACTTGCTTTAGTTTATCTAAGCCAAGGAGAATAAGCAACAACAACAGAATCGACAAAAATGTAAATAACTTTTTAAGCGTGCTCACATATGAAATTAAGTGGAGGGCACTTTTACCACCTACAGTGAGAAGGAGAGTAATCCTATTTAATACACATTTTATATTATACGTTGTCTTTACGGGCTAATTTTATGTGCCGCATTCTGTATTTCTGAATATAGGGGGTTCTAAATACTTTTTAAATAAGTCAACTTTAAATCTAAGTTGTATAATTTCTTCCAAAACTAAAATGTTACAGAATACTTCAAATCTAATTGTTTTGAAAGTTGACGTCAAAAACAAAATGTATATATTATTTTGTTAGACATTAATTAGATTTTTTTATTAATTTTGCTCGAAAATAATTTTTAATATCTGTATTAGCCAAAAATAGGAATTGTCACCAATTCTCCGAATGTAACTGCTAGTGACATCAAGAAATTATTTTATTTTGTAATCAACATGTATCTGAATTTTTTTTTTTAAATTTAACCATCAATCAAAACGAAATTGGTCTAACCCTCGTGAAAAAATCTCATCAAATAATCAAGTATGTAAATTAAGTATAATAGTATCAACTATAATACAACAAATATTTGCTGGACTCAAATTATGAAATTTATTACATATTTTTATATATAATTTGATTCAATTTTCTTTCCAAAATATCGTTGACAAGTCTCTTCATAATATCATATTATATAATATATCATGCATATGATAACCATACTATGCTTGTGTTACTTACGTTTTATTTTGTGCAAGATTTCAGAAAGGTTTCCATGGTGTTTTAAATTAAATTTGTTACTTTAAGGATTTTTGTTTAACATGAATGTATATTTGAAATTATTGTCATATCTATGGTTGTATTTTGATGTTGGTGCCGATAACAAATCCGGATACTCAGAAAATATTAGAATTAATTTGCATCGCCGACATTTCAAGAAACTCAATATTAAATTAAAACTGTTAATAGTTATTTCATTGTGAAACATAGTTATTCATTACATATTAAACAAATGTACTCTAATATACACTCGTGACCTTATAATTCAAAATTCATATTCATTAAACATGCAAGTAACTTTGTTACAATTGGATTTGCTATTGTTACATTTTGATGTTTTTGTCGTGTGCAAATCTTGATGAGCATCAAAGTTATTTGTCATCGACAATGTTCGAAGATCAGTGTTAAAAATAGAAAAACAAATAATCGGTTTTCTGCAAAATATTGTAATGAGTTCCGTCGAGGATACGAGGCAGAAGTAAAGAAGATCCTCATTATTCACAGTCACACTAATTACATTCTTTTAGCTCGAAACTTTTACGCAGGCTAGAAAAACCTATACAATGTCTGCAATACAGCAACTTTCAGATCTGAAGACTGTTATTTTACATATGACACTCAGAAAAGCGAAGCTCACTAGTCGACGACTATGCGAAATTAAGTCAGAAGGATGTGTCTTTCGTTTAATCAGAGCATTACGAATGTGAAAGTACGTCTTTAGTCTGAGACTCCTCCGATAGATGGCACCACCAGAGGATCCACTCCTTCAATTTTGACTTTCATCTGGAGGGAGGGAATTTTTCTCCAGACCACATTAACTACTCAACTACCGACCATAGGACTTTTGAGTCTACAAAATTAACGAGCACGTATATCGCATGTACTCAGCGAGGCTTTGGTGGCATTGGGAATCAAACCTAGCAATTCCGGACGGAAGACCAATGCCCTAACCGCTAGGCTACCACAGCCCTGATCTGAATACTTAGGCGTATAGATGATCAACTAACTTTCTACTGCCTCACTGCTTAAACTTCAAAATGTTGACTTAACTTTTAGAGCCAAAAGAGTCGTCAAAATATACCCCTAAATATCGCCAAGCTGCCATAGATATTAGACTTATTTCTTCGCTCTGAAAACCCCTATTTCCACTAAATTATCGTTTTTAGACAATAATTTCAGGAATAGAGCAAATAATTAAATAGAAATATAAAACATTTATGCAAAAATATTTACATTATTTATAACACTATATATGATAATTCATTGTGTATTAAACGTAACGTGTTTTAATTTACCATTTTTTATTTTACACAGTAAAGACTTTATTTTTATTTAATTCTAATGTAACTTCCTTTAAGTGCTAGATTATCTATTGTTGTCCCTTGATGTTGTTTTCGCGTATAAATTCTGATCAATGAATATCCGAGTGACTTTACATCATCACCACTTTTCAAGACAGTCTTAGGTCAAGATTCAAAAACGAAATATCGAAAATTAAAACATGTGACAATTCCTGTTTAAAATATCTATATTACACAGTTTTCAATATAAACAGTCACCCTTAAAAGTATGTAACGATCTAGATTATGGTCCTTTTTTTAAATACACAGGATGTGGTTACCAACAGACAGCTTTTAATACGACATGATAATCAATGTAAACGCATTTTCGATGCAAACCAAACAGTGTTTTCCTCAAAAACCGCTTGACTTTCGCCACAGTTATAATTATTATAAATCGCTTTGTACATTGCACCCCCCCTGGGCAAAATGTGAACTCGAAGCGCGGCATAGTTTCGGTCTCGGATCTGGTTTTTATTCCCGATTCAAACGAGGCATTATTTTTGCTGGGAATATTAGAACATCCCCCCCCTCCTCGTTCTTGTCTTAATGATTTAACCCGTGCCTGCAATTAAATTCCCCGCCATTAATAACGCGGGTTTTGCTTCCGCATCCTTTGGTTTCACTTGCTTCCCATGCACAACTTCTGCCAAAGGGGAGAGTCCGACAACTTTTTCCGAGTTTTATTTTGCGTCGGTAATTTTACAAATCGATAATGTTCGCGCGAATCGATGGACAATCGAAATCGGAATGTTAATGGAATGACATTCCACCTCTGCTGATATCTGCGGTGGTGTCCTGTTTCTATTGCCCGTATTCGTTCTGATATTTTATACGGTGTGTATTTGAAACTGCTATCACAAGGACATTTACGAATTTTTTGATGATTTAGTAGAATGCTTAGAAATCTCGAGTTTTGCCACATTTACGATTTTTACATTCATTCATTCATTGTCGTGTTCCAGCTAGGCTGGAAACATGGGGTGCGCTGCACCACTTTTCATACTGAACCATAATTTGGTGTGGAGTCCGACTTCCTCAGTACAAACTTGTCGTATAGACCATATAGGGTAGGCAACCATTCACACCTCATTCATACAAGGAAAAGACAAAGACAGGATAGATAGAGAGCGAAAGTACACCCATGGGATTCGAACCAGTTTTAATAATTAAACAGTAAATTAATTAAACAGATTTAAAATACAAATGACGCAAATAATGTTTCATCTGCGTCACATCGTGTTGAGACATCGCCGTAAATACGACTTGTCGACAAACTTGCTGCCTGCCTTCCAATCGCAGTCTTCAAGCGGCAGCAAACAAGGCGATGTTCACGATCGGATGTTTGAGAATAGTGTCGAAGTTCATTTTGTTAATATAATAATTTCTTATATAAACACCAAAGCATAAGCTTGAGAAGCCGTTTTCTATTGATTCAAGCCATTAACACGTGACAATAGAATAGAATAGAAACAATAGCAAAATGAAAAAGACTAGACTAGACAAAACATCCACTTCACGGTTCGTTTAAATCGGCAAGAACTATTTTTTTTAAATTTCATTGAATAATAGAGTTATAAATTAATAATTGCAAAATTTGTAAACAATATTTGTTAAATCTTAAGACTAATGCCTTACTTACGCCAAAATTAAAATTTATATCTCTATGTATGTGTGTATTGTTACAATTCTACTCAATTATTTTTTAAATCAACCTGGATCGAACTTCTGAATCATGTAAATGGCGCTGTTACTAAAGGATCCTACAAAAGGGAAGTACTAAATGGCAAAACAACTTTTGCTGATGACAAATATCTATTTGTGAAATTGGTGAATGCAAGTTATCAATATAAACGAAGCTTTTCGTGACATACATCGGTAAAGTTGAAGCCAAAATAAGTAAATAGAGGGAAAACTAAATAAAAACGTCAAATCGGAATGATTGACTGGACTAACTTTGATAGTTATTAGATTTAACTTTCTTAATGAAATTGGATATGAATATCCAGCTTTCATAATATTCCCAATGAAATTTGATAAGAGAAAAATTGTGGACTAAACTATAAAAATCATAAATATTATTTTTATTACATTAATTAAATATTATTCTTTATAAATATTACAAATTTTAATAATAGAAAAAAAGACTACCGAATGATTAACATAATTTCATCAGCAGATAATGTTTCAAAGGAATCGCATTTGTGACAATTATTTACATAATTTTTGTTTATTATAAAATATTATATATTTATTATCATTAAATGAATGTCTTTTTCTATTTAAATAAATTTATAAAACCACCCTTGTTTATCATTTATTTGAAAAAATAGCCTTTATTTCGAGCTTTTTTCAAGTATTCTAGCTCATTTATCAAAGATTCGAATAATAATTATTCTTAATAACAATGAATGCAGATTCCAAAATTTAAAATTTGACTTTTATATTTGGTGTTTATCTTGGCGATTTTTCCATATTTGTATGGAAAGATTTAGGAGGGGGATATAAAATTATTCGCTTGAGGCAAACAATTATAAGATAATATGTATTGATATATAGTGTGAATATAAATAAACATTTCACTGAATGACAAATTAAGTAACAATGTTTTTATATTGATAATCGTGGCTCACCTCATTAAAACCAGTATTATTTTGAGATACTGGTTTTAATGTACCATAAATATTATATAGGTATTAATGTACCATAAATACCTATATAGTAGTATTTGTGGTATATGTTTCTGAAAATAAAAGCGTGTTCATCTTTAATACTGTTTATATAAATTCTCAAAAGGTCTATAAATATGAAGGAATTTTGAATTATTATTAAGTAATTGTAAACAATCATTTAAATTAGCTTAACTAGCTTAATTTTGCCGAGATTTTACATTTTTATGAAAGAAAAAAATCACGATCATCGAACGCCTAACGGAAATGATGTCAGTTATATATGAGCATCCACTGCTCCTTAAACATTGAAGTGATGTTGTTTTAAATATTTACTTAGATATATTATCTTCCACGAGGTACTAAAACAGCCGGCATGCTCAAAAGCACTTGCTGTACTTACTCGTTTATTGCAGCAAATTCCCGTAAGTGGTTATGCACCAGCGATTCTACCTTCAAAGTATCAGAAGCAGAGAAGAGAAGGAAGAAAAAAATTTCAATTTCCAAACGAAATAAATCCTTGTTTTTTTTTTCAGCCCTTTGAATACAATATTCGCGAAATAGTTTTCCATTCAGTCTTTTGCGTGAGGCCGATTGTTCTGCTTAGAAATATTTTCGAATTACGAAATTAATTTTTATTTTTTTTTATTTTTATTTTTCTGAGAAAAGGAGGAAAAATTTAGAAACAATCACATAACTCTTGAGTGAGTTTAAATAAATGTTTTCAGTTTGGCATTGTTTTTGATATACAAGAACTGTTGAACTTTATTTTACTGTCTTTTGTTGTGCGCCTTATTAGACCTCGGCATGATGAGTTAAGAATGGCCCTATAACCGCTGCTGTGTTTATTTATACTGTTTAAAAATAATAAGTAAATGTAAATAATTTATTTTTATGATTATAATTTAAAGAATTGATGTAAGCAGTGTTAGAGTGCGATGACATTTAACTGTTATGCGCAACTCAAACTGTGCTGTCTTACCCTATATTATTTTAATTAATTAAATAATTAATAATCCAATAAAATATTCACAAAAAATGCAAAAGCTTGTGAGAAAATTAGATGTATAGACGTATTTTATTAAATAATAAATTTTCGTATGATAAAAAAGCATCCGAAAATTTTAAGTCAATCATCTAAAAATTTCTGTTCTTATTATTACTTATGAAACTTGGACAAGCCAAGCTCGCTATGGCTATGAGAATTTAAGTCAGTGGGTTTGGTCTTTCGTTTAACCAAAGCACCACGAAGGTAAAAGTACGATTTGCTCTAAACTCATCTTATAGATGGCGCTACCAATGGATCTTCCATTGGTAGCGCCATCTATAAGACCAATGGTAATACCTATAATACCAATGGCCCTTCAGTTTTGACATTGAATTGAAGTGGGAGGAAATTGTCTCCAGACCATTACACCCATGCTAACTGCTCAACGACCGACCACAGGACTTTCGATTCCGAAGATTTAACGAGCACGTATATCGGTGGGTCTTTGGTCTAATTTTTTAAATAAATAATTGTATAAAAAATATTGAAATATACAGTTTTATGTGTATATACATGTATGTGCGTAATTTGGTATCCGTCCTAAACTCAGTGAAATTAGTTATTATGAACAAAAAATTCTCTCAGGATCTCAATGCACATAAAAAAATTGAAACACTAAATTTAAGAACCACAATAAAAATAATGCTTCACAAACATGCCTCAAAAAACTCTATGTTCAATTTCCATAGCCGCACTATAAATAAAGCATTTAACTTATTCCATTCGATAGATGCGAGATAGCGCCATTATATGAGGCTTCATGACATCAGTGGCAGGGAATATTTTTAATCCATGTCGAATGTAAAAATATTATAAAATGCAAAGTAGTAAAAATAAATTTTATGAAGATCATTTATTACATTCTATTTCATTGTACCATCAAAAGCAATAAATTTTAAATCAGGAATGCATCAAAATGCACAAATCTTCTTTCTTTCAAAATATTATATAATTCTAGCAATTTTGTTTTCAAACCAAAAATATTAAGTGAAAATTAAAATATCAAATTTATGATTGAATAATTAAAACCTAGAAGCAATTATCCTGAATTTTGTACCATAAATTGTTAAATAAAGCGTTTTATATCAAATAAATTTCCTTGGTTAATATTAGTTGCCTTTTTTTTAAAATATTTAAATTAAGATCATTTTATACTAAAATAAAAAGTAAGTCTTCTTTTTTTCAAATGTTTATGCTACTCTTACATAATGTTCATGCAAGTATTAATCCTTACACTGTAACAAATATTATTTATTAGCTGACTTTTAAGCTTAAATGCTTACTTACAAAAAATCTGTTTATCATGCTGCTTTTCCTACAGTGTTTTAGGCTCAATCATAAAAGCATTTCTTTCGATTTTATATCATGAATCAAATGCAATAAGTATGACAGTGCAACACACATGTATACTTTTGTAAAAATTCTGTAAAGATATCGTGTATTATTAAGTTTACTTATGCAATAGGGCGTATTCGAATTTTCATACTTGACTCAACCTTAATTGAAAAAAAGGACATGGAACGCCTGGCCGCGTGAGTAATAGGGCTCCACTCGAGTGCAAACGATAAATCTCCCTTTGCCATTCAGCAGTTTCTAAAAGTTGCACCTGTCAACGGAAGAGAAATATGAATGATGCAGGATTTGTGGAATGCATGATTCTGCGACTTTTAATTCGAATGTAACACCCTTAATGCTTACTACTTGCCATAAATGTCATTTTAAGAGCATGAGTCAGGCACTGAAGATTCTCACGGAAATGTCAGTAAGATTTTCGAAGACCGCACAGCAGATACGATTTCTGTCATTCTCCCTCAGTCAAAAAAATGGCTTAGAATAGGATTTCAAATAAATGTCCAGATTATCGTTTGAATAAAATGGACATATCATGTGACATAATTGAGCTTGTTACGTAGTCGAGATTTTCCAAATACCTTATATCCTCTCCACAAATGCTGATATTAAATATTATATTTTGTATTACTTATAACAACAATTTAATATTCAAACGTTTTCAAATGAAAAGATCAACTGTGACAATATTAGAAGCATAAAAAAAGATAATAATCTGTACTCGTTATTATTATTATTTGCTATTTTAAAATAATTATTGTTTTTGAATAATTCCAGCACAAAAAAATGAAACCAAATATCTTTTGATTTAATGGAACAATTAAAATAAAGATTTTGTTGATTTTTCAAACTTCTTTTAGTTTAGCAATAAGATTAATGCAACATAATAAATATTTTATCAAATTAAATATTTATATCAAATTAAATTATTCAATAGTTTTTCTTATTGCTTTATAATTATTATTTTGTTAATTAACCATTCTTAATTCCAAACCATTTTCTTCTGGTGAAAGTCAGGAAGCTATCTCTAGCATGACTGACTCTCTGACCAGAATCATCTGTGGATCATCAGCGAGGATTGCCTCTGAAATTCTAAGATGCTCTAGGCAGAAGATACGTTTAATCGTAGGCTTCATAACTGGGCACTACTATTTCAGAAAACACCTCCATAAAGTGGGAATGTTTCAGCAATACCCTATCTGCAAGAAATGTCATGCAAGAGGAAACGGCCAAGCATATCTTTTACGAATGCGAGGCTCTTGCCCTCCCTAGATGAACTTCTTTAGGCATCATCCATACTAGAGAGTTACACCTAGACTCCATTAAAGGACTCGGACTTTATTAATAAAGTGGGTGATTCGAGCAACTGGAACTAGGAAACATTGGGTTTGGAGTTAATAGTAAAAAATGCTGATAAAAGCAGAGGTGCCAATGACATACAAACCCAACTCTAAGAAGAAGAAGAAGACGAACCATTCTTAATTGATATTAAATGAAAAAATTTTATTCTGTTTTTTATAAATTAATCATTAATTTATTGATGTATATGAATAGTGCTTTTATTTGGTATTTTTATAATATACACACACAATTTTTTTTAAATATTTTAATCCTAAATTTATAATTTGCTTTATTTAATCTACAGAAATATGCTTGTCGAACTTTTTTTTTTATCTCACTCTTCATTTAAGAATTTTTTATTTTTAATTTTAAAATACAAAATACCATTTTTATGTATTAAAATTCTTCCAAACTATCTAAAACGCTATTCCCTATTCCTAGTGATTACAGCATATTATTATATGAACTGGCTGATATTAACATCAAGCACATTTTAAAACATTTAAAGCGTCTTTGCCTTATTGTTATTATTTAGTAAGACCTGAAGTGTCAACAATGTATAAGTTATCAGTTGAAAAATTATTATTTTATAATGAATACACAAAACTGAGAAGAAAATTGGTTTTATTTAACTTGATATTAAAAATTATTTTTATGTAAATTTATAGTTGAAATATTTAATATGAAGCAGTCAGTAATATAATGTATAAAAATAGGTGGAAATCGATACTAGTTCGTATAAAATTTTGATGACTATTATAAAATATTTTTTGTTTGATTAATTTTACTATTTTTTATACTTTACTCTAAATAAATATTCCTACAACCATTTCGATCTAATTTGGTGGAATCTGATATATAAGGTTGCTCCAAATTGTCCAGATTATCGAAAATTCGAATTATGAAGAAATAGGTCTCCAAAAAATTATCCTTATTATAACTAAAATTCATGGAACGAGTAATAGATGATATTCAGATCTAAAAATCTGACATTAAAAGTATAACTACTTAAACCATGTTCCTTGTGGCTCACACCTTTTGAGTTTTAAGAAGCTATATTTGTGGTATCTACTTTAGAACTGTGCTTTCACATTCTATTATTTTGAAGCCATTGAAGATTTTCTTTAATTTCCAGATTCATGTTTTAATATTCCAGAGTTAAAAAGTTCTGTTACAGCAGTTTCAATAAAAGATGCCTAAATGTTGTAACAATGTTTCCTTGATTAATCTAAACACGTTATTTCTGTGAAAGATAATTTCAGCCCTAGTGTCAATAAATGACATCCAATATATGATTCAACTATTGAAGTTTACCAGTGTAAGTTATATTATTATGGTCCTTATCAACAGTTTAATTTTAGATTTTCATATTAAGTCTCCATTATCTCTTTCTGCTGAAAACACCAAACATGTACCATATTTGCAACATTTTGTAATAATTTAATCCCACCCTTGTCACTTATTAACCATAATACTCGCGTAAATAAATAATCCGTGTCCTTAGTTGAGAGAGATTTAAGATATCTAGCGATGAAAAACGAGACTACTAATGAAATCGTACGAGTATTCAAATTTGACTCATAGCGTTGGCGCAAAATTTCAAACTCTGAGCTTAAAAGAAAACACGGGGAATAAAAAAGAGCAATTTCAAAGTTTTTTTATAATTTATAATGTCCTTTATTGGCGATTTGAGTCACAGACTAAAAAAAAAGTTCTATTTAACGTCAGTGACTCGTCATTATCCTTTTTTTAAACTTATTTCTCATTATGGTTGTTATAAACAAATGTCACTCTTCCAACATCAACCTTGCTGCCATTCCCACGAAACAAATGCTTAGGAAATCTACAAGCCCCACAGAGAAGAGGGAAAAAAAAGCGTCTCTACATATAAAAATTGCTTCATTGGTGTCCTTCATTTAATTTGCAAGAATGATGATGGAGCAATGGGTGAGTCACTACTTATTTTTGTTATGCGTCGTAAAGATAGCGGTATTGTCTTGACTACTATTCTCACGTAGGCATGAGTGTCGCTAATAAATTGCGATTTTTATATATTTTTATTGTGTGTCATTTCTAAAAATGCTTTTTTTTATCAGGTTACGGATACATATGTACATTTTGTTGTATTATTAAAATGACAAGAGTGTGCATGCATTTCTACATATGTAATTTTTTCGCAACTTTTACTGGACGTTTGTTTTACAACTATGCATGTAATGGGAAACAAAATAATTTTTTTTTTTTAATTTTTGTACCAGTGTGCGTTTTTATTAATTACAGACATGCATTTTTTCTTTTCTCTCTTTTTTTTTAATGGATAATCGTCTGTAAAATTCTAAGTTTTATCGTAAAATATAAGCAAAAATTATCCTTGTTTCGTGTAATTCTTGCTTAATTCATGAATTTTATATTTTGTTATTTCCTTGTTTCAATTTTTGCACTACAATTAAATGAAAGGTATAAATTTTTTGTTTTGCGACAAAGAAATTGTTAAAGTTAAAATGAAAATATATATACGTTTTATTTTTTTCTTAGTAATCGAGTAAAATGAAATGATAAATAATAAATTATTTATCAAAAGTTTTATATAATAGTAATTGTCTTTTATCAGATAGTCTAATTTTTTATAAAGTTGTTACGATAAATCAAGTGTTAAAATGAACATGGTATCATTCATAAATATCAATATCTAAAATACTACCGAAAAGTTCGTTTGATCTCTGACGATATTGTTAAAACCATCTAAGAGCAAGATCTTTTTCTGACATTGCCGAAATTCTGTTTAGCAAAATATTTTAGACGATATTTGAAAGATAGAATTGATGTGTATTTGAAAGATAGATCAAAATGGGTGCCCCATGAATTAAAGGAAAATAATTTTGATGATCGAGTTATCATATGCACATTTCTGCGTGTTTGGAACAAAATCGAGCCTTTCTTGAACCGGATGATATCTGACTATGAAAAGTAGATTTCCTACGAAAACAACACGAGGAAAGCGGTACATTGTGCAAAAAACCTAAACCTTCCGTTTCTGAAACAAAATTAACTCTGAATAAGAGAATGTTGTGTATATGGTGGTACATTTCAGGACCGATACATTATGATCATTTATTGGGGGTCTTCTGCTTGGTCCTTGCTTCAAAATGACGAAGACTCTCCCATGACTGTTTCTATCTAACTGGTAGAGTCCATTTCAATACTAGGTACAGAGAAGTATGCTGCTGCAACAACATTATGAGCATTAAAAATTGAAAAAAAAAACTCAATTCGAAGAAGTATTGTCAGCAACTGGATAATTTAAAGGGAGCAATCGAAGAAAAGAAACCGGTGATGCTGCAAGAAAGAGGCCAAGAAAAGAGTTCATCGAAAAATTTCAGATCCAAGCTGGGAAATTCTGTCCCATACACCATATTCCCCAGACTTATCACCCTCCAACTATCACTTTTTTTTCTCTTTAAGAATTTTTTTAAGGGCAAAAGATTCAAAAATGAAGAAGATATCAATCAAGCACTCTTTCAATTTTTCGCGTGAAAAATGGGATGTACAAATTGTCCTCAAGCTGGCAGTAAGTCATTAATGATAATGGCAACTATATTAATTGATAAAGATTATGGCCATCACGAAAAAATTGCGGTCTGTTTTATTCCAAAAAATGGACAAAATTATCCGATAGACCTAATATGTGTTAAAATATAGTAATTATTATATCACTTTTTAGGGTAATGTTAATAAAATTATATGCATTTCTAAAATTCGTCGAACAAGAGCTGTATAAAAAGATTTTCCCAAACTAAAGCTTAAAATTCACTTTCTATGAAAGGTTTGTAATTAAAAATTTTAAGAAAAATGTTAAAAATATTCTTCCAATCGATTTTGCATTTTTATGTGGAATAGACGTTTCCAATTCTGCCAATTTATATGTAATTGAATCCATCTTTCGAATCAACAACATAATGATGAAACTATAAACTGGAGCAGATTTCATGTTTAATTCCAAATGCTTTTAATTTGAACAGATTTTTTTAAAACGTAAAAAAACAAACGTAGGAATGTGTTTCAAAAATTCCATTAGTTCGTTATGCTGATTCTAACTGAAATTTCAATCAAATATTAAAATTTCGAACATTTTTCCTCAAATGCGTTAATTTACTTCATTTGGACAAACATTATTCCTAAAAGTATGCAATTTTCATTCATATGAATGTAATCAGAAGACAAATTGCTTAAAAAATGTTTAAAAAACATCGATTTTAATCATAAATTTTAACATTTGCACGATTTATTACATAAAATCATCATGTAATGATGTGATGAGATTATATATTAAATAAATTTTTTTTGTAAATTTATAAAAATTAATTCATACAATACAAAATTCATTAGCTTAAAGTGATGTGTGAATTCCTTTGTTTTAAGCTAGGATTCGAAAATTGTTAATTAAGATAAGATTGATTGAAATTTAAGATTTCGAAGATTCTGAAGGTTCTCATTTAGTGTTCGCATTTAAAAATTCTAAAATTGAAAATATATTTTCATTTCTTTAATATCCAGTATAAAAAATGAGATGTTAATGAGATGAAAAAACTGCATTGACCCTTATTCTGCTTCGTATCTTTGTTACGGCAAACGGGATTCCACATTTCATCATCATTTCGTCACGAATTGATGATTTTGAAAGAAGATCGAGGGGAAAAAAAAGCTGTTTTATTTGTTCTTTCATAACTTCAACACAAAACGCATCTATAAAAGATCCCTACTCTTTCTTTCATGATTCGTGTTTTATGCTATATTCTAAAAATATTCCATTTCATAAAAGAGATACATGATAAATGATTTGGCGAGTACGCTTACATTCTTTCAACCGCTTTTCAAATCAGATTTGTTGCTATTGTAGTATTCTTTTATTGGTACTAGAAACAGTTCGTTTTCCGTTTATTAATTACTAACTTTGACTTTATTAATTTGTTTCAAGGGCAAAAAAAAAAAAAGATTTTCATTTGCTTGTATTCAATATCATTTGAGTCATAATTTTTAAAAGTTGTTACGAGCACATTAAGTACAGCCACTCAGAAACAATAAAGGTCTGCACAAAAGCATATTTAGTGCCCTATACCGGAAATCCTACTTATCAATTTTGTTTGTTTGTTCTTTCGATACACAAGAAGGTTTTTTTTTTAAAAAAAATCAGAGAAAACTGTTATTTAAGATCTAGAAATAATTTCATGTTAAATTTTAAAATAAATTCTTATAATTTGTGTTGCCAAAAATCAATTCTTTATAGCTGCATAATTATTAACAATTATATCTTATATTTTATGTATGAAATTGTATTTTCGAAATGGTTAATTTAACTTCTTTTTATACTATGTTTATCATCTATCTGTCTGCTAGAAAGGATATTTCTTAAGTTTGAAGTTTTTTCCCCGAAAAATGAGAATGACTTGTACTTTTTTATTTTGCATCTGAATTTAATTCCCTTATTGGAGGTTTAAGTAAGAACTATCAGCAATACGATTAAGAAAAGTATGACAATGGCTGATGTTTACTTATTTTTAATCATTGAGAATTTAAAACAGTCATCTTGACTCTTTTTAAAGCAAGATTTGTAAAATTGATTTTTAAGAAAACCTTAAATTATGTATTTTATATATAATGTAATACACCTTCATTCGGAATTATTCTAAATAAAAAAGGCCAAATTCTTTATATTTATATGCATTCTCAGATATCATTTTTAGTGATCATTTTAAGACACTATGTAGATTTAATTATTGATTTTTAAATGAAAAACGACTCTTATGAATACATGATCACTCATATATTAATGTTCTTTGTTGAATATTGGTGTTCTTTGTTGAAAATATATTTATTTCATTAGGATTTTGACTACTTCAACCAAAAATAGTATTTAACAATTTTATATTTAATTTTTTTATTGTAATAATTCAAATATTTTTCATACAAAATTCCAAATACATTCCTTCAACATATATTGTTCCTATAAGTAAGCAAAATTGATATATTGATTGATTAGTCACGTAAAATTACCCAGAATGCCCGTACTAACAATGGACAATTGACTAAATTTTGTTGTGATTATAACTTTCATCTGAACTCTCCTTAGATTTTAATGTTTAATACTCTATAACTATCTTCTGGAGGATAGTAAAAATTTCCTGCAGATTTGCAGAAGTATTGAGAATATGACGTCATCTTAACTGAGGAATTAAAAGCTGTTCAAAATTAGTAAACATTGCTTTATTGTTGTCAGTAGTGTTGTACAGTAGGAAAAAAATCAGGTTTATTTCCGGTAATGAACCCGATTTATTCCGATGGGAATTTTTAAAATTTCCGGAAATTTTATAAGTTCTCAAAAGTTTGAAACTTTTCAAATGATTTAGAAATTTTTAAAGATTTTTTTTATCTGAAATTTATTAAAAATATACAAAAATTTCCTTATTTTTATGATTTCTACCACTAATTACGTTAATAGAAAGTTTTCCAGGGGAAAAAAACAGTTTAACGTTAATTTAGAATAACTTCAAAAATTAATGTTGAAATATTTTTTTTCTTTCTTTCTCAGGACGAATTTTTGAATGTATAACGCGACAAAAACATGGAAAATGTCAATATTTATTCCGTCAGTTCTGAGAAATATATCTTAATATTTTTTATTAAATATTAATTTAATTTCATTATTTAACAAGTATTTTTGTTTTTCTCAGTACGAAACTAATTAACTTTCCAACTATATATGTATGTATGTATATTTACATAATTTACTACACTTCTCTTAATATGCTAGACAAGACAATCCATTAAACCATAGATGATTGGCTTAGTTTATTCCTTGAAAATTCCCAATATTTATCAAATTCCCGGGAATTTCACATCTCTAGTTGTCAGTAATAAGTACTACAGCCCTGTGATGCAATATTAATGCACAAACACTTTAAGACACTTTGTTATTCAAGCGAAACATAAAATTCACTTGAGTTCATATCAGTGTATTACTTGAGTTAATATCTTTGCATGATAATTAAAAAAGTCAGTTTCTGATTCAATTCATATTTCTATCTTGCACAAAATCGGTATTTGACGTAAAAAAAATATTCCGCTGAGGAAATGGCTCTGAAAAAGGTGTTCGTGCACAAACCGCAATATTTTGCAACATTTTCTCAGAAGGTATAATGCTTATAACCGCAAACTCTAAAAAAATTACATTCCATTATGCAAAAGGGTAACAACCTTTATAATCATACCGAACTGGAATATCTTTCCAAAGACTTTTGACTATGTACTACAGAAGAATAAACTTTTTACTACATTGAGAGTTGCGATTTATTATACATTTCTATTGAATGTAATAAGAAGTCTTCAAATTTCAAGCTTATGGCTGCCAATGGAAAGTTTACTGACATATAACATTTTTCTTTACCGGTGTTATCTTAAATAAGGAATTTGCAAGAAAGTATATATATATGTATGAAAATGCTAATGCTTAAAAAAATAAACATAGAAAGTAAAAAGGTGTTTTCGATTCCGATTGTGAATTAAGACACTTAAGACGGAATAAAGCACTTAATTTTTTAAGTTTCAAAAAGAATTCAGATTTTAAAGCATTCCTTATCATCTCCCGAGAATAAAGGGTTACAAATCTGAAGTACTAAAAATCTTCAAGAAATTTTAATATAGCTTTTAACTTTTATCTTAATTTCTGTGGCTGATAAAAAATTAGAATTTTAACATCGTACTATAATAAAGTACATGTACCATTATTTCACATTTCGATGTGAAATAATTCCCCATTTTAACTTAACCTTGCAATCAGCATCATGCTACAAGTTTTATAACATTCTAAGCAGCAGATCAGAATCCAACTCTAGACAAAAAATTTTAAGCAAATAGTTGATTTTTTTTTACATAAATATAAAAAATGAGTTATTTTTTAATTTATAGTCATTTTTTATAAATTTAAATTTATAAAAAATGACTATAAATTTTAAAAAATGACATAAAAAGTAATTTTTATGACTTATTAAAGATGACTTTTAATGCCACACTTGCCTTCCTGTTAGTATAAATCCTAACTTTGGCTTCACAGAAAACATTGCAAAATCATGTTATTTGTTTTGAATAAAATGTGCAAATAAAATTAGATAAATTAGAATCAAAATAAGGTATAAATGGAATACGTAATCAGGAAAAATAGAAATTAAGTCATGAAATGGATAGCAAATATTTTGTTCACAAGTTTTAAACAAATAAATGTATTAAAATTTTGTTTTATAACTATTTGGATAAAAACATTTTACGAAAATTTGTATTCACAGATTTAGATTATTTATAAGGTCATTATCGACATAAATTAACAGATATTTCTTTCGTCACCAACAAAAAATAAATCGTTGTACACTTCTTTCAGATTAATTTCCAATACACATTGTAATCTTTTTCCCCGAAATCGAGTATTACGATTTCGAGAAATACAACCTTCACTTATGTATGATTTCTTCAGGTATGGTAGTTCTTACTATTATTGATTTTTAAGCAGAATTTCATAATTATAGAAATACTTTGCTACAATAATTTCATTTGTTTATAAATCTACAAATGATAAAACAGAAATTTATAAATTTTTGCGCATAATTAAACGTAATGGAAAATTATATAAGAAGCTTCAAATAGAAGTACATGATAGGCACTAGATTATTTACAATACATTTGACAAAAATCTTGGTAGTTAATCATGAGCACCTGATTATATATGTATATATATATTGAGCATTCTATGTCGTTTACGAATTTATTGAAGACGCAATTTTTTGGAATTATAAAATATTAGATCCATCTTTTAGAACGAAAAATATTTTAACTAATTGTTAAACATTTTAGATACTTAATAAATTGTAAAGTATTGTCACTATTTTGGCTGGTCCGTGAAACATTTATTGTACGGCAACATATTTAGAATTAGTTCATAATTAAGTTATTCTTTTTTGGCATTCTGAAATGGCATCACCGAAATCGCCAATCGGAAAACGTGTTTAACTTTATTTTGTTTTATGATGTAAACTTCAAATTATGTTACATTTTCTATACATCTAATTTGTAAATTGTTTTGTCATTTTAATTAAATAATAAGTATTTAATTTCTTGCAATCATTAGATGGTTGTCCATCATGAAATGCTATGCATTCAAGAGATCATGGAGTTATTGCTACAATCAAAATCATCGGTAGTATTTGTCAAACTAAGGATTCAATTTTTGCATTATAATACACATTTGATTGATTTTCTTTTATTTAAATTTTACCACCAAAATTCCATTTTAAAGGAAAATTAAGCTACTTTAAACAATCAATTAATTGTATTTACTCATTAATTGAAGCTTAGATTTATGAAAGTATAAATTACACTATACATTGAATATTCTCGATCAATAACATATTATGTCTATTATAGTCACCTGAATTAAAATTTTTCAGTAGCGTATTATTAAATGTTAAAGTATCTCGGTTAATGCTGTCAGAATTTGATTACTGGCACGTAAGTGAACAGTTTTGAAAATGATCATTGTCATGTCCACATTAAATTCTTGGAGAAGGTTGAAAAATTCATAAATCAAATCGTCATCAGAATAGCTCCATTGAGATATAACTGAACACTGAAATAGTGAAAAATGGCTTCCAATAATTTTGCATGATACTCCAGCTCAGATTTTTTCAAAAGAAATTTTATTTAAAATAATTTCTTTTATTAGTATTTTAATTTATTTTTATGTTTATTTGAAGTTGTTTACATAATATAAATTTTCTAATGGTTAATGCATAATTATATTATAATTAAAATTAAATTAATAATTAAAAAAAGATTAATAAAAATTAAATCAATTTTGTAGATTCAAAACTATAAATTTAAGTTGATATAGTGAATTTAACAATCCTAAGAACTGTGCATGCATAATCATAGAACCCATAATCAAAACTGTAGAGTCATAAAATGGTTTCTTGTGATGATGCTGAAATTCACCTTCAAGTTTTTTATTAAATTAAATCTTATAAAATAAAATTTAAACTATAATGTCTATTATAGTCATCTGAAATGTGAATCAGTCCATATTTATTGATTTATCAGCACAGGTGCCGTATAATCCAGGATGCCAAATTCTAAGTTTGGTTGTTTTTTCGGCGGATTTTTTTATCTGGCAACCTGGTTTTTATTACATCATACGGGTGAAGACCAATAAGAATTATATTGAAAATTCAATTTTGACAACCCTAGCATTTACGTCATCGCGACAAGATTTAGAACATTTTGTTCCATTTTCGCGTGATATGAGAAATTTTTACGAGGAAGCTTCATAACACTTTTTTTAGTGTGTTGTATAATTTACTTGATATTTTGGATACTTAAATTCCAGGCTGTATTGCTCTTTTTCATTACTTTAAATAAACTGTACTTCATAATTACAAAACATTTGCAACACAATACGTCACAATTCCATCATGGTAACATTTTGAAGTCTCCAAAAAAATTCAAAATTTGAGACCCTAAATTACTGTACCGAATTATCTATGTATATATATATATACATAGTAACTATTGAATCTTTCATGAAGAAATTAAACATTTGATTATCTTTTTTTTTTATCATAACTACAACAAAGAGTGACCTTAGCCTTTCATACAAATATGAGTATCAAAAAATCAAATTTTGTCACAACCTAAGATCAATATGAAAATACAAAATCTCACAATATATATTTAAATTAAGAAAAAGGAGAAAAATTTGCTTTTCTCACTTATTCCTTATTTATAAGTCTGAGAAGTACTAATTTGTTAAATATGTTTTAAGCAACCACAAAATGACAAGAACTCAAAGTGTACTTAAACCAACATTAAGATAAATCAGAATATGATGAGATTAACTCTATTGATTTGATTTTCAATGATCATATTAAAGACCTAAGATCTATTTACCAGTTATGACCGTGTTTGGTTCAGAACAAAATTAATCACTGCTGATTGTTATTGTTATCTAAGTTTAATGTAATTGTCTATCATTTCATCATAATGGCAATTTCACCTTAATACCAAATTATAACCTAATTGACTATTGGTGAAAATGTTATTTATTCGTTAAAACTATTTAAAATCCTTCTTACAGCACTTACATTAAATAATTTGTTCTGGTTGCATAACTTATAATTATTTATACTTTTAATATATCATATGTATTTTTTTTGTTTCTTTGATACACATGGTGAAATATATATGTCATCAGATGCAGACATTAAGACTTGATATTAATTTCTCTTTAATTAAAAAGTTTTTTTTTATCCTACGCCCGACCTTGGTTTTTCAACCATCAGTCTCTGTCGGGCAGCCCAATACAATCTTGAGGTGAATGAAAAGTCATCTTCCGCAGAATTTCTATCTGCGACGTCCGAAAGTCCACGGCAAGTGAAAAGGTGGTCACCAGTCATATCCTCTAGTCCGCAAAAGGGCAGATTGGAGAGTCCCTCAAACCCAAACGGTGAAGGTGTTTTTGCAGATAATCATGCCCAGTTTTAAGGCGAAAATTTGCCACTCCCACAGCTCTGTGGAGGTTACATGGAATAGGCTTTGTCAGTAAGGAAGCCCATGCTTTCTCCTTTATGCACATCTTGTAAATATTTCTACGATAGGAGGCTATATTTGACTTAATAAGCCTTTTAACAGTATGGTACTCCAAGGCTGGAGAAGGCTGTTCTAGATTTGAGCCAGCCTTTGCCAATTTATCAGCTGCCTCATTTCCGGCGATACCACAGTGGCTGGGTATCCATTGCAGCACAATTTGTCGTCCTTCTTCCAGTAGAGAACTAATTGCCATTTGACAGAAATAAACAGACCCAATACTGCTAGGAGCAATTGAAGAGAGAGACCTGATGGTGGCCTGAGAGTCTATAAAAAATACTATGTTGTTCTCATTACCCTTTCTGATCTCCTCAAGTGCTAATTGCACAGCAGCCACTTCACCATTGTAGCTGTTATAGTATTTCCCAACAGCCTGGCAAAGCCTGAAACTCTTAGAGTATACTCCTGCACCAGCATTTCTAATGGCATCCACAGCTGAACCATCTGTATAGACATGGAACCAAACAGATGATGGATAATGCTCATTGATAGTAGCTAGGGTAGCCATCCCTAGTTCAGAATCAGTGGAGACCTTCTTACTAACAGGTAGTATCAGGTCTAGACAGCAATCAGCTCTATAAATATGGTTTTGAAAGATAGGGGGTCTAAATATAGGCACTCTATTTGCATCCGGGATCTTATACCTATCTGACAATTCCCTGGTCAAAGTCAAAGTTCTCTGTGTTTTCAATCTTGGGAAAACAGGAATATAATTTTTCCAAAAACCATCATCCCTTAGAAGCCTTTCGGAGAGCCTCAGGGCAGCACCTTGTCTTCGATCTACCAAAGGTTCCAACCCAGTCGGAACCTTAATTAAAAAGTAAAAGTGTTGTTTCAAGTCTGATGTGATTTGCAACAATATCTACTACCATAAATAAAATATGTTACTTATTTTATTTATATGTCAATTATTGCAAATTGCTATTCTCTCAGATTTCTCTTTTATACCTTTAATCGGTTAAATCTGTTGATTTTTACATTAATTTTAGGTCATGTATTATAAACTAAAATTATTCCTTAAATGTTTAATTATTTTTTATATTTAATTACTGTTATAAATTGGTAAAATATTTTGTAAAGTTATACAGATATTATATCAATGGTATTTTATGATGTGAAATCTCATATTGCACTAGATTAAAAAATAATTAGCGAGTTGCTGAAGTGGTTCTCTATTTAAGAAATTTGATTAAATTACAAAATGTGTTATTTATTTTTTGATTAATATTTTCACTTATGCATTTAATATTAATATTATGCGTACAATATTATTTATTTATATTAATTTTTATTTAAAATTAGTAAAATGTTTCTGATTATTTTCTATTTTTTAGGGTATCGGAATATTTGATGGGTGATCTAGATAGTTCATCACAACCTGTACCAAAAACTAGAGTAAGATAACAGTTTAATAATTAATGTAGGAATTCAAATTTTTAGTTATAGAGAAAAATAGAATTCAAACAGCAATACTAATTTATTTAAAAATATATTTAATACTTAAAAAATACTTCAATTTTCTTAATTTTATAGTCCTTTAAAATTAATTCTTCTAAATCTAAAAAGAATCCTAAACTTAAATCTAAATTTTAATAAGTTATTCAAATTATTATATTTTAAGCATTTAAGTTAAATTTTATTTTCAAAGAATGATGTGTAAACTGATAAATATGTTATTTTACCCTAAACCTGCGTTAATACAATGTAATTTTGCTACAGTCATTTATAAGCAGTTAGGTTCAGTTAAGAATATTGTTTGCAAAGACATGTATATATGCAAAATCTTGCTTGTGCTATTTTTTGATGATTTAATCATTTAAACCAATATATTGTTTATCTCTTAATTGAGCATTTCACTAATTTTTCCAAAAATATACTTTCAAATTTTAAGTAAGCATAAAATAATTGCTATGGAATAGGGAAACAAGTCTTGTGGCTCTTTGTCTTGTTATTTGTTTTGCTCTTCAGTCTTATGGATTCAAATGTATTATTGTTGTAACGTTGTAATCTTAAATACTCTGATTGAAATATAATATCAGATTTTCAAAAATATGTAAACAAACATGATTTTTTCTTATATTAGTGAAAAATGGACATATACTGCAATGCTAATATAGAAAGTATTGCAAAAACATTATTAAAGCATACATATTGCTGTCTTGAATTACACCATATAATTAGAACAAAAGTCTTTGTAGAGTCATTATTTACTTAATAGTGAATACCATTCGAATGCTGATAAATTAGTGTTATTAAAAATTTAGCCTGCTAGAAAAAAACGTCAAGGTATGCATATGTGGATAGGTATCTAATGAAATACCTAACAAAATATTCACTGCATACAGTTTGTGCCTCAAAATTTATTCAAATTCATTGTGATAATAATTTATTCACTAACTGTATCAATTCCTATTTATTTATATCTACAAATCATCCAATTTTATGATTTGTGCTTGTTTTTCTCTTAGATCTTTACATTTCCTGATCAAAATAAAAAAGAGTAGGACATTTTTTAATTAATCTGTATAATTTTGTAATCCACAGAGGATATTTCTTACATCCGTAACTGTATAAAATGTCTGTTTATGTAATCTGAAAGCTGTTTTATTAAAAATGTACTTTTATATCAAAGAGGTAAATTTTTTTTTTTTGATCTAATGAGTTTTTGCTCTCAGAAATTTTTTTATTGATATATATGTATTGATTCTTATACATATTTCTGTTATTTGCATTTGTTTCTCATTTATTCTGCTAATAATTTTGCTAATGTTCCTTTTTATTAATTTCCATACTTTAAAAAAGTTTTTAATTAAAAACTTTAATTCTCCCATGTATCATATGTAAGAGTTAGATTTAAAAAGATAAATAACTTTTTATATGTTGAGGAATACATAATTTACTACCACCTTAATAATTTGACTACTATATAAACCTTTTATTTCTATGTAAAACTAAATTTAACTTTCTACATTTGTTTTAAAAATTATGAGTTTATTCCCTTAAATCTAATATGAAATAAATATGATAAAAATGAACTATTTTCAATAATTTATATGCTTTTAAATATGCAATGCAATTCAGTTTATAATTCAGAATTAATTTTATTTGTGAAAAAAAATTCCCATGTGTGATAGCTTAAAATAACATTATGTATAGTTTTTTTTTTTTTTTTTTTTTCCAGTAATAATATAGTAACATGTTTAAAAATGATTATTTTTTTAAGCATGTTAATGAAGTTTAATATATTGAGATTCCAATAATTATCAACCATAAACAAGAAGTTTTAAAAAAATCTAAGTGATTTCATTCAAATAAAGTCTTCAAAAATCATTTTTAAAATGATTTTTTATTTTCAATTTAGTTGGTTTTTATAACCAAAATTAATAATTGTAAATTAAACATTCATTTTTTTTAATTAAAATCTTTATACTATTGAAAAAGTTTATTGTATATTTTAGATTATTCAATTAAGATGGAAATTTATTGAAATAAATATGATTTAGTTTTTTACTTTAATCACATTAAATTAAAAACAATCTTTTCAATTATTTTTAAAATTCTATTATATTGTTATAATGATAGCTTGCGATTGTTTTTGCTAGTGATACTTAGGTAGAATAAGAGACTGAAGAATGGGATTGTACCATGCAAATTGATCTATTATTGTATGTGATTTTTTTCACACATGTATTATATCATAATATAATTATAATATTAAAATATTGCTAAATAAATAGGAAAAATGTATTAAAGAAAAAAGGCTGAGAGAAATGCATTGTTTTTATATTGTTTCCCTGAGAATTTATCTGCCCGATAAAATTTTTTAATACATTTTTTCTAATTATTCGTTTACTTGCTACAGATTAATAATTTAATTTTAAGCTTTTCTTTCATAGTTAATGAAATAAAATGAACTTTCAATAAATAAAATATCCACTTTGACCATTTTGAAATCTTTCTCTTAATCATTAAACTTTGTTAACTACTGTACATGTAATAATTTAGTTAGTTTTACCAGGCACATTTAGTGATACTTGTCAATTATGTAAAATTATGCAGTTACTGAATTTGTTTTAAGGATATTGATGAACTTTGCTAGGTGATGATTACCTAATGTTTATATTATACTTATTAATTTCTGATTAATGGAAATGGCAAAAACGATTGCTAAATGGACTGAATATATGTTTCTCAATATTTTTGATAAAGCTGTAGCTTTTAATGATGAACTGCTACTGTTATAAAATTATTTTATACTTTATATACATGTTTACATAAATATTCTTCTCTTTAGTCATGTGATAATTTACTATCTGCTGAAGGTGAATGTGATCCTTTTATTAGAGAAAAGAGATTGGGTAAGAATTTTTTTGTGGCTTAAAGATGTGACAAAATAAGGATTATTGTAAATTAGTTGAAGTACATTGTGACATTTCCCAAAATATAATTCAATAGATACTTTACCAAGCCAATTATTATATTTATATAAATAAACCATTTAATGATTTATTTTTTTTAACTTTTTGTTTATCAAACTTTAAATATTAAAATGTATAAAATTGTGCAGTGTAAATTACAATCAGTGACAGGATTGATTGTAGTCTTACCAAAATAAGTAAATTCTTTTTAAAAAATTGACTCTGATTAAAAGAAAATTTTATTTCTATTCAATTGCATTGTTATACTGACATCGTATTGCATGCCATGTTAGAAAGGATTTATATTGTCTCATTTTTCAAGCTCCATTTCTTGTTTTTATTTTATTATTGTAGCTTGAGATAACTCATGTGAGACATGTGTGATGAGGGTGTTTCTTGATGTAAAAGTTCACCTTCATATTATGGGAAAAATTCAAATTGTTAATTGTTGTAATGGCAAATTTTCCTATAAGCTTTTAATCAGTCAAATTGTAATATTTAAACAAAACATATTTTATAACATACAGTATTTCATAAGTAATGTAGTATTAAAAATTCCAGGAATGTTTCTTGGACCAAACATTTGGAATTGTTTTGTAATCATAACAATTTGTATTTTCTGTAGACAGCATAAATCTTTCTTTATATTGTTTTATTTAATTAAAAATAAAGTCTTATATTACAATAAATGGGGGAAAAAAGCATTTTTTATCTACAAGGTAAAAACTATTATACAAGGTATATATTAATGTATAGTTTGTATACATGAACTGCTATCTGTGTTTAAAATTCATTTGATTAAATTTATAAATGTACTGATGTTTGTCTTATAAAGGTGATAGGAATATAACAATAACTAAAATGAAAATAGTTGATTCCATTATTTTTATCATTCATAAAATTGCTTATAAATGAAAAAGTAAAATATATTTTGAATGATTTTTTTATAAATTGAAATTCATAGAACGATATAATTTAAAAATGGAATCAATTATTTCAAAATAGATTATTATAATTGCTTATTACAGTTTATTTTTCTTTTCATTTGATAAAAATATAAATTTAAGTTTTAAAATATTTTAATAATTTAGCATTTAAAAAGTTATTTCTACATTTTGTGTTGACAAAATAATTTTGTAAACTATTAAAATTGAGAAGAAAAGTGTTTTTGTGTAACAGAGCTTTTATACTTCTGAAATTATTTTGTAGTTTAATTTGTTTTTTATATTACAGTTTCAACTCTACCACCAGATGAAATCGATAACCGGTTAGCAAGACTCAATGATGGAGTTGATTTAGCTTTAAGAAGAGCAAAAGTTTGGTCAAAATATGCCAAAGATGTTATGACATACATAGAAAAGCGCTGCTGTGCAGGTTACTATTTTATGTATTTATATTTTTAGAATGTTAAAATTTTTTATATAATATGCAATAAAACTATGTCCTTATAAATTTCTAGAAAAAGTTAGAAAGAAAACATTTATGCATAAATATTGTTAACTTTATTGTTTATTTATAATTTAAACTAGAATTAATTTTTGGAACATTTCAATAACAGCAATATTCTATGGTGAAGTATATTATATTTGTTGTATATTGTCTACTTTATATTATTAAAAAATTTTTATGACAGAAAATAAACTTTAAATTAGAACATTTTTATGATTTTGCAAGAACATTTTACCCACTACTACTGCTAGTTTTTTTCTTTCTTTAATGTTAAGTTTTTTTTTTTAATTTTGTTTACATGCCATATTCTTAATTTGATTTTTCTGTATTTGTGTATTTAGATCTGTGTGTTTATGTGCATATACACATGCATTATTAGAGAAAAGTTTATGCACCCAGAAAAAGAATCGAGTCATAACTACTCAATGTTAATGTGATTTTAATGGCTCTGTAAATGATAAATATTTCAGCGGAAATAATTTGTGGAAACTTTGTCCACACACATTTAAATTCTATTACAAATAGTAGTTAGAGTAAACAATATTCAAATTCATAATAAGAATCAAACTGTCAATGTTATTCATCTTATCATGCAGTTGTAACATGTAATGATATATGATGCACATAAATGTTAGTTTTGAAAGATACACATCTTCTTTTCAGTCTCTTAAACAATTCACTGCAAAAAAAACCCTCAATTTTAATTGAAAATATATTAAATCAATCAAAATAAATTAGTAAAATAATTATCTATCATTCTAGAATTACTGAGAATGCCTTTATGTTAATGTATTTAAAAACAATAAATATGTTTCAAGTCATAAAATTTCAGTGCATTAATATATTAAATATCATAATATATTGATGTAATTATTAGCACTCTCTCTTTGGGAAGAATTAACAAATAAAAAATCTGCCAAATATATCTTATTTGTCTAGGTATCCCTGAGAATTTACTCTAGTGGTGGTAATTTTTAAGTGTTTTTACTGGAAGGAAAATATTAGAAAAAGATTTATTAATAACAAAAATGATATAAAATATTTTGGGTACAGATTTCAGTTTTTAATTCAGAATATTTTATTAATAAATAATTCAAATTGAATAAAGATCATTCTTAAGTGAAATAATACATTATGCATTTCTGTTTTACTTTAAAAATGCTTATTTTTGAATATTAATAATATTTATTAGTATGATTTTTAGACTTTTGCATGTTTCTCTTTTTTCTTGTTGATGATATAAGATATAATTGTTGCATATTAATATTGTTTTTATTTATGTAGAAGCTGAACATGCCAAAAACCTAGTCAAGCTAGCACAAACCATGAGGCCAATATTAAAGGAAGAAGTATGTTTTTCCAATTGTTCCTAGTGAGATATGAATATTTAATATTCATTGTTAAGATTAATAATTTTGTTTTATATATTTTAGAGTTTCCTGCCCTTTCAATCCATATATTATATGGCTTTAGACCAGGATTATGATAATGGGCAAACTAGTTTAAAAACTTGTGCAGTTCTTCAAGGTCATAAATTTATTGAGGTTTGCATTTATTTCCTTTTTTAATACAATTTATTTTTTAATATATTTTGTCTTGGAAACACACTATTCTTCATATTATACATGAATGATTTTATGAATGAAATGTCATTTTTTATCTGGAATTTTCAAAACTTTTCCTAACCTTTTTTTTTTTGATTTGACTATGTTTAAATTACTCTTTTTATTTCTTTAAATGCACCAATAGGAATTTAAAGGTAAAATAATCACTTTTTAGCTGTGATTAATTTTTGTTTTTGTTTATTTACTAATGAAATTTTTTATTGCTACAGCCTTTGACTGCCAGACGAAATGAACATGAAAAATACAGAAAGCAAATCAAAGAAACTTGGCACCGAGAATTAAAAAGAACAGTATGTCTATTTATAGCCTTTATTTTATTTCTCCCATATTTAAACTTCATTTTAATTATTATTGGATAAGTTAATGATTAACTATGTATTTTCCTATAAAACGTTTTAAACTAACAAAAACTTTACAAAATAGCTAAAAAATTATTTTTGGTATAAAATTTATTAAACAAATTATTTTTTTAAAGTATTACAATTTGTTAAATTTTTATAGCGTTCTGAAATCAGAAACTTCAAAAACGAAATGGAAATTACCAATGATATCTTCTTTGTAAAATAAGTTTAAAAACTACAAATTTGTGTATAACATAAGCTCAGAAATTCTTTAAACGTTTAACTTAAATGGAAATCTTGTATGCAGCTGTTATTAAAGAACAAAAAATTACATTTCCTCTCATGCTTCATTAGTTTTTTGTAATTAGAAAGAACTTTTTCTTGGTAATGAGAAAAAGAGAAAAATATGATTGAGAAATTCTAGAATAAATTTTCTTTCACAATATTACCTTTTCAATTTATTATGGCCATAATCATTAAGCTTTACTCATATTTAATGCATTTTAGATCAAAACTTTTTCTGTAGTTTTAAAATCATGACTGTAAATATATTGATCGATTTGAAACTTTGATATTGTAAATTATTAATTATATGTTTTGATTATTTATAAAAAAATAATAAGTAATATTTTTGGTTTAAATTATATCTGTATTGGATTTTTGGAAACTTTTTTTTTTCAAAAAACTATTTGAAAAATTTTTTGTTATAGATATATATATCCCACACACACACACAATATTTAAAAATTCAATACATAGAATTTTCAAATATTGCTTCTGAGTTAATTGTAATGTAAATTTTATTGTAATCATTCATTTTCTTTATGCTTTTATTTATTTTAAAATGTCTTTTTAATTGAATTAAATTCATTTAAGAATGATATGTTTTTTAAGTGTCTTTTTAATAGCGAATTTCTTTAGAATTGAATTTTAAAATAGTTAACATGTAATTTTTTCTTAAACGTTTTAGTAAAATGTTTCGACATATAAATAAGGACCCTATATTAATATGAATGTTTTGGTTTCTAATGTTATTTAATATATTTTCTTTACAAAGAGTTATGATATTACATTTATGTATTTATATATTTTCATGTATTATTAAAAGAGAATTTTTAAAAAGTTCTATTTTTTTTCTTTGGGATTGTCAATATCAATACACATTTCATCATAGTATTAATGCATCTATTATGCTAACTTCTATTACATATGTTTCTACTTTTAATTTATCCATGTGTCCATGCATTATTTCTGTATTGCAATGTCTTGTTTTCATAATATCATATTATGCATAAAAATTGTAGAATTTTAGTTTAATTCCTATTTCTTCTTTATAAAGCTTGTAAGCTATAGAGGCATTTAATTAATGAATTTTGTCCTGAAGTTATTTTATGTTTTGTTTAAAAAAAGTATTCTCAATCTATTTTAAACAAGTTTATGAGGCAGATTCAATTTATCTGTAATAATTTATAAAAGTAGTATTATGTACAACTGTTCATGCAGTATTAAATTTGTACTTCTTGCTCTTTTAACAGCAAGAATCTATTGTGAACCTTCGCAAAGCAAAATCTTTATACTTCCAACGCCAACAAGAGTATGAGAAAGCTAAAGACTCTGCTTTACGAGCTGAAAACAATGAAGGGGTTGAAGCTAGTAAAGTGGATAAAAAAAGGAAAGTTGAAGATGATGCTTTACAAAAAGCAATGGAGGCTGAAACTACCTATAAGTCCTGTATCCTAGATGCAAATGAAAGACAACTTGCCTTGGAGAAAGTCAAAGTAAATTCTTAATTAAAGTTATAAGAATGCATTCAAATTTGTCTTATATTTTTAAGATGAATTAAAAATTATTAGTTTTCTATCTTTTTTAAAACGGTATTGGTTTATTTAAATTGATCATATATTTTTAATGATATTTTTTGTCCAATATATTAATTTTATATGTTAATATAATGTGTATAATGCTATATATTAACATATACTGCAGATTAATTATTTTATTCATACAAGCAATATTATTTTAAATTGATCATAAAAGTAGCATTATATATTTGGAATGTTTGAGGTCATTCTTTAAATATTTTATATTTTTTCTCAGTGTGAAGTCTTACAACAGGTGCGTGAATTGATTTATCAGTGTGATCAGACCATGAAAGCTGTAACTGTTGGCTATTTTCAGCTTCAGTCTACTTTATCAGCACATGCTCCAGTTCAGGTATATATTTGTTATATATTTTTTAATAAATTTGATTTCTTGTATATGATATCTTCTTTATTAAAAACAATTAACTTATTTTAAAAGTTAAAAATATCACTTTTCTTATATTAATTGAAAAAAAAATTATTTGTAATTTAATATTTACCTACATTTTAAGTGAATATAAATCTTGTAAAAGAAAAATTCTTACCTGTAAAATGTCTTTTTAATTTATTTGTATTTTTAATTTCTATTTAATAATTTTATTTATTTGTGTATAAGATATACTGTATCATTTTAATTTTATTTGTGTGTGATATTGACATTCATGAGTTAGTAGAAGTATTTTTGTTACTGTAAAATGAACTGAAATTTTGTTTTAACAGGAATAAGCATTAAAATCTTTACATTTCAAAAGTAAAGTGTTCAATTATTGCTAATCATTTCTTTTTTAGAATCTGCTTAGAGAATTATAATCTTTATAAAATTTAGTATAATTTTATTAAAAAATAAAAAAAATTTGAAGTAATTTTTTAAAATTAAATGCATTTGTACTTTTTTCATCTATAGATTTTCGAAGTTCCATAAAAAGGAGTAAGTTCTTTATTACCTTTTAAATTCCTTGTGCTATCATACAGTATGTACGAAATGAAATTTAAATATCCTGCTTTTGTCATTAAATGGTAAATCATGATATCAAAAAAATTTAATCATTGTTATATCACTTATTTATAAAAATGACTTTTTTCATGCCATCTTTAGTTTTCCTAAATTATATGCAATATTAAATCTTAATATTTGCTATTATAATAACTATTTTAAATAATAGATATATATTCAAAAAAATGTTTTTAATGAGTAATTCTTAAAGACTCCTAAAGTTAACTTTGTCTTATTCCAGTTTCAAACTCTTTGTGAAAGTAGTCGATTATATGAACCTGGTACTCAGTATATGGAATTCGTAAAACGATTACCACAACCTAATGGATCGACTGTAAATGGAACTTTACCATTCATTTTTGAATCATATTCATCTGAAAATAGGCGAGTTAAAATACAAATTTTGTTAACTATAGGTTTTATATTTTAGTTCAGTTATCATTGTATAAATATTTCATGTAATCCCTAAAAATATCTTGTGTGTGCGTATAACATATATATATATAATTTTTTTGAAAAGTCATGAAAAATTTTTAATCAACAATATGTTTAGACAGTATTCTTTTAGATAATTTTTATAATGAAATATTCATTTCTGCTTTACAACTACTTCTAAAATAATTTTTTGTTGGAAATAAATATGAAGTATTTAAGTTAATTTATAAATATACTTTACTAAGATTTTTTTTTTTAATACATCACCATTATTATCTTATGATTTGATCTTAAAAATAAATTATATAATCAAGTATGAATTTTTTGGTGTACATACAATTTGTTATTTTTTGATAATTTACATAATTATGTTGAAAAACTATATTATGTTTATATATGAAGATGATTGATCATACATCCTATAAAATTTAATAATTTTCAAAAGAATTAAAATTAATATTTTCGGCATTTGTTTTATAGTTAATTAATCAGATGTTTTCAATGTTATTTTTAGTAAGGTAAAAATATCAAAAAAATATTTTAATTGAAAAAAAATTTCTAATTTTTAAAATCTGAATTAATTGATAATAAGCAGTGTACAATGAATAAAAAAGCTAAGATTTGTGCACATTCTTTTTACCATAAATGTATAATTTTTATTTGTGTGTTCATGTCCTTTTTCAGAATATGATTTAGTATTAAAATCAACAAACTAATAATTTTTTATTTTAACTCTTTCAAGTATTTAATTTAACATGGTAGTTATTAATGTAGAAATATAAATTGTATAAAATTGAAATATTAATAATTAATGAGACAAAATATTTACTTCACTGATTTTAATAAAAATGCCGTATAAATGAATTATTCAGACATATTTTAACTCAAATCTTAATAGCAATTTTTATATTGATGTCAATTTATTATATGTGTATAGGTTAGATAAATCTAGGAGATCTAATGGTTCAACAGAAAGTAATGAAGATATACTTAATCATGGACTTCTAGAGCACCGATTATCTACAGATAGCAGAGGTAATTTGCATTATTTTAAATTTATTTTCTTTGGAAGAGCTCTTTTTTGAATAGATTGATTTGTATTGTAAAGAAAAGTACCAAAATAGTAAGCAGTTGTTGCATTTATAATTTGAAATATTGTAGAGAATTTTATTTTTTTTAAAGACTTAAAGCTTTCGGTTTCTTAATTTTTCTTTGTTTAAAATTTTTATGTTAATTTTTTTAACCCTATATAATGGGTGTTGTTGTCTTGCGCCAGCTATTTAAATATACATGTATTCTTGCATACTAATGAATATAATTTTTAAATATTGCTATATAGTAAACTTACTTGTTCAAATCTTGATATAGTGTATCAATTTTCAATTAACATTTGTGTGGATATTATATTTATTTTATTATTCGTCTCTTGCCTTGGAATTTTGAGATTATTTTCATAGATATAAGTAAAAGTACAAAATATGTAGTTTTATAATTTTTTATTTTCTTTTCCCATTAAAGATTAATCAAATTTCTAAAAATTAATGTTTTATAAATATGTGAATTTCAGATTTTACTGATATTATTCCTTTTTTTGTCTAGTAAGGCATTTCATCTCTTATATAAATATATTTTTCTATAAAACTGAAATCTCTGTTAATATTTCTTACAGTTGTAAAGTGTTTAATTTTTTGAAGGGCTGTCATCAAGTGAAAACATCCTGGCATCAACATCTTGATGCAAATTTTTTATTTTTAGATTAAAATCTAAGCTTCTTAAAACTCAAGCCATCTATGTTAATTCATTATTCTCTTTTGTCTGTGATTTAATTCATTCATATTTTTTTTTTAGAAAAAATGAGGACAATACAGCCTATTAAAGCATGGGGGGCAACTACTCAAACGACAATGGGAAGTGATTCTGACAGCATGAGTAGCTGCCCTAGTAATAAGTCTCAGGACACCAGCCCTGCTGCTAGTCCCCATATGTCTGCTAGGAAGACAGTCCATGTATCATCTGGCGATGAACTAGAAACTGATCATGATAATGGTAAATTATGCTGTTCCTGGATTTGTTATCTTGGATACAGAATATTATATAAAACATTCTTAAAGTTTTTATATTTGATCAAAATCACAGATGTAATACTTTAAGAATGTTATTAAAATTACAGTCACAAATTTCCATTATTTGAAATTGGGGGCTGTGTTGAACAACTTGTAATTTCAAATACTCTTAATTTTAATTTTTACAAAAATGAAAGTATTTGGGGAGATATAGCTCTGATATAAAGAAGTTTGACTGCCATAGAAAATGTGGTTATGTTTACTGTTAACTTGTTTTACATTTGTGCATAAATTTTGTCTTGCTGTATTTAATCACAAAAGTACAATTGTGAATATATTACAGTTGATACCTTTGGGCAAACAAGAAGGCCTTGCATGTCAAAAGCAGCTGAAACTCACACTTTCAAAAGATTAAAAACTCCTTCCAGATGCAGAGAATGTGATTCTTATGTGTATTTCCATGGATTTGAATGTTTTGAGGTAGTTTATTTAAAATTATTTCTAATAATTAATTATTTGATAAATTTTCTTCCTCAAAGCAGAACTCATTAATTAGTTGTTGCACAAAAAATGTGAATGAAAAAAGTCTTTGATAAATAAAAAGATAAAAAAAAAATTAAACATAAGAAAACAAAAAAAAAAACAATAAAGTATTGTAGTAGTGATGCCATTTAATGCTATTTTAACATTATTTGTATTAAATATATGTTTACTTCTTGCATTTTTAGAGGGAACTTTATTTTGATAATGTTAGCATCTCCTTAAATTTGGATTTATTATATCAAGAAATCTTAATTTTCTAAAAATTTCTCATTACTAGCATGATTTTGAAGAACTTATTTTAAATACTCAGAGTTATAGTTCTAATCCTGAAGCTTTTTACAATGTTGAAATATTACTTACAAGAATGATTAATGTATTATAAATTTAGAAGCATGTGTTATATTAAATTGTAATACAGTAAATGTAATAATACCATGGTGAAATAGGAATATGTATATTTTTAAAATGAACTTGATAAATTTTAATTATTTTTATGTTAAATTTATTTTAATTATTTACCTTGTTTTTGTTAAATTTATGAATTACTTTGATTCTAACTGTATAAATAAAGCTGAAAGGATACTATTAAAATATAACTATTCTAAATATTTTATATTTATAATATAATTGGTATCCTTTTCGATTACCATTTAATAAAGTATATAGTTGTGTTAACATTGTGTAATAAAATGAAGTGTCCAAATATTTAGTTGCCTGTTTGGGATACCCAAATAGATTTACAATATTATATTTCACCACTCTTCGTTTAATAATTTTTTAGTACAAATATAGCATTTAGCTAAAATTCTGTCATCCCATTGACTAGTATTGTTTAATGTAATAATCAATTAGAAACAAATTGTATAAATCTAATTTTATCCTGTCATCTGAGCTAAAACCATGTATTTGTAAAACAATTTTCGCGAGTTTATTTATTAGATTTTCTGAAATGTATAGTATTTTAATTTCTCTTTATGTTCCAACAAATTTGTAATCTAATATATATGAATTAATTTCATAGTAAAATATTATTTTTCTTTTAAATAATGTTAAATTAAACATATATAAAAACAAGCTTGCTTACTTTTTCTAGTGTGGGCTAGCTAGTCATAAGAAATGCCTTGAATCTTTAGCTATTCAATGTGGTCGTAAGCGCTTACCTCGAAAAATGACAACATTTGGTGTTGATCTAACTACTCATGCAGATGAATCTGGTGAAGAAGTACCTTACATTGTAAATAAATGCATTGCTGAAGTTGAAGAAAAAGGATTTTGCTTAAAAGTGAGTAATAATTAGGCTTTTAATCACTGAAATTTTAAAAACAATTTTCAGTCCATTTGATCAATAAATAAAATTTTTATTTTAACTTTTAATCATTAAAATATATCTTTACTTTTGTTGTAATTAGTTTTCTTTCCCCCAATCTTTATTGAGCTTATATTAATCTCTATTTTTTATTTTTACTTTTAAATAAGAACAAATTAGTAAATTGTTTTGGGTTAGATTATTTTTTTGAAATAAATATAATGTTTAGAGAAATTTTAATTGCTTGAGTTAATTGTTAACTAATATTTTAACATTTAACTCAGTAGAATATTGAGGTTTTATTACTTCAAAGATAAGAAAAATGCATTGTTTTCATAAATATTATGCCTTTTTATATTATTTCTTAATGTCATTGCAGAATGTTTTATTTGTGTTTAAAATATTCAATTCTTAATGTATGCATAGATATTTTATTAAAGGTATGAAATGTAACATATTTATTCAATGCCAATTGTGTATTCAAAGGATATGTTAAAAAGTCTTATTTAACATCCTTTTGTAAAATTACATCAATTATATGTAATTCCTAATAATATTTTGAAAATCAACTGAATTTATTATCTTTATTTACCAGTAATTTATTTTTGAATTTATTATATCAGAAGTATTATATTTACTTACAGGGTATATATCGTGTGTCAGGTGTAAAATCAAAAGTAGAAAAGTTGTGTCAGAGCTTTGAAAATGGTGCAGAACTTGTAGATTTAGAGGGTGTTCATCCAAATGTAGTTTCAAACGTCTTAAAGTTATATTTGAGACAGGTAAATGTTGTTTAATTTAATGTTGCAGCTTTTTTTTTTTTTTCCTAAATGCATTTAGGTGCATTTTCTAAAAGAATGGTGCTCAAATTTTATTATCATATTACCAGATTAGTTCTCTTCAAAGAAATTAATCAATTCATAAATAAGTTGATAGTAAATGTAAACTAATGATTTCAGTAATAATAATAATTTTATATTTTTGTTTAAGTAGATACATAAAGCAAAAAAAAAATTATTTAATGAGCATGTTAAATAAAGAAAATAAGAATAGTGTGTTCCATATTTAACTTATTTATCAAAAATGTTGTTTTTAGGAAATAGTAATATAATTGCCTTATTTGTTCTCATATAACTTATAAATAATCTCTAGATAAATGTTTCTTTTAAAAAGATAAACAGTGTAACTAATATTTTTTTATTATTACATATTTGTTGAGAAAAATTCGCCAGTGAAATTTAATTTACATTATATAGTTATTCTTCAAAATCGCACTTTAAATTTTAAAATTGAAAATTATATTTGTAGGACATAATATTTTTATTTATTTTTTCTGCAGATTAAATTAAGTACTAATTAAAATAAAAAAGTTTTAATTTTTCAATTTTATTTACGTTTTCCAGTATGTAAAAGAAAAGTTGTTTTAGTTTAACAATTTAATTGATTTACATGCTTTTTTCCTACTAAGTTTACTACTCTACTATTTTTTATTACTCTCTTTTGTATACTTAAAATACAAATACTATTTTTTTTTTAATTTTAACATCTTAAGAAGTTACTCATAAATAATGGTTCTTTTAATATTCTTTTAGCTTCCTGAGCCTCTCCTTACCTACAGACTTTACCCAGATTTCATAAAAGTTGCAAAAGTAAGTCATTTTTGATTTTTTAAAATTGAATGGGAGTTTATGTGAATGACTATTATAAGCAAAAATCTTTTCTCTTAGGACTACCCTGCTCAAAAAAGTGAAGAAAACTCATCTTCTCGGGGAGCTGTTGAGGAATTAAAGAAACTTGTTCAGCGTCTTCCACCAATCCATTTTTCCACTCTTGCATGTCTTATGCATCATTTATATAGGTATTTGTTTATGTTCACATATTAAAGCACATTTTATTTAAGAGTTTCTGCCTTAAAAGAATAAGCAAGTTATATATTTTATACTTAAATATTAATTTTTTTTAATTATCTAAGGGGGGGATTGGTTTTGTTGTTTAAATCAGGATTTTCACAGATCTTCAAAGGCAGAAAATAGTGATTAGCTTAAAATAGTTAATTCATTCCTAAATAAAATATTAAAGTGAATATTAACTGACAGCATAATTTGTTAAATGTGTATTTTTATTTATGATTATTACATAAGTGCTTGTATTTCTGTGTTAGTTACTGTTAGAGATTGTACTTTTATCTACCATAATCTAAATTTAGATAGCATTTTTTAAAATTGTTTCAATAGTGAAAATGTTTTATGGTATAATAAAAATGATTCTTTTTAAAAGTAAAAGTTTTTTTATTGTCAAGTAGAAAAGAAGAGATACAAAAGTATTGTACTGTATTTTACTGGTTTATTCAAATTAAGTATTTTATAGGTTTATTCTTTAACCTCTTCGCGACGGGCGGTGCATATATGCATTTCGTACGGACGAAAGTGAGGGCGGGGCGGTGCATATATGCATTTTGCACGACCGAAAGTGAGGGCCGGGCGGTGCATATATGCATTTTAAGCTGGAACAAGTTTTAATAATCACTAGATGGCACTACGTGTCCATCACATTTAAACTGAACGTAGTTTTAGTGTTCTGACCTACATTTTTTTCGTATTCTTGCTTTTTTTGGTATTTTGATTATCAGCTGTGGGTGGGAAGAGAGGAAATCTCAATGTAAACAAACACAGCTCAGCTCTTCAACTATCCATGTGATTTAAAGATTCTCGCTTCTGATAGCTCTCCAAACACTTTTTTTATTTTGTTTTCGCTACTATTGGAAGTCTTTTAGGGTTTTAGCGTCAATTTCGTTACAGTTTTTACTGCTTTCGGTTTTATTTGCTCACTTTTCTTGTTATTTTGAAAATTCTCAACTCCAGATTATTATGGCGAGGATTATCTGGTAGGCATTTTCCTACCCTTAATTTGAACAAAAAGGAAGAAAAAAGTCGCAGAAAGGGCATTGTTTGCTCACAAACCATGATGAAAGAAAAGAAAACACAACAAACATTTTATACTTGCAAATCATGCAATGTCAGACTTTGCGTTTCTCCGTGATTATTATATTTGAGATTTTCCACACTCAGTCTTCATTTTAAATTTTGTTATTTTTTTCTTGTAAATAGCCCTTGTATAGCTTTTATTAATTTGCAAATATGTTGAAGTGTTTTGTCAATTATAATTTTGGAAAAACTAGAATTGCACTGTCGAAAATTATTTCTCATAGTAAGCAACTTTTTTTATATATATATTTTCATATAAATTGAAGGAAAAACTTTTTTAAAGTCTAGTTTTAAGATAGATTATGTGATAATCTAAAATGCTACCAAAAATCACGGCGATAGGACTTTAACTTTATTATTTACGAATTTTTTTCTAAAGTTAGGCCTAGCGGAGCAAAACCTCCGTCCTGTAAGATCATTCCTTTCACTTCAGCTTCGCCCTGAACGCGCGTCTTAAACAAAGGCGCCCCGTCGTGAAAAGGTTAAGGAAAAACTATATTTTGTGGTGGTTGTAAATATTTTTCTATTTGTTGTATCTGTCACACACACAAATTTAAGATTTTAATTGTTGGTTTTATTATTTATGTTACTTTAATGAACATTAGTAATATCTTAAAAATTTAACTATCAGATTTTTTTTACTTTTTAATATTTTTCATACAGGTGTTTTCAATTATAGAAATGTCTTCATATATTAATGCTTAGATTAATATTTAACTTAGTCCTTGTTTAAAAAAATTAGTCAAGTATAAATTAAAATGAAATGATAATTTGAATTAAAAAATAAATTAAAGTATACATTATAAAAATATTGACATTGCTACCAGCTAAAACACAGTGAAAATGATTGTATGTTGAGTTTAAATCTATTAATTCAAAATAAAATACCAACTAATGTAAATAGAAATATTATATTTAATCTTAAAGCAAAAAGCTGTTAAGAGTTTGGCATCATTAGAAGCAACTACTGTTTTCCACTTGACAGATTAGGTTAAAATAAGAGGTTTGATACTGTAGTGGGTACTCTCTACTCTAAAAATATGTTTTCAAAAAAGAAAAACTAGATATTCATTCATGTGAACAGATGTTATACATTATGGTAGAGAAATGATTTTAACCTTTATTGGCAAAGAATATAAATTCATTTTGTAGAATTATTATTTTTTATTTACATTCAATTCTAAAAAAAAGTTTATATATATATAAAACTGTGCCTCTAGCAATGTAACTGTTGAAAGTGAGTTCTCAATTTACAATCATTTTACAAAAAATTTGTGTTTGAGATAATTATTTATTTTTGGAAAGAAAACTATGCAATCATACAATATGGATTTAAGCACTAGTTTCCATTGCACAAAGGATGATAATGTACATAAAAAATCTTATCAAAAATAAAATAAAAATGAAAAATAAAAATTTCATTGTAAAGTAAATAAACAAGAAAAATTGTAAATGAAAAAGCTGTAGAAGTAATCTACTGAAGATTATATTCAATATTTGTACAAACATGAAGTGAATTAATGATATTGCTTTCTTTCAATCAAATATTTATGGTCTTATAATTTGTTTCATTTGATAAATTTTTCTTTCCATTTATTTAAAATGTTTAACTTTGAAGAAGTTGGTCTAAATACATATTAGATTTGAGCAAATTTTTATTGGTTAATCAAAGATGTTCATTTCTATATTTCTGAGTAAAGTAAATTTTTTGCAATTTTCATTGAGTGTAACAAAATTCCTGCAGCACTAAATTGTTAGTTTTGTTTTATAACAATTTCTTATACAAGAGTGCTGTTTTTTATTTTGAAGACATACAGTTACTGAACACAATTATAGTGTTATTTCATTTATGAATTATGTTTATATGTATTAAATATATATCACTTATATAAGGGATGCTTAATGAATATTTTCTTGCTGTATGTTTCCTTTTTAACTTTACAAGGTCAAAAATTAAAAAAAATTTAATTAAAGAGATTAAAAATTTCAGTTACTTTTTGATATTAGTGTATCTATATTCTTGTAAAATAGCAGAAAAATCTTTATTAATAAATTAAATAAAGTATGGAAAATTCCAGTCATAAAAATTTTTGTTTTAGTTTACTAAAGAAGAAATTGTTTTAACTAAAATGTATGTTGAAATAATATACAAATGTTTTTTAGAATTTATGAGAATCTTTTCGAATCTGATATACATACATTTTTAACTGCGGTTGTGAAACAAAAAAATTATTACTGTTCTTAGGGAAAGATAAATGTTTTGTTAAAAGCCTGTATTTGTATTATTATTATTATTATTATAATTTTGCAAGCCTATTCTAATTTTAAAATTAAGATTTATTATTCATATTTGTTCATAACTTAATTCTTTTGTATTCTATTTTCAGGGTTACTGAATATTCTGAACATAACAATATGCCACCAAGTAATTTAGGAATTGTTTTTGGTCCAACACTTTTGAGAACTAGGTATAATTGAATATTGAAAAGAATGAATATTTTTTCAATTGATTTTTGTTAAAACTTTTATATCCAAAAAAGTTTCATATTTCAGTTATTAATATATATATATATTATTAATATATATATATTATTAATATATATATATATATATATATATATATATATATATATATATATATATATTTGTAAAATTTTGATGCCATTTTAATATATGTTTATTTACCATATTCTACACTGTAATTTATTTTTGTAATTAAAATTAACTTTCACGCTCAAATTGATTTTTATATTTTTTCTCAAATTTATACTTTTTTTTTTATTAGTGAAGGAAGTGCTTCTCTAAGTTCACTTGTTGATACAGTTCATCAAACAAGAGTGATTGAACTTTTAATCACCTATGCATATGAGATATTTGGTGCTCCAGCTAAGCAAACTTCTAGTCAAAAAGAAGAAGTATCTTCTCACAAATCAAAATCTAAGTCACTGAAATATAAAGGTAGGAAATTCTTGAACTGGCTTTTTATTGATATTAATGAAATCTGACATTTGTTCATCAAGCTGTTTTTTAATTTTTATGTCATCTGTTTCAACAATAAATCTGGGATTGAATTTTAAAATATATTTTTGATTTTAATATTGTTAATGTATAGATATTTTTCTTAGTCAGATTTCTTTTTTTATCTATATTAGTTTAAAAATTAGAAAATAAATAAATAAAATAAGCAATTCCCAACACTGTGTTGAATGATATTTTTTGATTATTACTCTATTTGACTTAAGAAATTATACATATATAACTCTATAACTACAGTTTTAATGCTCTAATTCATCATAGCTAATAACTTATACTGTTGATTTAGCGATTTTTTTCATAACTTTAATATTCTTTTAATTAAATTGTGTATTTATTATGTTAGTACCGATTGTGGCCTTATGGTGAAGTTACAGGCTAGATCTCTGCACATTTAACAACACAATTTATAATGTGTTGAAAAATAGATTATAATTACTGAAAAATGAATTTTAAGAAAAATTACATTGTTATATATATATATATATATATATATATATATATATATATATATATATATATATATATATATATATATATATATAATTTGCAGACTAACTTGTCAGTGTAACATGATATTTAATTGTAACATGATATTTAATTATTTGTCAATGAAACTGTAAATTTAAAAATTAATTTCATTAATCTATTTATTTCTGAAAATCTGATTAGCTCCCCTGTCATAAATTTTAATTTTTACTGGTTAATATAAGAAGTACTTTTTTTAAAAAAAAATAATTTTTGCATATTTTACTTGTCTTTCACAATTATGTTTATAAATTTTTCATGTTTATAAATCGCCCACATCATTAACATTTTTTATCAAATTTTGCAATTTTGAAAAAATTACACCATACATAATTCTTTAATGGTGTAAGAAAAATAGTGTCACAACCTTTTCTTAACTTGTGAAGAGGTTTTATTTAACTAAAATAGAATTTATTTAAATAAAATATCCACTTTTCTATATTTATTAATTTTGGTGAAAGAGTAAGTTAGTATTCTTAACCATTTTATTATATATAATTTCAATTCTAAAAAAAATTCTATCCATTTGTTTGCAGTATTTTGTAATAACAAATGCTTAGTTCTTTAGAATTGATTTATTAAAATTAGTTTCATTATTTAAATCAATGACTCTGTGTGTGCATATTGCATGACTAGATAAAGAAATTGTGTGCAAAATAACAAAATGTGCTTCCTCTTCTTCAGGTGGGAAGCAAGTCCTGAGTCGAACAGTTTCAGGTTCCAGTCAAACTAGTGACATTGATGAATCTCATTTCCTGGATGCTGATCAGCCTCGTCGTAATGGAATTCCAAACCTTGATGACTATCCCATCCCAGGCTATTTGCCAGCTGATAAAAGTCTTGAATCTTCTCATCAAAATTCTGATGTCACTCATTCTTCAGGTTTGCTTTTAGAATATTATAGTGTGGTTATCCAGACCTGCTTAAGTGATTTAAATCTCATAAGTATGAAAGCTAAAATTTTTATTACAATTTATCACAGTGTACCCTATTTGAAAGGATAATAGTGAAGTGTCCTAACTGTATTAATTCCATAATATTACTACTTTGTGGTTAAGTTTATTATCGTAAATTCATATTATAAATTTGTGTAGTTCTGTTTTTTCTTTAATATCAAATGCTATATGAAATCACTTCTTTTTTTATCTTTATAGATGATCTTCTCTATTCAAATGTGATGTCAGATGATGATTTTCCAGAGATAATGCTTCCTGATGATACTCTGTATAAAAAATCTTTATTGCCTAACATTTCCAATACATTCTCAGAAAATAAATCAAACAATGAGCCTTCAAAGTCTGGTCAATCCCCGATGCACATGAAAGTTCAAGAAACCAGAGCATCCTTGTCTTCATCTCCTGCTGTATCTGAAGCCAGTCACTGCAGTTCTTTACTTAGGTCGACTGATGATGAATCTGTGTCTGATACTGTTTGGAAAGACAGTGTATTACCCATTGTGACACCTCGAAAAAACACTCCTGCAAACTTACAATTAAATCAGAGCTTTTTGCATAGTTCTCTGGAGAGGAAGCAAGGTATGTCCTCCATGTCAGAGTCTTCTGGTGTCTCTTCCGCTGCATCAACTAGTCCAACCAATGCTGGAGATTCTTCCCATGAGGAGACTGGTAATCTATATACTTCAACAGCAGTTGTTACTCTGGCTGGTCAAAAAAGCCCTAATCAATGTTCCAGAGCATCAACATCAGAGTTGCGGCGGCAATTTTTTGAGCTGCCTCCTCCTGTAACATCAGGGACTCCTCCTTTAACCTCACGTCCAAATTCACAATCTGAGTCAGTTAAGTACTCCTCTGAGCCTTCTAGGGATAGTGAGAGTTCCTCAGTGTCCTGTACAGACATACCATATTGCACTAAGAACATTTGCACAGAAATGGAGTGTGGAAGTTTGGAATCTTATTCTTTACAAGGTATTTTAAATCTAAAACTCTTTTCTAATATCTGTGTATCTAAGTTTACAATCTAGCATGTGCTAACGCTTTTTGCTACATCAATGCTGAATGAATGTGTTAACTTCTAAAAGATGCTGTGGTTGGCTTTATTTATTTTATTACATTTAAGCATGCCATGATAAGTTATATTGTTTTTCTAATCATATTTTCTATATTTTGTCTGTCAGAATATATTGAGAAGATATTTTTTGGTAGCATTATTAAATGCATCTATATTTTGATTATAGATAATTGCTTTTCAAATTGATACTTTTTCTTCAGTTTAAGAATATATGCATTTTTCAAATTTTTAAACGATTAACAATTTTCAATGAATACCAATTAATAAAAATTTTTATAAGTTCTAGTTTTGAAAACAGTTTGGTCCCTGGATGCTTGCTATATTGACAGTTTCAGTTCATATAAATTACAGTTAAGATTTCAAACATTATGCACTTTGTGTGCAATGCATATATGTATATATATGCGTTGATGGTTAAAGACATTTTTTGGCTTAAAACATTGGTTTCATGATAGCTGGAATTAGTTTTCTTGGACCTTCATTTTTTTAATTTTGACCTATTTAATAAAGTTTGTCTGTAGGGAGTATGTGGATTATGGTTAAAATAAGCAATGACTATTAATTGATTATTTTAATTGTGATCTGCATTTTTGTTTGTGGCTTTGGCAAATGGAAGAAAATTTTGTAACTACAATTAAATGCTATGTTGTAAATAAGAATTTAAAAAAGATCTTCGAAATTTATTCCTATGTGTCGTGGAATATATATTTCAAATGGAAATTGACTCATTTTTTTACTGTTATTTTTAAGTAAAGAACAGCAAAAGTAAAGTTGTGTAGTATTCTTTTAATTAATTAAATTAATTTCACTGTAGTAATATCTGCTTATTCTATTTCTCTTAACTAATTATTTTCACTATGGAAAAAAAAACTGCTGTTTTTATTAACGCAAACATAAATTTTAATATTGTAAGGTTTTCCTTGAATTAAGGACCAACGTTCTCATTACTTGTAAATAAGAGAAAGGAAGGAAAAGTATTAGATGACTGAATTTGAAAAAGAAAAGCCTTTTAAATTAAAATTCCAAATCTCAAGATAGGTTATTGAGAATCATCAAAATTTTTAATATTTTTCTTATTGCTAGTGTATGAAGAAAATGTAAGCTTTTCTATGTTATATAGACTATGTTTATAATTTATATTTTACCCGTTATAAAAACTTATAGCAGTATATCAGACTTGCTATTTACAATATTTGTAGTAAATTCATCTTTAGAAAGTAAATTATTATTATTTAATTTAATAACTTTCATTTTTTTCTTGTTTTATTTATACAAGATATTTTAAATCTATCAAAAGTATTTTTCTTCATCAGTTTTGTTCTGTGTTACTTTTATCAACAGTTGTATTGCGTCTGTTAAAATATTATCTGCAGATTTATATTAAAGAATAGTCTAAAATGTGGAAATGTACTTTAACACTAACTGGTTGTGTAGAAAATGTTTGATTAGAAGAATTTAAATGCAATTATTAATTTTAATTGCTGATCTAAATGAAAATTGTGTCATTGTATGAAAAATAATGTGTCATAAAAAGTAAATGAAAGGGAATTTCTTTTTCATTATCAAATAATGCAAATAATAATGATAATGAACATTTGCATGTGAAGCATATTGTATTAACCTTACTAACTGAATATGATGTTCCATTTTGCCTGCAGGAGCTTCCAGACCTAGAGGATCTAGTCTTTCTTATGCAACTTCTGTTGATACTCTTTCTTCTAATATTTTCTGTGGAAAAGAAGAGAAATCAAGGTTAGCCAACCATTACCTCTTTGCTCTTATATGCATGATTGCTTCCTCCTTCTGAGTATTGATGATATGCAAGTGTCTTTTTAAAAGACTATTTCAATTCATTAGGTTTTTAAATTTCTTATAATGTGAATGATGTAACAATGTAATTTGTGTCAAAGTTTAAATTTTGACTTAATTTGGTTTATATATATATATATATATATATATATATATATATATATATATATATATATATATATTATACACACACACAATGTGAAGACTAATAAAATTAGTAAGACAAAATTTAAAAAATCACTGACAAGAATTAAACAAAATTATGCTATACAAAGAACAGGAGAAAAGCATAGGGGCCACATCTTTGTCAGGAGGGAGATGGTCGGCTATGCAAATTAAACACTTCTCTGACATGCATGCAGGACGAATGTCTAAAGATCTTTGAACAATTGCCCTGAAGAGTGTTTGTATCAAAGGAAAGGAGCATAAAATATTTATATCAAAAATTAAAGTAAAAAGTGTATATTGAGGCAAATTAAACAAATCCATAGTAGAAGGAAATATACATTAAAAATATCAATACAAGTTCCCGGAACTCCAATATTTCTTTGAAAATTTATAAGAATGTTAAATTTAACAACCGAATCACATCTACAATATTTGCAATAATAGTAAATCCACTAAAATTCAAATAAAGCGTTTAATTAATTATCTTAGAGGCAATGATATTGATGTCAATTTTATTTTAAAATATGTCGGAAGTAGGGAATAATTTGTAAGGCTGAAGTAAAGTGTACTTTTACAACTTAGATGGGCCACCCAAGCATTGAAGTTCTTACATGAATCACCAAAATGGCTACTATAACTTTAAATCTTTTTACACATAATTTTTAACTTCACACTACTTCAGTATTACAAGTGATTTCCTACTTCCTATGTATTTTAAAATAAAATTGACATCAATATCATTGCCTTTAAGATAATTAATTAAACGTTTTATTTGAATTTTAGTGGATTTATTATTATTGCAAATATTGTAGATGTGATTTAATTGTTAAATATAATATTTTTAATATTTTCTTTTTCTATTGATTTCTTTACTTTGTCTTGATATACCTTTTGCTGTAATTTTTGATATAAATATTTAAATGTTCTTTCCTTTAATACACTCTTTTGGAGAATTACCTGAAGATCTGTAAATATATGTTCTTTGTGCATGTCAGAAGAGTGTTTAATTTACATAGCTGGCCTTCTGATGAATATGTGGTCCCTATGCTTCCCTCCTATTCTTTGCATTGTAAAATTTTGTTTTATTCTTGTCAGTGATTTTTCAAGTTTTGTCTTACTAGTTTTATTGTTCTTCATGTTGTATCTTATTTAAACTGGCGCATCTCTCTTTAGCTGTTTTTGCGCTGGTTGGATTGCCAATAATTTATATTAGCTGGTATTGTATTTATTGATATATATATATAAGACAATTTTAAAGCATTAATTATTTTTAAATATTTTTGACAGAATTTTACCTAAAATTGAGAGTTTTGTGAATGGAATGCAATGGTTAAAAGAGAAATAATCACATCTAATTTTAAAAAATTAAGATGTATTTATGTTTTAAAAGAGTTTTTATATATTTTAATATGTTATGTTACTACCCTTACATTTTAATTATATTAAACTGAATGCACTGTCTTATTTTGAATTAATGAATCCTTTTGGAAAAGTATGTTTCTACATTTTCAAAGCTGTATAATAAAGTTTTACTAAATGATATATAGGAAGCTTGTGAAAAGAGTCATAGAGGGAATTAGAAAATAATTATTAGTAAAAATTATTTTTTAGCACTAAATTGATGAATATTAAACCTCTAGTTTTCATTCCTGTGATAAAATTTTTGACAGATTAATCAACTGTTTAAAGAGAGTTAATCCAATTATTTGCAGATATTTTAAGTCTGTAACAAATACTTTAGCACTCATGACTAATGAGTTTTCATCTTTTCCATTCATGTTTATTCATTCTTATAATTAAGGAATGTTTCCCATTCTATTGATTCTAATAAGACTGCCTTTCACAATCATTGAAAAAATGACTCACTTGAAAGTATCCTATTTAATTTTGAGCACTAATTTTCATTTTCAGTTAAGATTCCAGACTCATTGGTGACTTAAATTCTTACTAAGGCTCATTTTAAGTTTAAAATCGGATTAATTTTGTTGCACCATGAAATTTTATTAAAATTGATCGTGGATTTATTGTAAGTTAGCGAAGATGATTTCCAATAATAATTCTGTAATTCAAAATAATTTATAACATTTCAGGTTTTAACTTGAATGTCATTGTGATGAGGATATCAAAATTATCATTATCTGTTTAAAAAAAATTCTTTAAAATGTACTTTAAATTTTATCATTTGCTTAAATTTTGTCAGTATAATTCAGGGCATATTTGCAGCTGTATATTCCATATTATGTTTTAAAATCATGTTATCTAAATACTCAAAGTTTTGCATAACTTTTATATTGAATAATTACTTAAAAGTATTTATCATATTTCTTTATCAAGTTACTACATCAATGTTAGCTACATTTGTGAATAAAATGCAAATATAAACTTTTTGCTTTTAAAAAGAGTCAATCAGTTTAATACATGATATCATTTATATTGTTATGTGTTATTAGACATTAACAATAGTATTATAATTCTTGGTTTAGACTTTTTTTTTTTGTTAGAAAATTCTACCAATTTCTCAACTTTTGTTTTTAAAATTCTTAATAAAATGAACTGAAAATAATTTAATGTTAATTTTTTATGCCCTTATTACAGATAAGCTAGACTAAAATAAAATAAAATAACCAAGCCTTTTAGTGAAAATAGTAAATAAAATTATCCTTAGTTGAAAATATCTTATAATATCAATGAAAAGATGTTAACAGAAAAATATTATGATGCAAAGCATTTAATGCTTAGATCTTCAAGCTAATGTTAGCAACAAATCAAATTATTTAGGTCAAAGGTAGAAAGGTATTTTATTATTATCATTTAATATAATTGAAATAATTATCATGTGATTGATTCTGTTAATAAAAAATCTCATAGAAAATTTTAAATGATTTGAATCATGCATAATTTTGATATTTTTTGTCCTATTAAAGACAGAATACTCTAATTTTATTATAAAAAAATATTTTTCTCTATCATATTATTTATAATTTTATTGATTAAGAGTTATCTGTGTGCAACAATTTAATGGTAAAAAAATTATAAAAATAACATTAATCTAAAAAATGTTTGTTAAAATTCAGTGTAAAGAACTAAATTCTACTAACTCCTTCTGTATGAATTTGAAGACATTTCACATCAGATCAGACTGCACATCATTTCTGTTGTATAAATGTCTCACAAATTCTAGCTTAAATTTAGCTATTGAAGTGTTTTGCAAGTTTTTTCTGCAGTTCATTCATTAATCACTTTTTAAAAGAAACATTTTATTAATATCATTGAATTCTATTTTTTAATTTTATTTTTTCTTTTTCTATTGGATCAATATTTTAAAAAGATTCATTGTTCTTTATTTTCCAAGTGAATGAATTTTAAAAAAGCGATGTGTATGAAGTGGTAATAGAAAACATTACTAGTTTGTGAGGGCAATTTTTTGCACTTTTTATTTCTAATGTTTATGTTTCTTATAAATAATGAAATTTTCTAATGATGAAATGATTAGAAAATTTCATTATTTATTAAAAATTATTAAAAATTCTAATAAAAAATAATGTTTTTTAACATGAAGAATAACTAGCTCTTTATTTCTGAGATACTAATTTCACTTGTGTTATTCCTTTCAGTGGAAGTACAGAAATAACTTATTCCATGAAAATGGAAACTGTTGCTAAGCATATTAATGACTCCCATGGCAGTAACAGGGGTAGTGACACTGTTGATAGCAGAGGATATTTGTTGAATAAGACTGAAAAAGTGGAGCAATTAGATGGTAGGAAACGAACAGAAGTGTTTTCAGTGAAGCACATTGTGCAAAACATCGATATTCCACCCAGAGCTGGAGTCTCCCCTGACTTTGACTGCCTCACCTCCTCTTCCTCAATTGTTTCTAGCCAGAAGTTAGTCGAATGCAACAGTGTCTCTTCTGGAACCATTTTATCGGATAGTCACACAATTGATCGAAGTGAACTGAAGAGCTTGAAGTCGGGCGATAAGCTGTCTCCGAACAGGCAACCACGTTTCGTTTAGCAGTGACTGTTGTGGTTATTTTAACGCGTCAATCAAATTCATGTTTGTTATCTACATACTCTTATTGAAACTTTAGTTGTCAAGTTTGTACATATTATGCGTGCTTACATTACGAGCTGGTTGTTTGCTTGAATGTACCAGTTATACTTTGTGAATACCTCATCTGAACAGCATTGAAAAATTTCATACCAAAGTATCTTAGCCTTATTTTGAAATGCAAGTGTCAGAATTAGTCAGCTTGGGTAAAGTGTTGAAGTATTTCATGCAATGATCTTTTGTATTCATCTCAGTCTGAAAAGACTGTGGGTATGTATTTTGAAATAGAATTGATTCATTGTATTTTAACAATTTATTTAAATGCTTTCAATTATAGCTCCATTTATTAAAAACTATAAACTATATCTTCTGAAATCCTCCAATTAGCAAATTTTGTCATAATTAACAATCCCCTTTAAAATGTTTTTACTGTTAACATGAGTAGATATTTTATTTTCCTCCAGTAATGTTTTTAACTTCATTTTTTGATGTTAGACTTGAAGAAATCGAAGTGCGATTTTTTTAAAGTTTCTATCATAATTCATCATTTAAATTTAATTTTCCATTATAATTTAATTAACAATTTCTATTTTTTAAGTTTTAAGTCTTTATATTCCTTAGAGCAGTATTTCAGAGATCAGCTATAGCATGATGATTTAATTTTAATATGAAAGTTGTGCAGACTTTTATTTTATATGATTAGTAAGGCTGTAGAATACTTTCTCTTCCCCAACATATAAACTTTGTTTTGAAATTCAGATTTAATAAGCATTTTAGCTCATTTTGAATTTTCATTATTTGATAAGATTTTATGTTTAAGTTTAAAATATTGTTTATTTCATTCAAGATCGTTTTAATGTTATATTATTAAGTCCGAGGATATATAATTTTATTTAAACTGAAAAATATGTTACAAATAAATTTTATATACGTTATGTAAGAAAGTATTGTTTGTTATGTATAGTGTTACTTTTTCATACGTCAACTACCAGTGTTGATTTTATTTTTAATTATTAATAAAAAATATATCCAGCTTGCTTTGCCACTTTAAATTTTCATACCTTCTTGCATGAAAATATTCAAAATATTGCTGTTGGCAGTTGAAAAAAATCAAAAATCGTTACTATGTTGAATTATCTTGCATCAAGAAGTAGAAAACTGTATTGAGAAATTATATTTGTAAATTGTTACATGTGAATAAAAAATTTCTTTGAAGTTTAAAATTTGTATTTTTTGTGCAATATATTTATAATTGATATTCTTACTATAATCATCAATTGTTGAAGGAAAAAAAAATTAGAGCTGCAAATCAATTCCAAATAATTGACATGTCATTCTAATAAAACTAAAAGAAAATAAACACATTTCTGTGTTTTCCTTGGTGGTTTCTTTGTTGAGAAAACAGTAACATCATTCAAATGTTATCAGGTTACAGGCATCATTATAAAAACAAAACAGCTGAAGTGAAGCAAAGTTATACTATTCACTTTGCTGTACACTTGAATGGGAGGAGTTATTTCCAAACTATTAAAAAGTTTATCTAATGATATAATTACTAGTAGATGAGAGGAATATTTGCCTTATATGATAAATAAATTTGCAAAAAATATTCCGTTGTTAAATGTCTTTGTTCTATTGATAGATCAAAGACTAATTTGTTGACAAGATTTTAATGCTTCTAGAAAAGCAGCAATTCCATATTTAAGTTTTCTTACCTTAAGTTGTTTGGTGACTTTTACTGATATAATAATAGTGCCAAGAGTTAACTATTCTATTAAAAATTGTGATTAAATGAGATACCTGAAATGATTTTAATGAATATCCATGATGTTAAAAACTTCTCTTTTTTAATTTCCTTTGTCGTTTCGCCAAAAAAAGATTTTGAAATGATGAGAAGTATTAAAGATAAATGTGCTGATTTATAAAAATACATTATTCATTGTGGTACATTGATTCTATAAGTAACTATCAAGAATAGATATTTTTCATTTATAGTAACCCTTTAGACCCTTGGGTGAAGGTCTTAATGGAAATGCGAGAGCAGATGCAGCTGCTGAGGCTGTATCAGAACCAACTCTAATATTGGTTCCACTCTGTGAAGTGAGAAAGGTTAAAAAAAGTTTTATCCATTCTCTTTGGCAAGAATCATGGAACATGCAGGTCGGCAACAAACTGTATATATAATATTTCACCTCCCTCACTTCATTATCAGTTTTACCATTATGATGTGCTGGTGTCCATTTGACTGGCTTTCATATCGGACACACGCATTTCACACACAGACATTTGTTCTTGAGGGAATCAAATGCATGATGTGACATGTGTGATGAAGCATTTAATCTTCATCATATGTTAATATCATGTCCAGATTTTAACTCTTATGGATTTAAATTTTTAAACGATGATTTGGGGAATCACTCCATAAAAAACTGCTTGCCTTTCTAAAGGCAGTGAGTTTTTTACAATACATTTAAGTTTTATAATATCTATAACTTCGTTATTTTTTAATTTGGTAATTTGTATATTTTTTATCTACTTAAATTTTATGATAAGGCTTTAAACTATTTATACATATACACTACATTTATATTTTTTTATAAATTTTTAATGTTGCTAGGGTTTTCAAAAATAATTATATAAGTAAAATTTTTTTCTTAAAACTTAAGTATGACACAATATATCCTTTTTGAACCTTGTGCCAAAAAACCCAACCAACCTTGGTTGAAGGTGGAAAGATGGTCATGATTCTGTTAAAACTTATAGTAGCAATACAGAAAATGCTTAAAAGATGCTATTTCATCTATTTTAATTTTAAAGGCAGAGAAAATAAATTAAATGATCAAACCTAGAATTTGATTACTATTTGTCTCACAACAAATTCATTGTCATTATTCCATATTATCACTGAAAAATCAATTATCTGCTATATATGAAATAGAAAAAAGTTAAATAGGTAATGAAATTTAAAATAGGCTGTTAAATTTCATTACTTATGTATCTTAAGAATATCTGTTAAATAAAAATTGTTTCTTGAGTTAAAGTTGTTGCTTATGACACTTGGACAAACCAAGCTCGCTTTTGCCTTTGGAAGTGCGAATTAAGTCAATGGAGAGCGTCTTGCGTTTGGATCAGAGCACCACGAAGGTGAAAGTACGACTTTGCTCTTTTTAAGGTGCCTCATCGTTTTGAACCACGGTCAGGTGACGGGGCCACACCTGAGCTGGCACCCTCCTCTCCACATCCACGCCACACCAGCGGAAGGACTTAACACATTAACGTGGACACGTCCCCAACCCACGGAGTTCCAACAAGCCAGTGAAGGAGAGTAAACCGTGGTCACCCTCCCAACCACTGCCCGCGGCAAATGATGCTTTACTTTACTGAGCTTAGGGGAAGCGGCGTGAAGCTACTGAGCCACTGGAACTCTGTCTCTTGAGTGAAGTACTAGATTAGATGAAATTTTTAGGAGAGAGGTATTTATATAATTAAAGTGGTCATAACTTTTTTCTTTCCAATTTAAGAAATTTTTAAGAAAGTTTATTGTTTTATGATTATTTTTTGCACACTAATCGAGTGGGATCTACAGTTTTAATAGATCCTAAATCATAATGAACATCCTTACACCGCATAAGAATCAAACCGACGAACTATTCTACAGAATCGCTGTTCCACTGTTTCTTGGGAAAACATTTGGTGACCAATAAGTACTTGAACACTGTTTTTTTAATTTTTAAACCAATGTTAATTGATATTGGTTCAAAATAAATTCAAATTAACCTTTCGAATAAGGCGTATGTGCTGTTTAAATCCTATTAAGAAGGAACTTGATCAGTAATTGATTTTTTTGATAATTTCAAATTTTTTGTATTTAAACTATAGAATATCATATTTACTCAGAATTGTTCTTTCGTTAGATTAATTTTGTAGTAATACTATTTTGAGATTAATATCACTTTAAATAACAGAAATTAATTTGAAAAGGTAACAGAATTACTGACTTATCAAAGTTCTAATTATTGGGTTGAAAGTTTGTTGGAATTTTTATTTTATGTTGCATGCTTATTTTCCGTACACAAAAAATGTTCTTCATTAAAGGATTTATTAAAACTATATATATAATTTTTTTTAAAGGAAAAACACAAGATATAATATTATTAGTGGTAAAAGACAAATGTTTCAATTTACAGTCCTTAATCAGTTAATGAGAAAAATTTCATTGATTCAATTCGCGATTAAAATGAAAATTAGTAGCTCTGTCACCTCTCATTTTTCCGGTTGACGTTAATAAGTGTATATTCCAAGTTTTAATTCACTAATGAAAACTCATTATTCCTGTTTCTTGTCTTTGTTTGTGTATTTCTTTAAGTCCCTTTGTGTGGCTTTCAAAATTGAGTGAGCTAAGGTGAAGTGGTCATTTCATGACCAATCCAAGCAAGAACTCAAGTTGTAACTCTATCAATTTACTCGTAACATGCTGTTAACAAAATAATAATAATATGGGGAAAGTATTCTTAACTTTGGATTTTATAGCACTCTAGTCAGTTTTTTATCAATGAAATAATTTTTGCTCAAGTCATTTGATGTTTATTGCTATACAACCTTAAGTTAATTTTGAGTTGCTAGTATAAATACAGCTTAAAGCTTCGGTTGTAGGCATGTTTTGAATAAATAAAAAAGTTCATGTATTTTATTTTTATAAGTGATACTTTACGTGAATAATTTTCCATACACATTTGATATTTTATGATCAAAAGTCTGTTTCCTGGGAAATATTTTTGTTATCACTTCGCTTATGATACATGTCCTCATTCTAGAATAGGTCAGGTGTTTGGATATTTATTTTCGAATTTTTGCACATAATAACGTAAATGACAAATGTCACTGTATATGAAATTATTGCCAATAGAAATTCATCACACTCTAAAAACGGCCCTTCATCAAATTTCAAGTTAGGATTTAGTATTTTAGCACTGCTTATGTGCATACTGTAAATCAGGAGTTGCCAAGCTCCTTTGACAGTCCGAGCCATTTGTAAAAACTTGAAATTTTTCGCGAGCCACAATTAAATACGATTTAAAAAGTATGTATAAAAAGGTATTAAAAATTTTTTTTTACAGAAATAATATTTATTGAAAACATATTAATAAAAAGACAAAATATGTTTATTGAATTTAAATATTAAAAATTAACATTTATAAACATTTATTTTACATTAACATTTATTATATTACATTAATATTTATTTTACTTCTTTTGATAATTCTTTAAAATTTGATGAATAATTGGTGACAGCACTTCTCTGTAATTCTGTGAGATGCTGCTTAGTTAATATTGATTTCACGAACTCACTTAAGTACGTTGTCCTGAATATTGAAATAAAACGACAAGCAGCTTTTTTAAATTAAGGATACTTCGATGATTTTGATACAAATTTCCAAAATTCAGTAATCGGCGTCAATTTATAACTTAATTGTAGAGCTTCATCTGGCATCTGTATTAATTCTAATTCTCTAAATGCTTTTTGGGTCATAATTATATTGGATATAGAAAACTCACATTGAAACATGTTAATTTCAAATGGATCCAGAAAAAAAAATCAAGAGACGATTTAAATTATTTTAAGTCTTGAAATCTATTTTGGAATTCCGTCCATATTCCTTCTAGCTTTTTTTATATACTCGTTGAGTTTTTCTGGCTTAAAATTAGAAGCAACTTTTTTTATTCGAGGAAAATGGCAAAATGTTTTGTTTTTAATGTTCTTTTGAAAAAGTTGTAATTTAGTTTGAAAACGAAATATACACTGTAAAAGGTCAGATATTATTTTATCTTTTCCATACAATTGTAAACTAAGTGTTTGCAAATGCTCCATATATAACATCATTCAAAAACATTTAGTCTTGTAACCACTTGTCGTCGTCTAATTCTGAATAGGTTATTTCCTTTACTTTTAGAAATGCTGCTATCGGTTATTACAAATCGATTTAATGCATTGTTGTTAGATAACCATCTAACAATGCAAACGAAATTAATGTCATTTGGAAGTTCTTCATCCTTAATTCTTCAAGGAAATTTTTGAATTGTCGATCATATTTTGCATTGATGCAAATGTAATTTTTAATGTGTAACACTGGTTCTATAATATCAGGATATTTTAAATATTTTGCAACGAGATCTTCTCGATGAATTAAGCAGTGAATCGTTGTGAATTGTGGAATTTGAGAAACATCTCTTGAAATTTGACAACATAGCCCAATAAGACCGATTTTTTTACTCTGCATTGTCGGAGCTACATCAATTGCTCAATGCTTACAAGTTTATTAGGAGGCACACCAAAAGTTTTCATTATGGAATCTAATGCATTTTTAATATCGACACTGTGGGTTGACTCTTGAAGTGCTACTAAATCTAATAATTCTTCTTTAACAACGAAGTCAGGTGAAACAAAACGTTTGAAAACTGCCACTTGCGGAAGATCTTTGATATCTGTCGATTTGTCAAGGGCTAAGCGGAATGCAATATAGTCTTCAAATCATTTTTTAACCCTTTCACTACCGCCGGGTCATATATGTCCTGCAGGTAGTTTCAAATGACCCTATGGGCTGAATATGCTTTGTATTATTGTGAATGCATGTCACACTGGTATTCCTTGGTAACACTGACAATTCAGTGTAATTTTCTCCCAATCGATGGCAGTACAACGCTTTACAGTGCAATATCAACGGAATTTCATCAATTGCAGCTCGAGTTAAATTAGACCAGGTCTTGGACCTGGCTAACATTTATGGAGCACAGATCATCGCTGTGCAGGAGACCAAATTGAAGGGTATCAATTCCCTCAACATCAAGGAATATAATATTTATAGAACTGATAGACCAGACAAGGGTGGAGGAGGACTTGCTTTCCTCATTAGAAATATTAACTATCAAACCATAAAATTCAGTGGAATAGAACATTCTGACCTTGAAATTCAAGGCATTAAGGTTACTTGGAGGGGCAAAACCTTAAATATCTATAATATGTACCATCCCCCAAACAATAAGGGTCTGCCTTCTAACATGCATAACTTCCTTGTGGACAACACTATTCTGATCGGAGATTTAAATGCAAAACATACTAGTTGGGGGTGTACTGAAGAAAATCGAGGAGGTAGTGAACTCATTAAGATGGTAGACGATTGTGGTTTCATCTTTTTAAACGATGGTACACCAACCCATGCATCTTACAGTTATGACACCACTGAAGCACTGGATGTTGCTATTGTTAGCCCCAATATCTACCTGGGGAGTTCCTGGTCAGTCCACGAGAACATAGGTAGCGACCATCTCCCTGTTTTAATTGAACTAAATGGTGAATTGCCTGTTTTTAAAAGCAATAAAAAGTACTGGAATTTCAAGAGGGCTGACTGGGAGTCCTATACCCGTTCTATTGAAACCGATATTAACTCTAAATCCATGACAAATATTCTTGATTCTGATTGGCTCACCCTGAAATCAGTTATTATAAATAATGCTAAAAAGGCTATTCCCAGGGGTAATATTAAGAGTTTTAAGAAATATTTTACCCACAAGTCACCAGCTCTCCAGCCTTTGTTGGAGGAGAGAAAAAGAATTATCGGCGCCCTAAATGAGCCTAAGGATATTTCTCGTAGAATTAATTTAAACAGAGTCAATGCTGAGATTAAACTAGCCTATGCATAATTCAAGAGAGATAAATGGAATGAACTTTGTTCTGGGCTTGATCCAAGGGTCTCTAATAGTAAATTATGGAAATTAGTGAAGAGTATTAGTAAGGAACAGCCTCAGGAAGAACTATGCAATACGATTCAAGACACAGACGGCCGAATTCCCCAAACTGATTGCGAGGCTGCTGATATCCTTGGTGCACACTATCAGAAAACTAGCAAGCTTAGCTTCTCTCATGTTGACAGATCTATCACGAAGAGAGCCAGAAACATTGTTCACGGGTGCCGTAGCTCCCGCGAGGGGATACCCATTTTCTCAACTGATTTTCGTTTGCACGAACTCAAGGCTTCCCTCATGGATACTGATTTACAAAAATCCCCCGGTCCTGACGGCATTCACGGATACTTCATTGAACATCTGGGTCAGGGTGGAAAACAGAGATTCTTGGACATAATAAACTTATCTTGGAAATCGGGACGGCTTCCCCAAGACTGGAAAAGGGCAACCATCATCCCTATCAGAAAGCCAAACAAAGACGCCAGTTCTCCCGATAGTTATAGGCCCATCGCACTTACATCTATTGCGTGTAAGATAATGGAGAGGATGATTTTAAAGAGACTTTTATTTTATTTGAATTCACGTGGTCTTTTACCCAAGGAACAATATGGATTCAAATCAGGACATAGTACTACAGATCAGGTGCTTTATTTAACCCAGAGGATTCGAGATGCGCACAATTTGAAGCCTACAAACCACACAGTGGCAGTTTTCCTGGACTTGTCGAAGGCTTTCGATACTGTTTGGAAACAGAGACTTATTACCAAGCTCTTTGACGGTTTTGGAATTCGTAATAGGGCCTTGCCTTGGATATATGATTTTCTAAGAGACAGAGTAATCAGGGTTAGATACAACAACTCCAAGTCCAATGGTCTTAAGTTGGGACAGGGTCTTCCTCAGGGCTCCGTTCTGAGCCCTATTCTTTTTACACTATTTTTGAGTGGCATCGAGAAAGTTATCTCCAGGAGATGTGAAGTAGGATTGTTTGCGGACGACATAGTCCTCTGGAACTCCGGTGCCAATATTGCTGACTTGGAAAATAATATCAACCAGACTCTAGTTGATGTGTGGAACTTTGCTGAAAACCACAAATTACGTTTTAATCCTTTAAAATCCACTACCAGTTTTTTTACAACAAATAGAAAGCTGTACAATTACCAGCCTAGGATTTTTCTGAACAACCAACCTCTCTTAGTGGATAGATATCCAAAATACCTGGGTTTTGTTATGGACCCTGAGATTACAAGCCATAAGCACATCGACCATCTTGTAGAAAAATGCAGAAAACGTCTGACTATCCTGAAATATATATCTGGACGCGACTGGGGAGCAGAAGCATTTACGCTTAGAAATACTTACATCGCGCTCTTAAGACCCATCCTGGAGTATGGCTTCCCAGTTTACTGCTGTGCCTCTAAGACTAGCCTTCAGAAGCTTGAGCGAGTTCAACTGAGCGCAGCTCGGATTATTACTGGTCTTCGAAACAGTTGTCCTAACGACATTGTTCTATACGAGGCGAATTTGCTACCACTCAGTCACAGAAGAGACTCAAATCTTGTGAAGTATTTTAATAAACTCTTTTGTTATGGCTCCCAAAATCGAACCTCGGACTTTCTCAGGGGCTGGAATAATAACCAGAGACTAAAAAGAAAAAGTCCCCTTAGTCAGATAGCCAGTGATAATGTTATCTCTAATACTGTAGAGACGCATTCCTTGAACCCATGCATTGACCCATCTGAGGGTCTTAACGGGGTATATTTTCACCCTAATCTTCCTATCGAGGTTAACAAGTCTTCAGATCTTCCTGAGTATTTAAGGCAACTTGCTCTTGAGTTGATCAACAATATCCATGATGAAGCTGTGCTTATTTACACGGATGGTAGCAGAAATGACAGAACTTGTTCCGGTAGTGGGGTATTTATTAAGTATCAAAACGAATCCCACCAAATCTCAATCAGAAACCCCGACGGTTGTTCCGTCTTTCGCAGTGAACTTATTGCAATTAATGTGGGTCTTGATACGGTTCTTTCTCTCCCTGGGAATGAGGAAATTTGGATTTTGTCGGACAGCCGGAGCGCCATCCAGCATCTTACTAACTGGCACAGAGTCCGTGATAATACAGGAGTAGCTATCTTGGACAAGCTTAGACGACTCTCCTTATCTCGTGAGATTCACTTACAGTGGATCCCTTCCCATGTAGACATTGCGGGTAACGAATTGGCTGATGCCCTAGCAAAAAGAGGTACTGACGAGCCTTTGCTTACTCCGGCGTCTCTTACCTATTCTGAACTATACTCTAGACAGAAAGGCCTTGTTCGGTCTGCATTTGCCATTCCCCCCGTGCACCATTGGTACCAGGGTAATCGTCCTGGCGGATCTCTATCCCTCCGGTGCAGCAGACTGGAACAAACTACAATAACTCGTTTTCGAAGTGGCCACCTAAGATCATTGGCATTTAACAACAAAGAAAAGAAATTTCCAATTTGCGCTAAGTGTTTCAAAAGCCAAGCCACTCCGGATCATATCCTTGAGTGCTTGGGACTCGATAAAGAAGATCTTCTGGAGCGACCATTATTGGTCATTGATTTCCTGAGAGTGTACAATATCATAGACTTGGTCTAGCGCTGCTAGACAACAGGGATCAGCAACAACACAACACAACGCTTTCCCAATAAACTTTTCCCTCAAAAATTCATTGCGCTATATTTTCTCCTGTCTTGCCGCCATTTTAGAGCATTTTGCGACAGAGTAAAGTCTCGAGCGCTTGTAATATCAAGTATTATTATCAAAATAAGGAGATTAGTTGAAGTAAGTATATTTTCATTTGTTCATTCATTATAACTACTATAGTAATAGAAAATACTATGTGTCCTAGTGGTATGTTTTATTTGGACATTATTGTCCCACTGGATATGAAAATTATACTGAAGCTCCTTTCTCAAAACTCGACAGGATTCCCCCTTTAAAAGCATAGATGAATCAATGGCCAAATTCAAAGGCAGTTCCAGCTTAAAACAATATTTGCCTCTAAAACCAATCAAGAGAAATAAAATTATGGCAAAAGTGTGTGAATGGGTATACATATGATACCAACATTTATGCAGGGAAAGATTTAAGTACTGCCGGCAAAACTCTAGGCAAGAAAGTAGTTTTACAACTTTGCTCAACAATTCGGAAACCAAATGTCACGCTTGCCTTTGACAGATTTTTCACCAGTGTGAATCTAATAGATAACATTGATTTTCCTGCTGTTGGCACTTGTATATCTACAAGAATAAACATGCCAAAATTTGGAAGCGGTGTGGAACTAGCTAAAAGAGAGTCTAAATTTCTCCAAAATCGCAATGGAACACTTGCACAACAAGATTGCAAAATTCAAAGGAAGTTATCATACTCAGCAATTGCCATCTGCCTGATATCACAACAGTAGAACGAACACAGAGGGGTGGGAAGAAAGAAAAGACAGAATGTCCTGTTGCTATTGCCGATTATAATAAAATAATGGGAGGAGTTGACCTGTCTGATCAGAAAGAAAGCCTGTATGACTGACAGAAAATCCACTAAATAGTGGAAAAAAGTGTTTTAGAAACTTTTTATGACGGCGGTTGTAAATGCATACATACTGTTTCAAGAATCTAAGCAGAGAAAAATACCTCTGTTACAATTTATTGTCCCATTGGCAGAAGTAATGATGATGGAAGGAAAGGAAAATGCTACAGTTAAGAGGAAAAGAACTGGTAGACCGTCAAATGCATCGAAGCTTATGCTGAATGGGGGCGATCACTTGCCAGTAGAAGGTCCAACTCGCAGAAGACGTGTATGCTGTGCCAAAGTGAAAAAGGAAAGAAGAATAGAAACTGTATGTACAATGTGCAAAATTTCACTTTGCAAAGATTGTTTTGCAGTATACCATACATAAGTGTTTACTATATCCTTATTGTATCCTCATTATATACATATTATTATATCTTTATTATAGCAGAATATGTGTAAATGAGTAAAAGTGCATATAACTTATCATTCTCAATCATTATTTCAGTACCAATGGGACATATATGTCCCACTCATCCCTCTCTCTCTAGTAAGCAATTTTTTCCCTTTTTCAGAATTTTATCGATATTTGCATTGTAACTGATATATTTAAGTACTTATTTCATTTTTTTCTCAGAAAAAAATTGGTAGTGAAAGGGTTAAATTATTTTCAAGAGATCTATTAATTGCAGTTGTGCGTCGAGATAAGAATTTGCGAAACAACTTCGTGCCTTGCTGCTTTATTTGGATCTAAAATTTTAAGTACTTCTTCCAATATATATATATATATATATATATAATAAACTCTCCTTTTCCATACGGTTTTTACTCGAGGAATATTCCTGGCAATAACAAAATTAGCTTTAGACACATTATTAGCTTGATTGCTAAGGGTCATCAAAATTGACTGTTGTTTATTTAAATTTGATTTTAAGAAAGCAAGTTTATCTGATCTTAATTTGGAATTTGGTGGATACTGATTAGAAAACTGAGGATGATTGGTTTCATAATGTGGACGTAACCTGCTAGCGTTATAATTTTGCTTTTTACAAATAGCAAAAAAATAAAAATTTACAAATAACACATAATACTTTTCCGTTATTGTTAATAAGAAATAAATTCTCCTCTCACTCACTGTATATTAAAACATCTATTTTCTTGCTCGTATTTTATTTTAGTTCGCTACCATCATATTTGTAAGAGAACTAGAAATAAAGAAATACAAATTTTGTGTTATTAAAACTATAACGATACGTGTTAATACTACGGAATAAATTATAATTAGTTTATCAACAATTCCAGATTACAAACTATATCCGTAGTATGAGTGATACACATTATTTCCTCTACAGCACAATATTGTACCGAGCTCCACGGGTTCGTGTTGATTGAGAGTTGAATAAAGCGACCACTTAAAGAACACAAGACTTTTATTTGTAAGAACCTCACTAAATAAACGAAATTCCCGCAATAACAGTCACAATTATACAGCTACAATTCGTCAGATATAATAAGAAACAGCTTCCAATCACAGGTCTCAAATACCTCAGACAGAGAACAACTAGCAGTCACAACTAATCGTCTTCACTCACTGACTGTCTTCACAAAACTGACTCTTCCATGTCGGGCTGCGGTATTTATACCTGACTTGGCGGAGAAATCTACCAATTTCGCCAAGGTTCTGGAAGCTTCTAGGCTATCTCGAAAAGAATTGGTCCTTGAGCTTAGGTGATGGATGTTTCCAGAAGTATCGATTTCTCGCCAAGTCGCCAAAAATTTCGGCAACCGTCGCCAAGTCGCCAAATTATTAGGAAATCCGCTTTTAAAAGTACAACACGTCTAAATACCGCAATTTTTGCCCAAAATGTGAGAATTTCCGATCTGTCTGAGATATTTTAAGACAAATATAATCATTATTTATAAATTTGTAACATTGCCCCCCTCTCAAGGACTGCACGTCCCGGGCAGTACAATCCCCTGATAGGAGGCCAAATTTAATGTAAGAGAATTTACATTTCAAGATGATACAGAGCACATTACATACACAAGCAACTAAAAATACAAGAAAATAGAAAAGATTAAAATTATCTATACTATTTACAAAGAGACCATGGTCTACTAATTTTTACTTTACATTACGATAAGGAGCTAATCTATCATAATGTACTACCTTTGGTTTTGAGGAAAAAAATTTCCTTATACGAACCACGAGGTCGTTCAGTCTTTTTAGGACTGTGTAGGGACCTTCCCAGTTGGCTTGCAACTTTGGAGAAAGTCCTTTACGTCGAATCGGGTTCCACAACCAAACTTTGTCGCCTTCTTGAAATTCATGTCCTGTCGCTCTTGTGTCATACCTTGTCTTCATTCTTTCGGTCGTCAGGTTGATTCGGTCTCGAGCGAAGTTATGGACATCTTCAAGACGTGCCTGAAGGTCTCGAAGGTATTCCTCTGGCGATGAAGATGTATCCGGTGGACGACCAAACTGAAGATCACAAGGGAGACGAAGTTCGCGACCAAAGAGCATCTGTGAAGGAGTATATCCGGTAGTCTCATGGACAGCACTGCGATATGCAAGCAGAAACAGCGGTAACTTCAAATCCCAATCTTGCTGATTTCTGGAAACCATAAGTGAGAGATTATTCAAGATGGTTCTGTTAAATCTCTCTACCATGCTGTCCGATTGTGGGTGTAGTGGCGTGGTCTGCGTCTTGTCTATTCCGAGAATTTGACACATCCCTTTAAACACAACAGAGGTGAAATTTGTCCCTTGATCAGAATGGATTTGTAAGGGTGTGCCGAATCTGGAAACCCATTGATGCACTAGAACCTCGGCTACTGTAATCGCCTCTTGATCGGGGATTGCGAACGCTTCAGGCCACTTAGTAAAGTAGTCCATGACAACTAGTATGTATTTGTTGCCATTTGAAGATCTTGGCAAAGGACCCAAAATGTCTAATGCTATTCGCTGAAAAGGTGCTCCTACGTTGTACCGTTGCAACCTTCCTCGGCTACGTTTCTTTGGTCCCTTACGTGCCGCACAGTCATCACAAGATTGACACCATTTCTCTACATCTTGTCTAGTTTTGCTTCAATAGAAGCGTTCTCGAACCTTCTGTAGAGTTTTCATTACTCCAAAGTGGCCTCCAGTTGAACTACTATGCAATTCTTTCAAAACATCTGAAATTCTTGATTTTGGAAGAACAAGCTGCCATTTGAAATTACGTCCATCATCGGACTCCCATTTCCTGTATAAGACACCATTTTTTATATGGAGTGAGTCCCAAAGAGCCCAATATTGCTTAGTAGCAGGACTGTAGGTGGAGATATCCTGCCAACTTGGTTTCATACTGGAAGATTCTTTTAATTCTAAAATTGGATTTATATCTGGGTCTTCTTTTTGAGCTTCTCTAAGTCCTTTATCACTCCATGGGTCTGGTTTCGGTGGAGGTGAAACAGTAACTTGGCGTACCGAAGGATTTACTAACTGATAGTTCTTCTCTACTCTCGAACAATATCGGCAGCTTTCATTGCACGGTTTCCTTGATAGTGCATCAGCATTTCCATGAAGAGTTCCTTTGCGATGACGTATTTCAAAGTCAAACTCCTGGAGTCGTTGAATCCATCTGGCTACCTGTCCTTCCGGATTTTTAAAATTTAAAAGCCAGGTTAAGGATGCGTGATCTGTCCGGAGCAAGAACTTTCTTCCATAGAGATAATGGTGGAAATGTTCTATGGCTTTAACGATTGCCAGCAATTCCTTCCTGGTTGTACAGTAATTCCGCTCTGGTTTCGATAGACATTTACTCCAATAAGCAATGACATATTCTTTATCATCAATTTCTTGCGACAAAACAGCTCCGATATTTTCGTTGCTGGCATCCGTATCTAAAATGAATAATTTTTCGGGCTGGGGATATGCAAGAACGGGCGAAGATGTCAACGCCTCCTTCAGTTGTTTAAAAGCTTTCTCACATTCATCTGTCCATAGAAATCTCTGTTTAACTTCTGTCAACTTGTGAAGAGGTCTGGCAATACTTGAAAAACCCTTAACAAATTTCCTGTAATATGTGCATAGTCCAAGAAAACTTCTTAATTGGTGGACATCTTTTGGACGACTCCAGTCCTTAACTGCGGAGATCTTTTCAGGATCTGTTCTTACACCTTCAGCAGAGATAATGTGTCCCAGATAGCTTACTTCACGTCGGAATAAATTACATTTGCAAGGATTCAGCTTCAGGTTGGCCATTTTTAATTTTTCCAGCACCTTTCGGATGTTTCTTAAATGGTCTTCGAATGTGCGCCCTACAATAATGATATCGTCCAAATATACCAAACAGGCTTCGTAGGAAAGTCCTCGTAATACTGTCTCCATCAGGCGCTCAAACGTTGCAGGTGCATTGCAAAGCCCAAATGGCATAACCTTGAACTGCCAAAGTCCTTGTCCTGTGGTGAATGCAGTCTTTTCTCGATCCTCAGGATGTATCTCTACTTGCCAATAACCACTCTTGAGATCCAAAGTCGAAAACCATTGTTTTCCGGATAAAGCATCAAGTGTATCGTCAATCCTAGGAAGAGGGTAACTATCTTTTTTAGTGATGTTGTTTAACCGACGATAGTCAACGCAGAATCGGGTAGAACCATCTTTCTTCTGAACTAAAACAATAGGCGAAGCCCAAGGACTTTCTGATGGCTCAATAATGTCATTCTGCTGCATTTCCATCAGAAGATTATCCACCTCTTCCTGCTTAGCGAATGGCAATCTTCTCGGATGTTGTTTAATGGGTGGATGATTTCCTGTATTGATTCGGTGCTGCGTCAATTTGGTTCGCCCAACATCATCTGATTTCTTGGAAAAGAGATCTCCGAATTCTAATAATAGATTTCTTGCAGCATTCCTTTGTTTATCTAACTCTGCATTCTGAAGGAGTTCATTAATAAGAGTGTCAGGAGGCTCAGATAGTGTGGTTTGACAATTTCGGTTAATACAGGTCACTGGAGTGCAAGTCGCCAGCACTTCTCCTTCTTTTATTAGTTTTACCTTATTGCTTAGATTAGCAACTCTTACCGGGATTACATTTCGTGAAAGGTCGACGAGGGAAGAAGCCACTAGTACTCCTTTAACGCTATTGTCGGAATCTGGATATTCAGTCAATCCATAATGAAAATTATTATCTTCTGAAAGAGCTCCGGAAACTATTGTCTCAGTTCTTGGTGGTAATGTTATTTCACTCTTTGCAGTTATATGATGGACTGTTTTAATATCTGAATATTTCGTCTTAAAAATCGCTATGTCTTCAGAACATGAATGTAGTTCATTATTTTTAAAGTCTAACTTGAAATTGTTTTCTTTGAGGAAATCCAATCCGAGAATAAATTCGTCATTTATATCAGCGACATATGCCATATGATGGTACACGGCATTACCAAATGCAATGTTTAGATTGACTTTTCCATGCACTTTAATCTTATCACCTGTCACAGTTTGGAGGGTAATGTAGGGCGGCGTCCAGATGAGTTTCTCACCAAGTTTGCGAGCCAAATCTGTCCTAATGATAGTTACGTTGGCTCCAGTATCGATTATCATTCTGCAGGGAACTTCGTTGACATGTCCCATAACGAAAAGTCCGTTGTCGCCGCTACTTACGGAAGAAATATGAAACAATTTGAAATGGGGCTTCTGACTCTCTGGACATCTCCGCCCCGCGAGATGGCCACATATTAGTTTCCCTGCTGTGGTGGAAGATCATTTCCACCATCTTTTCGTTTCGGGCAGTCTCTCTGAACGTGTCCGACTGCACCGCAAGTCCAACACTGAATTTTCGTGTTTCTGCCACCTTTACTCATTTCTAAGTTACGGAATTTTCGCCGCAGATCTTCGATTTGCTTTCTGAGATCATGGTCCGTATCAGTAGTAGAGACGGCTCTGATTGAGTGCCGGTCTTTACGCGCGGCCTGCTGGGCAGCCTCTATCTTATGTGCGTAGACTAGGGCAGATCCAATATCTTTGACATCGGCGAGTCTAAGTGTTTTCTGTATTTCCGGATCCCTCACACTATCGATGAAGTGATGGAGAGCCAGATCTTGACGTGTCTCAGCTGGGCAGTCCGAAAATGCTTGATGGGAAAGTCGCTGAATATCGGCAGCCAATTCTTGCAGACTTTCACCCGCTTTTTGATAGCGGGACTTTAACTGTAGTCTGCTATATTCTTTAGTGCACTTATCTCCAAACCGCAGCTCAAGCGCACTCGATAGGGCTTGGAAATCGTGCCTCTGCTCCTCCGGAAGCGTCTCGAGGATGTCAGCCGCGTCTCCTCTTAAAGAAGCCGCCAGGTGAAAAGCTTGGGCTCGGGGATTCCATCCATTAGCTTCCGCTACCATCATAAACTGGGTCTTGTATACTTGCCAGGATGATTTCCCATCAAATGTTGAGAGTTTAATATTGGCTAGGAAGGCACAAATGCCACCTTGGGTTCCTCATGTTTGTTTGACATTTGCTTCTCCAAGCTTTCAATCTTCTTATTCATATTGACTAATGCTTCTTCAACGTTCTTCTTCTATCTCCAGAACTTTAGTTTCAACTGAAGTTACCTTATCTTCCATTGCATTCATCTTCTCCTGAATGATGTTGGAGAATTCTTCTTTAACACTTACAATGTCCTTCTTAAGTTCCTTTTAAGTTCCTCCTGTCCAGATTTTATCTCTTTCATCATCTCGGTTTTAATCTCTTCTTGTCCAGCTTTCATCTCTTCTTGTCTAGCTTTCATCTCTTCTTGTCCAGCTTTCATCTCTTCTTGTCTAGCTTTCATCTCTTCTTGTCCAGCTTTCATCTCTTCTTGTATAGCTTTCATCTCTTCTTGTCCAGCTTTCATCTCCTCCTGTCCAGATTTTATCTCTTTCATCATCTCGGTTTTAATCTCTTCTTGACCAGCTTTCATCTCTTCTTGTCCAGCTTTCATCTCAGCTATCTGCTCCGCTAATTTTTCGAGAAGACTTTTCATTAAATCCGTATCCATTTTTCTTGTGACACGCTGCATCAACTCTTCAACCCCGATTCTGACACCAGTTGTACCGAGCTCCACGGGTTCGTGTTGATTGAGAGTTGAATAAAGCGACCACTTAAAGAACACAAGACTTTTATTTGTAAGAACCTCACTCAATAAACGAAATTCCCGCTGTAACAGTCACAATTATACAGCTACAATTCGTCAGATATAATAAGAAACAGCTTCCAATCACAGGTCTCAAATACCTCAGACAGAGAACAACTAGCAGTCACAACTAATCGTCTTCACTCACTGACTGTCTTCACAAAACTGACTCTTCCATGTCGGGCTGCGGTATTTATACCTGACTTGGCGGAGAAATCTACCAATTTCGCCAAGGTTCTGGAAGCTTCTAGGCTATCTCGAAAAGAATTGGTCCTTGAGCTTAGGTGATGGATGTTTCCAGAAGTATCGATTTCTCGCCAAGTCGCCAAAATTCTCGCCAACCGTCGCCAAGAATCTCGCCAACTGTCGCCAAATTATTAGGAAATCCGCTTTTAAAAGTACAACACATCTAAATACCGCAATTTTTGCCCAAAATGTGAGAATTTCCGATCTGTCTGAGATATTTTAAGACAAATATAATCATTATTTATAAATTTGTAACAATATCAACTGTCCGTTGCAATGAAAGTTTATGAATTCAAAATCGGTCTGGAGTCGGAAAATTACGCCACTGTTTATGTTCGTTCGCGCAGTTTTCGATGAGTTACTTCACTCTTAATTTGGACAGAAATGAAATTTCACTCAGTCTTTCCTATTTGTTGCCAGTGATTTAAAAGTCATTTTGAAACACACACGGAAATGTAATTTTTTTAACTAAAGTATATACTCATCGAGAGCCACAAAAAATCCTTCACAGAGCCGCAGGTTGGCCTGCCATATATCTTCTGTTACCCAAAAATGTTGAATTTCAATTCAGTGGCAGTGATTGGTTTAATATTGTACATTGAAACTGCTTGTATATTTCTGTCTTATTAATAAATAAAAAAAATGTGAAGGTTTCCTTTACACATTTAATTGAGGAAAATACCCTGCATATAATACAATAGTTTCTTTAGATTATTTGGGTTCATCGATTGCAAAAGAATGTTTAGAGTATTGTTCCATGTAATAAAACTATTAATTTTTGTTCAAATTTAAAATAAATTTCAACAGTTATCAAAATCATCTTAACCAGATTAACTTTCCATAGAACTTAATGCTTGATTCTTGTCAAAATATTTAATAATTTAGTATAAAATTTGATGAAAAATACTACATTTTCTATTTTAATCATAAGTTACATATTTATATTTTAAATACATTGTACTTTCTCGCATTGCCCTATTTTTAATATCCAAACTACATTTATATTGCCTTAAAATTTTATAGTGAGCTATTGACGATAATGAGTTGGAGTGTTTGTTGTTCGATATATATATATATTGTAAGACAAAAATAGATCTCCTTCAAGAACTTTTGTGTAATTACATATATATTTCCACAAAAGTTCTCGACTCTCTCTCTGAAATCTATTTTCGCATTACAAATTATATATATTACAAACACATGCAGAGTAATTAAAGCTAGAGTGATACCATTCATCTGGTCTGGGGCACAATCATAAAAAGCACCAAGACACAAGTTTTATTACAAAAACTTCAATTTAGATTAAATCTCAATTTCATACTTGTAGTTGGGGTTTGACTCAGAGCTATCACTGTAGAAATAAATGCTTTGTCTGGTATCTCGATGTCTTCACCATTTTTCAAATCTCTTGTATGTTAAAGATGTACGACAATAATGCAGTCTTTCACAATCTACCAGTAGTTTCATTACTAGGTACTACTTTTTAAAGCGATAGTCAACTATTTCAAGTCTGCTCAATTCCTTGTTTTTCACACAAAAGACTTTTAAATTTCGAAAAATTAAATTTTATTTGAACAATTTTATACTTTTCAAGATACTTAGTACATATAACTTTAATTAGAATGTAAAAGTAACGTTATCCATTTAGAAAACATTTAGAACAGAAAACAAATTCGAGCAAATTTTCAGTATTTTCAAAAGCTTCTAAGATATATAAATACTGGATGTTACATAAAAAATTTTAAAGTGGGAAAAATACTTAAATAATGTAGTAATTTAATTTTTCCTTACTATGCCTTTTTTAACTTCTTCTCAAAATATACTCATTTCAAAGCAATCTCTTAATTTCAACCCTCTAAAAACCAACCACCCAAAAGACTGCCGAGATGAATAAGTTAAAATATAATTTAAGAATAGTTTTGTTTCAGAATTTTAAAAATATATAATGTTTAGTTTAAAATATATTAAATTAAATAATTTGTTTATTGGAAGATAAAAAGAAATATGTCAAATTAAACAGCTAAGCAAATAAACAAAACAGTTTTATGATACATTTTTTATTTTATTTAATTTCAATTTATCATCTTCACACATACCACCTGCATAACGTACCACAGTTTTATAAATGATTGATCTAAGGCCTTATTACATTTGTTTTAAGTTTCTTTTAGACTGCTGCAATGAGGTACACTTGTTGCTTCTCACACAGTATTGCTTCCATACAGACATACCTGTTTTGATTAAATAAGAGTCCATTCTAACAGAATTACAAATTATGTACATTTAGCTTTTGATTTTCTTGAACACAACTAACAAAGGTTTTTTCTGACATTTCAAATTTCACTGTGATTTTGCATTTCAAGTAAGTTTTTCAAAATAAATGCAACTAGGAGAGAAACTAAAATTTTAAAACAATATAAAATATTTTTGAATTTTTCAATTTCTCTATTGGCATATATATATATGTACATATATTATAACCACACAGATTTATTAATGCCTAAGTAATTTTACATATAGTGGGATACAAAATGTAGAAAGAATTTAATGGGAATATTTAAATATTGTATTGTAACAAATTTAATATTTATGTGTGTTATGCATAAGTTATTTCTTATCACAGTTATTATGCATTCTTTGTTGAATTTCATTTAATTTGAACTTCTAAAATAAAAATGCATAACAGCGACTTAATTTGTTTTTCTAAAACAAAGCAAATAAACTATTGAATCTTGTAATTTACAACACATATGTAATTTAACGAAATATTCATAAATATGTTTTGTGGTAATATGAGCAAAATTTTAACATAATAATAAATCATACTAAAATTTACAACTACAATACCTAAAATAATATGCACAAACAAAATATATTTGACATATTCCAATATTAATAATTTAAATCATTATAAAATTTAACATAGTATTGAAACAAGAAATTTTCAAAGGAAATTCAAATTTTAGACCATACTTATTTATTGTAACATGTAATGTTAAAACAATCAAACTTTATGCATAAATTATATTTAAATGTACCCATACACAATGAAGAATATTTTTGAAATGAATTTGCATTTTCCTTTGGTGTAGAACAGAACTTTCAGATTATGTCATAGCCTCAAGGCCACATAAAATTCAAGTTATATATATAAATACACGCATTAAAAAAAAATCAATATTTTGGATGATTGCAAAATATACATACACTTCTACGAATACAAATCGTGAAGGATAATCATTGTGTTATCAAAAAATCAAGGTTTGCAAAATTCATCCTAGTTCAATTTATTAGAGTCAAGATATTTTGTTTTGTATTTGTAATCATTTATTATGAATCTATCTACTATCAAGACCTCTGAACATCTAAATTAGAACCTACGGTTCTGAAAGTCTAAAATCTCCAAATATCTCTTTTTTTAAAAGTTTCTTTTAGTGATGTGTGAGCAATACAAATGAGTGATCATGTTGTACAAGGAAATATCTTTATAAAATATGTCACTCCCGTAGCAACATTTCCAGCAGTCCCTATAGTTATTTCTTGGCAATAAATTTTTCTATTCTAATTTTTCAACTGATATTACTGAGGAAAAATCTCAGCTCATGAGAAGAATTCCAGTATGAACAGCCCTATTTATAAACATAATTTATATTTTTTATAAAATATATACACATGGAAGGACACCGGAAATGCTAACTAAAAACATAAACTAAAAAAAAAATCCATATAACAGCAGTATGTACAGTTAGCAAAGAGAATCATTTACAACTAAGCAAATTTTCAAGGTGTAATTAGTGATCTTATGAAAATTTAAATAACAAATAAAAGAAACATGATATATAATTGATAGAAATTAGCATATATAGTAAAAAAATATTGTGAGTATGCAAATGACATGATAAATGTAAAATGTATTATGAAAGAAATGGAAATTATGAAAAAATGGTATCACATCATATATTAGTCTGTGGTTATGTTGTACAACTAATTTTTAAAAATATTATTTTAAAACTTAAAATTTTAAATATAACAAAAAATTGCTTATTGAAAATGCATTAAAATTGTATTTAAGGCAGTCATATGAAATTTAATTTTTGATTTAAGCATTTAGAAATGATTGTTATGATTTTATTTTTCTTTAATAAAATATAAGATTATATAGAACACTTAGTAAGGCAGACTTCGCAATTTCTAAAGAGCTTATTTAAAATAAGCAAACAATCTATCAGTATTTTGGCAAGATTATTATAAGGTCTAATCTTATAATTTACCAATATAAATAACTGTCTTGTGAATCAAACATAATTCATACTATGTCAAAAAGATTTTTTAATTTATACAATAAAATTAAGTTTCACAGAAAGTGCAATGTAATTAATTTAGGACTAATTTAAGAAATAAATATTTGAGTTATAAATTAGAAAGAGATGATAAAATCTGTGGAGATATTTTATTTGCTACCTACCATTTTTTCTATAATAAATAGCAGCCTTGCTTAGATATATAGCTTTCAAAATGGCTGTGATAATTATCTCAGACAATTTTATAGCTTTTATTTACAACTAAATTATTGCATACTTTATTATAAACTTTATGAAGAAAAGTACTTCATACTGGAATTAAACTCACAAATTAAAGAAAAATATATATATATATTAACCAGATTTTAAAGACGTATGATTATTGTACAAGGAATGAAAATTCATTATAAACTCTAATCGGCACATTACTCAATTACACAGGCAACAGCACAGAACTCTCGGATAATATAATATGTACAAATTTTCGGTCACTTAAAACGTGAACCTTTATCAATTCATCAGTCTTTGCTACCAATAACATTACAGTGGGCTTTCAAGAACTTTTATGTAAAGTTTTCAGTGGTGATCCATTCAAGATCAGAAGTGTTTTCCAAGACCGGCCTGGTTCAGCTGTTTCGGAATGTTGACTTTCAAAATTCAATAACTATGTCTCTTTCTCTCATAGGGAGATATAAGTTCTGATTCATAGGTACGAATATAGCTCTCATATAAGATAAAGATAACTTTTTCCTCTTCTAAGAACTATGAGATAGAATAGATCACTTTTGTACAGTAACATGCCACAGGGCTTTCCAAAATATGTGACTACAACACGTTTTATACATGACAAAATATTGTACAAATAAGGAACGAACATTAGAAAGTAATCCTGCTTCAGAGGAATGGGTTCTCACCGGAGAAAGTGACAGTTAAAAAAATAAAAGGGGCAGAGAAGGAGCATATAGAAACAAAGCAGTGTTCAGTTTAAAAAAGTTTTGGAAAAGGCTGGTGTAAAGGATAGAGATAAAATTACCAAAGGGTTTAGAGTGTAAATTTTTCACAATATATTTTTATTTGTTCAAGATGACATCAGAAAATTCGGTCTTTGGTTACAAGGCCGAGTTCATTTTAACTAGAATGAAGCTAGAGCAATGAATGATATGATATCAATAGATAACAATACTGAGCGGGTGATATTACAAATGGAAAAAGAATGTCTTGAAATTTTACATGAAAAATCTTGATCCCAGTTAATAGACACTCTCAAAGAGAGTCTTGACCCACTCTCATAAAATCATGACTGTGTAAAGACATCAGCACGCAATTTGATTTGCTTCTGCTTCAAGAGTGTGTATAAATGACACTTTGGTTATCTTGCATAGTATTGGCATATAATGCTGTACAGTCCATACTAAATGCGTCCAAATGCCTACTAAGATGATATATAAGATGTAATGATTATTACAGAAACTCGCATACACATTGCAATCTTATTATTTTTTGTAACAATCTCTGACAATGATAAAAATACATATTTATGCATTTCTGAATGTAAAATATTACAATGTTCATGAGTTATCTTACAATCCTCTTCAATCACAAAAAAGAGGCTAGGAAGGAGGAAAGAAATTGTGGTCTTTTCAAAATGGAAGTGAGAAAGCAATGTTCCCTCTTCATAGTTCACTTGTTTCCCCTTAAATTCTCATGTACAGTTTTACAGATGAGGTTTTGTGGTAAAATGTTAAAGGCTAGGTGCACACAAGAAACACAAGCAACAAATCATCTATACAAGAAGTGGAAGGATAGGGTCGAAGTGGTCACCATTCAACCTTAGTTTGTTTTCGTTTCCTTATTTTTCGTTTATGGTGAGTTGTGGAGGAGCACTTGAAGGAGGAATGCTTCTCCCACAAATCTCACGTTTTTGAAGTATCAGTCTTCATTTATGAACTGCTACAAATCAGAGAGTCCCAGAGACTTTTACTCATTTGTGAGTTATTGCATAAAGTAGTCAGGGTGCTCAGTCGGTGTGTCCTTTTCAAACCTTTTTGCTTCCTCTTGCATACTCTCTTTAATTTTTAGTATTGCCGCTGATTCATTCTGATCCTGAAAAATTAATAATATCTCAGTAAGATTATGTAAGGAAATGAATAATAAACAAAAAATTAATTATAGCAGATATTTATATAAGAAATTATTTTATTAAATTTAGTAGTATATTGTGCTTTAAAATAAAACATATTCCTGCATAAAAAATTAGAATTCTATTACAAATAATAATTCCTTCCCCCCGGTCCAAATAACTTTTTCACCAAATTGATTAATTAAATGAAATTACAATAGCACAAAACATAAAGTAAAATGTATTTTATTTCTATTATATATAGATGAAAATACTGTCAATACCAAATTTTTAATTAAACTATTAATCAATGTTACTATAAAATTAAAAGTTTTATGAAAATTAAAATTCTTTGAATAGGCTGAAATGTCAATTGCACATGGGAGAGTTAAACAGTAAAATAATAATTTTGAAAATATGCTCACTTTGTTCTGTATATATGTTATTTAATTTAAAAATTATACCAGTGTTATGTTAAATGTTTAATTAAGAATTAAGAGTTTAGAATTTAAATTCCTCAAATAAATAAATACAAAAAAAGACATTGACAGAAAATGTAATAAATAAGCTAAATTAGAAAAGCATTTTTATCATTGTTATTAGCTTACTTTTTTCTGTTTAATGTTAAAAACTTTTTAATAATAAGGAAAAGCTCATGGTATAATGAAGCTGTTCTTGTATATATAGTATATATATATATATATATATATATATATATATATATATATATATATATATATATATATATATATATATGGAATAGAGTGATTTTTCCACATACAATTGCGCAGGAAAATTTCCTGATAAAAAAAATGCTCATTTTAATATTGTGAAAAAATTTTCTTTTTGGTTTTGTCAAACAATTAAATATTCTATTGCTTTAAAAGCTATAATATTTTTTTTAATAAAAAATTTATTATTTTCTTCAAATTATACATATTATTATCTGATACATATACTATGAAAATATAACAATCAGATATGAGCTAAAAAGACTGAATTTCTTATTGACGATAACTTAATCACTTAGTAAACAAATTTAATACTGTTTCTAGAACCAATGCCCTTTAGAAATAATTTCACAAATTAAATTTGAACTGTTATTAAAAAATGGCTTTTGTCTTCTCAATTTCCTTTCTTTATTAATGCAAATTATTTCTTGATTAGAATGTTTCTGAAGCTATGTTTTCCCTAAGTCCCATTATTTTTTAATCAATCTGAAAAAGGAGGATCTATATTTTTGATAACAAAATCACCATAATTCAAAGCCAATTTGATAATCTTAACATTGGAAATTTTGCAATAGTTTCAAAAAGTTGCCTATACATCTTAAATTATTAATATATTTACATACCTCTTTATTAAATGAACTCTGAAATATAGTCAATCTATATATATTTAGATTATAATCCCCAAATTTTTCAAATTATAGGAACACATGGGAAATAACCCATATCTAAACAAATTTTAAAATTATAAAGAAACATAAAAAAAAGTGTCTGCAATATTTTCTGAATATCTGCTGGTGTTGTTGTTGTTATTTACGACACTTGAACAAGCCAATCTCGCTAAATGACAGCTATATGAAATTAAATCAAAAGGGTGCGTCTTTTGTTTAACCAGAGCACCACAAAAAGCGAAGGTATGTCTTTGTTCTAAGACTCATCCAATAGATGGCACCACCAAAGGACCCATTCCCTTAATTTTGATTTTGATCTGGAGGGGAAGAATGCTGATAAAAGCAGAGATGCCCAATGACATACAAACCCAACTCTAAGAAGAAGAAGGAGGGGAAGAAAATTTTCTCCAGACCATATTACACCCTTGGTAACTGCTCTATGACTGACCACAAGACTTTTCATTCCATGGATTTAATGGACACATATATTGCATGCACTCGGTGAGTCTTTGGCGGCATTGGAAACCATTCTAATGGTTAGAATAAATAAATATTTAAATAATATAATTTCTTTAAATAAAAATTTTAGTAAATTATTTAAACCTAAATAATTTGCAACATTTAAATTGACTTTTCTTAGTTTGTGATATATTTTAAGTAATAATGGTCTTCATAAATATGTAATTTGTTTTAGGGTTTAAAAGATTTTAGAAAGAAAGAAATATAGACACTTTCTTGTAATAATAAAAACTGAACTATATTTTATGCTAACCAAAAGAGAGATTTATAACACTTTTAGTAGTATAATTAATTCTAATTTATTACGGCTCATACTTTTCAAAGCTTCCAGAAAGTTGGGCAACAAAATTTGATAGTCAAATATTATTTTCGTAAGAGAAAACATTTATACAACATTGAACTTAATCGCACATAATGTACATAATAATGTTTTGTGAGTGCAAAATATTAATCACGATCATTATTATACTTCCAAATCATGCATTACACCAACGTTGCTTTCAATAAAGTGCAAACCACACAAGCAAAAATAATGAACAGATGAAAAATTTCAAAAAGCAAATTTATTTTCTGTGTTAAAAATGACATAACAACAGTAATTATGTGTAGAATTATTTTTTAATATATTTCAGTAAACATTTATTATTTTGTTAAATCTTAGAAATTAACAAACAATCAAATGTGTGTGTGATAAGCCAATTTATAAAATAAAAGAATTCGTAGCTGAAAATTCATTTTATGATAGTAGCACAGTTCTTTAAGTAGAAATTTAACTTAAATTTTTATCTGCAGGTACATTTACTATATGCGTAACAAAAAAAGGAGTAATATTGATGACATTTTTTTTATTAAATTAATCATCAGAAAAATTAATATAACAGAAATATGTAATGCTTTCCACAAATATGAGGAAAAATTTTGAAATAATCCATAGGTAGTTGCAAGAAATTCTTGTAATTAACTCTGCAGTCACATGCAAACAAATCCAATGCAAGCTCATTTTATTTTTTACAAGAATGTGATCAAAATAAAGTTAAAATAACAGTCAGTAATTAAATAGAAATTTACAATAGGATGTTGAACAACAAACTAGCTTCAAATGCCATGCAAAATGTAGGAAAAATTTTATATAAGATTGTCCATTATTTATCATACGGTTAAAGATTTTAATATTCATTTTTAAACAAATAATAAAACACTTAAGAGAAATAATCCAACAACATTCAGACAACATACATTTTTACCATTATACTCCAATTTCGCAGTCTGAAATAAAACACTTAAAGTATTTCAAGGAAATATTCATGATTCATTTTTGAAACCATTTTCTATTTGAAATTGTAATGAATTTAAATTTTACTTATTAACACGCATATGTAATATTGTATCTATTTTCATTATAGTCTTGAAAGTAATATAGCTCACTTTATGTATGGGTTACAAAATAATTTGTTAGTACACAAGATATTAATACAATATATAATTCTAGAATTCAGACAAATTTGACATTAATGATTTAACTAACATCCCATTATCAATAAAAAGTTTTCTAGAAAAAAATATGATGTAAAACATAATTTTAAATAAATAATCAATTGGAAAAACTATTCATTTAAAGTCTTTCCAAACTGAATGCAGGTATATAACACTATGTAACATAAGTCTGTATTTATCATCATATATTGAATAAATTAACCATAAGGTTAGTTAAAATGTAAACTCATGCTGTAAGCCCTGTACTAGAATTTTTCCTACTTCAAATGGTACATTTTGTTAAGATGAACATTAATAGCGTGGTGTTATTATCTGTTTTCACAGCTTTCATATCATACCTTTAATTGTACAGTTCGAAAATTTTGTTTATAGTTAAAATTTGGCAGCAATATTTACATATCTTAAGGGGGTAAGATTTTAACTAATCCCATTTGAACATTTGAGGCTTGTATGTCGGCAATGTTATATGATGGTTAAACTTTTGTTTACCACATTTTTTATTTATTTATAATTTTGTTACAATCCTTATTAATATATTATCCATATTTATAACAGATAAATAGCAATCCTAAAAAATATGTAAATGTGGAAATAAATTTTTATTAAGTATGATATTTGCAATTTAAATTTATGTCACATATATTTAAACAATGAATAATTAATAACATTATAATATCAAATTATTTTAATAAATATGTTATCCATTAATTTAAACATGTACACATCACACATATTTATTATTTATATATATATATATATATATATATATATATATATATATATATATATATATATATATATATATATATATATATATATATATATATAATAAAAGGAAACTCAAAAAATATAAGATTCAATACAACTGAAGATGCCTATGAATTCATATAATATATCAACATAATTAATGGGTTTCAGTTTGATTTTTATAATAATTATATGTTTATATATGATTATTATAAAAACTTTACTGAAAACAAGTATCATAATGACACTGAAACGCATTAAACTTTTTAAATGAATATAACATAACACATATCTATTCTATGACACTTGTATCTAAATAGCTTTAAATACAATCAATACTTATTATATTTCAAAGAGCTAAAAGTTGTAAATTAAAATTCAAGAGAAGGTTAATAAAATTTTATTAACAATTAAATACATCTTACATTTTCTTGTCCATAGCCAGGTATACCATAATCACCCATAGAAGGACCTTCTTCCCTAGGTGTACCAGGCCCATTGGCTGGGGAATTTTTCATGCCATCTAGTGTATCACCTACAACAAGACAAGAATCTTTAAATGCTATATAATAATTTACTTTCCAAGTAAATCTAACTATATAATCTGAAAATTTTCATGTAAACAAGAGATTTTTGAATAGGAATTTTTATAAACAACTGATAGATTTATAGGAAACTTTATGAAGTATAACTGTTAAAGTTAAAATAAAGTTAGAAAAATTTTAGTCTAAAGATTTTTTTTTTTCAATTTGAAAACAATTCTGTAAAAACTAAAATATCAATTATAAAAAACATTCACATTAAATATCTTATGTATGATTAGCAAACTTTATTAGAGTAAAACTTTTTTTTATTTATTTTTAACACTAGGGAATGGGAATTACATTAAAAACTTCCATTATGAATTACAGAAAATAAAAAGAGAAATATTAACTGACCTGCAGATGACATTCCATTCATGACTGGTGGACCCATTTCTGGTCCCATGGATCCCATGGGTCCTTCTGGTCCTGGTCCCATTGGAAACTATATTTAAATATTAATAAAATTGAAATATTTAACAATGACTTGCTTTAATTACTACAAAACAGGTGACAAAAATAAATATCAATCATTGTAGAATAACAACAAATCATTAAATTGGTGATAATTTTTGAGAAATTTTAATCATGGAGGAGCAAGAAAAACAAAATTTCTTTGAAAGTTATTTCTAAATTCCCAATGAGAAAAAAAGTAATATTTTAAAAATTCAGTCAGCTATTTTTGAGATTTCAGTAGAGTTTTTAGTTTTTCTAATATTAAATAGAAATATTTTCTTAAGCATAAATGAGATTAATTTCAGTATCATAGCTAGAAATGAATAGTTCTCAATATTATAGAGAAGGAAAGATTATTAACAAAAAGCATTTTCAACTTTTTACAAAATCTTGAAGTCTCAATTTAAAATTTTATGTAACAGAAAGATGCAGAATCAAATTTTTGGCTATTTTGATAGTTAGAGATCCTTCATTTTTAAAATTATTTTCCTGATAAATCTATAATAAAGAATTGAAATATAAGACAGTTTCTATAATGAAACTAATAGTATGATAATTGCAGGGGTGTTTGTGGGACCCCAAAAAATCCCCGTAAACTTTTACGGACTTACTACCGACATTTTGGAGTTTCGAGAAGGTGGGGGGAGGGACAAATGAAAAATTACAATTATGAAGTATTGCATGACGTAATTATTGCTTTTTCTGCTTTCAAAGCAAACAAAATTACCCAGATCAAAATAAATAATTCACAATTATTCCTACTTCTTTTTGAACGACGATCCCCGGAATCGGAATTTCCGGGTATCGAAGTTCAAAATCCTAGGAATTCCGGGGTTTCCCCGGAGCACAAACACCCCTGTAATTGCTTTCTATACTAAATTTTATTTAAACAATTAATTATACTTGTTTCATTGTAATGAACAATTATTCAACAAAAGTAAATCATAAAATGGTAATTTTTCCCTACCCCTGGTAAGCTTCCACCTGGGACAGGTTTCATCATTGCATACATACTTTCTCCACCAGAGCTTGTTGAATCTGTAATTGAAAACATACATGTTGAACTATTTTATTAAATGTAATGCAATCTGCAACATGTATAAAACACAGATATATTATCATTGAGAAGAGGATCAATACAAACAAATATTGAAAATATTAAAGCAGAGCTAAACATGAATGTTTTTATTGGATATATTATTCAAACATTAGATGGCATAATCATGCAAAAACATAAAATTAATACAGATAAACACTTTATCAAATTTATAATAAATAAAAGGCTGCTAAGCATTGGCAAATATTGTTTTCTCATTAAAAATAAAAGACAGCAACATGCAAAGAGTTAGTTATCACCTTTCAAACCTTCACCTCCACAAACCTGTTTATTAAAGCCAAATAAATAAATAAAAAAAGAGTATTAGATTGCCTTGAGGCAGTATGTACCAAACTCTGAAAGGCAATAACTGCAATGATTAGTGGAATCATATTTAAATACGCAGGTTAAAACAAAGCTGAAAAATCACAAGACAGGGAATAATAATAAACTTACATTTCATACAACATTGCCATTTATTAGAGCTATCTTTTAAAAATGAAGAAAACAGAATTGAAGAAAACAGATTGTGAATATCACAATTATAACATTTAATTTATCATCACGGAAAATTAGAATAATTTTTAAGCAACTTAAATTATTACTAAATAATTTCTATTTTTTCAAAATTTGTGTAGATAAATCTATAAATGCTATCTTTAAAAAAATGTTAAACATTTTTTAGCAGTTTTAATGCACTGAATGACAGATAGAAAAACTTATGTCTCAATTTTACCATTTTGTTTCAGTGAAAAAAATATATGTATCATTTAAAGAAACAATTCTTTAGTGAAAGATTTATAATAAATTGAGAGAACTGAAGAGACTTTAGATTCCCTTATTTGGAAGCACAGTGCAGTGCAAAAAATAAGGAAAAGGATACATTATTCTTATTATTCTCCAATGCTTTTATGGAACTAAATTTAGACTCAGCTTTTAGAGCAACTATTTAAGAGTTCAGTGGCAACTGATTTCATTTTCTTTCAACTACCATGGTGGCTTAGTAAAATTTCACTTATTTCCTTATTTTACACATGAATGACAATCATGCACTTCTGAGAAAGAATTATGGAGCAATTTAATCCAAAATTATAATTCAGGAAAAATGTATTTCTCATAAGCACAAGAATACACTGCAGTTGGGTAAGATACACTGACTTCATTTTAATTTCATTATGAAGGAGAAATTAAGAATGCTTCCATCGGGAGAAATGATAAAAGTCAGATGCCACCACTGTTGCAGAAATAAACGAATGAAGCTTCTTCTTTTTTATATGCAAATGTATTGGAAAAAGGTATTTTGAAATACTTCAGGTTTATGTCTTTGCATCATATGAATATTGAAAGTAGTCTCAGTGGATATCATTAACGGTAGTTATTATTGCTAAAATCTAAACTAAGAATCGTGCAAAAATATTTTATGCCTATTAAATAACAGCTATATTAATTTTTGTTAAAATTAACATATCACATATTTTATAATATGTAAAAAATTGAAAATTTTCATTTAATCAATAGTATTACTTAAAAAATCATGTTGTAATAAGAAATCTGATTTAATTCCCATTTATTATGTAAGTATGTTAAATTTTGTTCTTTCAAATTTCATAAGTTTAATTAATAAAATAATGCAGAGATTATGAGTTTCAGTTATTCAATAATATATATATATATATATATATATATATATATATATATATATATATATATATATATATACAAATACACTGTTAAAATTTGAGTAACATAAATTATACTATGGACATACAAAATTTGAGTAAACTATTTTAAAAAACTAACAATAGCATAATGAAATTAGACAGATCTTTTAAAGAAAGTCAGTTGTAAATTAAAATAATTTAAAATCAATTTTACCATGAAAATTAAAAACTTTTTCATACTTCTCTGACACAATGTGATCAGGAATTTTAACTACATGAAATGTACAAATACCATCAAAAGCACAAATTATTTCACTCAGCGATTTTTAAAAGATAGTATTCATTAAAATGGCAACGATTGCATGATTATGTGGGATGTAAAGTATGAGGAAGAAAAAAACAAAGTCAAACAATTATAATAAGAGAAAGTGGGGAGTTAATAAGAAGAACACAGGGACAGAAAAAGGAAAGGGGAAACAATGCATGTCACATTGTGCTTTGCATCAGATGTTCACCTCTTCGTGGCGTAGAAGTATTCATTCGGTGACTGGCTGGGGAGTAAGGACCTGATGAACCTAAAAACAATACATGAAGCTTGAAATCAGTGCAGGAAAAAAAGCAGGCAAGTAGCTCTCAACAACAGGATGCAGCTGTGCAGCAAAGAGCCACTAGGAAAGATTATGCAAATTTTATGCTTTTCAAATACTTGGATATAGAATATTTTTCGTTTTCCTAGAAAATAATTTCCGTTTTGCCAAGATCAAAATATAAAAAAATGGAGCATTACTTTTTTAAGAGCCTAATTCTTCATCAGCATAAGGAAATAATTTTAAAAAATAATATAAAATATATTTGAGCAAAAATATTGCTTATATGACAGTTGGATTAATTAAATGTATTAAATCAAACTTTGATGCATCATATGTTAAGTAATAGAGTAGCAAATTACATTTATTGAATGTGCTTCATATTAAATTTGTAAAGATGTGAAATTCATTTATGAATTCTGTACTAATGCTGAATTCAAAAATGAAAATTTGTTTTTCTAAGACAAAAAAAATAATAATAATAATAATAAATAAATAAAATAAAATTATAATTCATAAAATTTGGTACTCTAAAAAATTTAAAAAACTTCAATATTTGTTAACATCAAATTAATAAAAATACTGACATAATAAAAAAAATAAATAAATCACAGTTAAATTTGCATAATCTTTCTTTTAAAACAAATATCAAAACAGAAAAATAGAAACAAAAAGGAGACACAAAAAGTACATACAATGGGAATAGGACAGACTGTGCAGAAAGAATTATATAAACATAGTCAGAAATTGAATTCTAAGTTAAAACTTGAGGGAAAAAAAAAGAATTATATATATAATCTCAAAAATGCAAGTTATAAAAAAAAGACAAACTCTCTAGACAAAAGTCTATTTAAATAAAAGAAAATGAGTAAAATGCTTGAATATCACACATTAAAAAGTAAAATATCAAATTAAAAATAGTTATCCTTACAAAAAAAAATGATGGTTTCATAGATGCAAATGTAAAAAATTTTTGACAAAATTGGTAATTTATAATCATATTTATATATTATACTCAGAATTTCTCTGTGCTAAACTAATATTAAGAACTTTCATCTTTTAGATAAAAATAATTTATCATTTTTTATTAAAACAATTAATTCATTTTTATTAGAGTAATGAAAGTAAATATTTGTACTCATAATATAAGAGCATATTATATTTAATTTTTTTCATTTATGAATGCAATATGAATGGCAATATAAACTGACAAGATTATTTTTTAATAAAAACACAGAAATATGAAATTAATTTGTACAAATATGTATACAATACATTACAAAAATAGCTAGAAAATACTTTTTAACTAAATCAAACACATATGAAACATAGAACAGTGCAGCTTCAAATTCTGAAAGTGAAATAAACGTAGTGAATGAAATTGTATACATACAACATGCAAGATAAATTGGGTAGGGACAAAATCATAATATAAAAGAAGTAAAAAATAAACTAAAAATTGGAGAAAGGAAAAAGAACCATAAATTTTCATTGAAAAGAAATAAAAAACCTTACCTTGTGGACTGGGCATAATAGGTGTACCTGGACCAGGAGGGCCTGTACTAGAAACTGGAGGACCCTATTATAATGAATTAAAATTTTATTATCTAATATTCTTAACAATTTTAAAATGAAAAATATTTATTTCATTGAAAAATTTATTAATGTAAATAAATAAAATAATTATAAAAATGAACTAATTCATTAAATATCTTTTTAAATAAATAAAAAAATATTCATTTAAAAAATGTACTTAATGAATAAATTCATTTTTATTACATGTAATTTCAATTAATGTTACAAAAGTTTGCATAATTTATGATTATAAAACAATTACAATAATATAATTACCCCATAATGGCTTCCAGGAGATGCAGAGGAATAATTCATCTGGAAAAAAATAAAACTTTTGACTTAAAAATTACTAAAATATGATACATTTAATTCAGACATGAGTGATTACATTAAAATGCAATAAAAAATGTAAAATAGTAATGCTGACTACATTATAAATTTAGTAAAAAAAATAATAAAACAAATATATAAGAATTTTGCAGTCTTTTTTTAAATTTTTTTATGTGCAGCCCCCTTTAAAGAATAATATTAAGTCTCATAAAACATAATGCTTTGTGTCTCTGGGAACTTTACATGCAAAAATTATTCTTTTTTAGAATATGATAATTTGTATATGAACTAATATTCTTTAACAGAAAATTATTAAAATTTTGGTTTTTAATTTTTTGTAAAAATAAGGTTTCAGTTTGCTTAACAATCAAGACTAAAAATATTTTAATTTCTGGGAGATACGAAGTTGGGTTTACATGCACTTAAAAGAATGAAAGCAGTTTGCATACATTATAGAAATAGTAATTAGTATTAATTAGATATCAAAATTCAAAAATGGATGATGCAATTAAACCATTAGCTAAAGTGATTTTCCAGCAAGTATATTGATGAACTATTATACTGGAACTATTTAGATTTTAATTTAGATCAATATAATTATTTTTGTTACAAAGAATAAATATAAGTAAATTATTGCGAACATTTATATATACTTTCAACATTTCTCAATGATAATATAACTTTTTGTTATGTTTTTATTTGTTATGTTTTTATTTTGTTATTTCTCACTGGTATGTCATATATTATATATACATAGCAGGCTAGCCCAAAATGGTGTTCTGAAAGTTTTCTAAATCAACATTACCTTCACAATATTTTAATACTTCCAATAACTTATTTCTTAAAAATAAATATTTGATTTAATTAATTTTATACATTTAATTGCAACACTAAATATAGGTTTGTTGCCAACATATTTTAATAATAATGTTTCATCCTTTACAGCCATTTTGAATTTTTTAGTAACAAAAATTTATAAATTTTGGACTATTTAGTCCAATATTAAAAAAATATTTATTTTTTAAATTCTACTAGAGCTTTATATCAGTCTGTCTAAAATTTCTTTGATTTGAATTGTGTTTCTAATTGAAAGTTTATGTGAGTGAGGTATACCTGAAGAATAAAGTGGTTCATAACACTTTACTTTTTAATTTGTGCAAGGAAAATTTAAAACTTTTCAATAGCCTTTTCATAAGATTCATATTAAAATAATTGCTAATTACTTAAATACCTCAAAATAGGTAATATAAAGTGAGTTTTAATTCAAAGTGAAATATCTTATTGAAAGCTATGGTGAGAAATAAAAACAGTACACTGCAAACTAAAAGTTATCTTGTATATATTGATTTTATATAACAATGTAGTAAATAATGTAAAATAAATAATTAACAGCTACCGTTGATGTATTGGGCTGCCAAGGGCGTCCACCAGGACCTCCAGGCCTAAAATAAGTAATTATTAAAATTATAAAAAAGTTCATCATTTTAAAAGTTCATATTTAACTGCACATTCACAGATACCTATACATATACACACACACAAATATTTGAAAAATATTAAATTCCTTTGACAGTTTAAATTTAATTTTTTTAAAACTAATTAAAGAGAAAAATACTATGTTACATATTTTAAGTAAAAAATGTTTTCTAATGTTTTCCTTTTATGAAAATTTAGCATTTTTTAAAAGTTTATAGTTAATATAATAAACCATAAAGGAAGTTTTAAATTGTTTTGCTAAATATTACTAATAAAAAAGTAGGAAAAATTGTTTAGGCATAAGCAGATATTATGTGAATTTAATTATTATAATTTACTTTAATTTGTTTTTAAATATATATATATATATATATATATATATATATATATATATATATATATATATATATATATGAATATGCAATGGTGTTATCTAGTGCAAAAATTTTATTATAATAATAAAAAATAATTAAATTCATAAGTAAAACAAAATATTTATTCAAGAAATATTCTTACAAACACATTAAAATAAAAACTGAATAAACTTACATGGACATGGGTGGCATGGATGGTCCTCCAGGACCCATAGTACTGTTAGGAGGTGGCCTCATACCACCATAATTCTGAAAATAAAAAAATTCTTTGCATATATTTAACTATAACAAAAAAAAACACATTAGCATTCAGGAAACTCTTAGTTAAAATTAAATGATATGATAAATTCCTCAAATATTTTACACCCAAATAGATAAAAAGATTACCATGTAATTTTTTGAATTACATATATTTATGTTATATATAAAAATATGACTGTAATACTAATCTATTATTTTTCATTTTTATTATTCTTTTCATTGCATATAACATGTGAGATCTTTTTCAGCTTTAATTTCGCTAATCATACTTAATGTAAAATGCACTTTATAGTCAATTAATTAAGATAGCATTTTATTTTAATATATTATATAAAATAATGCTTACTCCTGGGTTCATTGGCAGAGGTTGACCCCTCGGTGCATTCATGCGGGGGTTCATGGGATTCATGCCAGGTGGACCTATTAAGATATGATGCATAAATTGAATTTTATAATTTAAAGAATAACTTAATTACTAATACCAATAAATATACTAACACATTAAAAATATATAAATTTATTTATATATTATAAAAGTATATTTATGGAAGTAATTTTCCATACAAACAACTGGAAAGATATTTCATAAAAAATTTCTATTTGCTATTGATGAACTTATTTTGAAATTGATTTGAAACAGAAATATTTCACAAATGGAATAAAAATTACAAATATTCTTGATTTTGCATAATGGCAAATGTAACACATAAAGTTATAATATCACTGTTTGTAAAACAGTTTCTCTCATACCTTAAAAAATCGTAAATTTTAAAAAAATTTCCCAATTATTGCAAGCCATTTTATTAAACCCCATCATCAATCGAAGTATGCTTCAAAAAGTTCAAAAGAAACCAAGGAAAAAGTAACTTTTTTAAACGAACATAAATCAAGTTTTTTAACACATTTAGTACCCTTGCAGAGAACTAAATGAACCATCATTTGGAAGATGCATGGTTCGTTGATTGCGAAATGTACCATTCACTTGCTTTGCAGGAGCATTTTCAAATTAACAAAGTTCGGCGCGAGAGTGCTTTACGTAAAACGCGTTAACAAAACGAGTGGAAATTTTTTTTTTCTTTTCGCTAACACTAAAAAAATAATAACAGCGTGCTTTCGTTATTAATGATAGTTGCTTAATTACTTCTCGTTCTGAATTTGATCACGATTCTTAGCCGCAAACTTCACCCTTATCGCCAAAAACAGTCAGTTAATAACACAGTGTATTAAATCATACGATGAATAGCTAGCTACAACACTAAGCTGAAAAAAGAAAGAAAAAAAAGGTTTTAACAGTAACACAACTATGATATCCCATTTTCTGCCTTTCCAGCAAGCGAGCCATAATCTTAAACGGGCGGCGTGTAAATTTATTTATTTAAGCTGAAAATGTGTCGGCCATGGAATTTTAAACATCAAATTAGCTTCATGCCGTTGCAGAGAGAGTTCCGAAAAATGCCAATTTCGCTTTACGCGATGCTTCCGTGTAAGGCTGATGGGGCGGTATAGGGGTATTTAAAAGCACTTTACGTAATAATCGCCGCGCCACGAAAAAGAATTCATTTTACCTTTTTTCTTCCTTTTATGGATCAGGCTTAGTGGCTGTTTTCCGAGCTTACTTTATTTTGGAAGAAACTGCCACTATCACACTCACCCTTCTGATTCTTTAAGATATGTTATTTAAAACCTTTTTCGTTTTCTGCGGTGTGAAAGAAAACAATTTTTTTGCATATAATGGCCATGCATAGAAAGAAAAGTATTTACTCAATAAGGCATAAATGTTCTTCAGGGTTTATTCATTAAAGATGCCAACAGGATTACATTTGGCCATATTTTT